>CM033796.1:8739309-8764309 GCA_019656835.1 Rhododendron ovatum | reverse complement strand
CCAATTTCAACAGAATTCAAATTTGATGACTTAAGAATCGAATCCCCACCGTTATTGCTTATACCATTTTGGGATGATTTTGATGACTGCTTTCGAGGAAGCTTACCAAGTATCTGCTTAATCATATCCACAAAACCCCAACCAAACGCCCAATACAATCCCTTTTTTGGACAACAATACCCAGAATCTCCACTTAAACCAACTCAAAACACAAACATCTCCATGGTTAAAAAACACCGGCCATAATCAGCATCTGCTTGATAATATCGTCAAAACCCTAACCTAGAACCATATTCAATACCTTTTGAACAACCCCAATCCAAAAATTCTATCTTTTTTTTAGCAGAACAGAAAAATCCCACGTTTCCTTTTCACTTAAATTTTGAATAGAACAGAAAAATCCCACCTTGAAAATAACTCAAAACAAGTACATTTATCAAGATTGACAAACGCAAGAAGGGGGGGGGGGGGGGGGGGGGGTGTAATTAAGATAATATAACAGAAAATAAGAAAAACCCTGATCAGAAACTCGTACCTTCGACCAATATCAGAACGAATGACGGCGAATTTGAATTGATGGCGGAGAGGGAGACGCGGAGAGAAGGAAGAGAGAGAAAAGGAGTCGCATTGATGGTTCGATTGAAGATCTTGCTGGAGAATATTACAGCGGGATTCTAGTAATGGAGCTCGGGATTGGCGTGGGAATAATTACCCTAAAATTAATTACTCTCTGCAATCTTTTCGGAGAGAAATCAATTTGTTAGATATTTCATGGATATTGTGTCAGGGTTTTGATAATGGATTAACATAGATCGGACTCGTCATGATACGTAGATATCGTTCGAATTTGACCGGTATTAAGAAAAAAAATTGTATATAATCTGGTATTGTCCAATATCGACTGGTGTTTACGTCAAAACGAAATTAAAAATATAAGGTACTGAAGTTAACCGAATTGTCAATACCGGTACAGTACGGGATACAGAACCTTAGGACTCGAGGAGGAATAACATGAATAGGAGTATTAATCTGAGTTAATGATGAAATTATTAATTGAAGCACCTTCTTTATTTCGTTGCGAAATAAATGTAGGCTCTGTTTGTTTGGGTGTAAAATGTTTTTCGGTAAAATATTTTATCTAATTTTCGGTGTTTGGTTGTGGAAAAAATTAGGAAAATATTTTTCATCAATTGAATGAAAATAACTTACCTTTAAATCTTCCGTAAGTTATTTTCCAAAATGAACTCACTGCCTTCTACTGCAATTCTCACTGCTCGGTTTTCTCGATCGTCAATCCTAACCTACGTTCGATTCCAATATTCTCAGATCTCTCCACCCTTTAAGCCCCTCCTCTCTCTCGCTCTATACTATTTTTTTTTTTCTAAAAATATTTTCAAACGTCAACCAAACACTGAAAAATAAAAGTTTGAAATTTATTTTCTGAAAAAACATTTTACGTCGAAACAAACAGAGCCGTAGTGATTTTCCTTTAGTAACAAATAAAGCGAGTACTCTATTTTCAGCGAATGAATGAAAATCTCTCGACTGATAGTCCATCGTGTGTTTTCTCATATGATACAAAACGGGACCGATCATGAGTCCATTTGATAATTCGAACAGTTCATTTTGTTAGTCTTGACATGCCTAATATCCCTTCAAAAAATAAAGTACACTCAACATTGGTATTCAAATGAGAAAAAGGCAATCAAACTCTGACCATTTATTTCAATTCTGACAAATATGATTAAACCAGCTTTTCTCGATCCCCAATAAACTCGATGTTTGGCATTGGGGTTAAACACGTCGAGACTTACTACATTAACGTTTTGGATCGCAAAATAGGATCGCAATTCGTGTGTGGGTAGACAAGTACTTTTGTTTGTATTCCTTACCTCATTGTCATTCCTTCCATTAACCTTCAAATATCGTAACCTTCTGTTTGATCCGGTAAATAGAAATTTATTGGGTCTCCTGGAGCATGGCTACGTAGTGAAATGACGAAAATTTATTGGCTATTCTGGCCATGTAAATAAATCTTTTAGGGTCATGAACTTTTTCTTTTTATCAGCATTAAGGGTCATGAACTTAGATCCCATATTATCTTTTAAAATGTCATGCGCTCTTCCTCTTAGTCCCCGCAATATGTTTGCACTCTCAATCCTCGGCTCTCGCGTATTTCAGTAGTTTCAGAAGTGTTTCAAATACGTTGTTACACTCGTGATTGCGCTCACTCGCGTGAATTATGTGACTTAGGTCATGAGTCATCACCACGTTTTGCTATAGGACCAAATACGATAAAAAAATCTACACCCAACCCTCTCTTTTACTGGCCTCCATCACACTCAATCTCACTGTCCAAAAGTATTTTGAACGGTTCAAATTTTAAAAAACTCTTCCGGGATAGAGTTAAACTTTTCCCCGGAAAAGTTTGTTGAAATTCGAACCATTAATTGCCGAGACGGACGGTGAGATTAAAAGAATGGTTAAAGAGAGCAGTAAAACCGTGCGGTGGTCGTAGCACCTAAAATATGATGGTGTGGTGATTAAGCGACATGTTTGATGACCTCAGAATCCATGACCCACCTGAGTCGACAGTGAGTCATTATTAACACAATCAAGTCAAAATTCCAAGTCATAGGAACACACCTGTCAAATCTTCATGAGTCAGCCATTGGTTCTTTCCTTTCCAGCCCTGACATGCCTTGCCGTGTCAACTAGTGCATTTGGTCCAAATGGCTTCGTAGACAAGCAGTTGGATCCGATTGAGAATGCAGTGCAGGCATATTCTACCATGCCCAAAATTCAATCACAAATTCACATTGGCATTCCGCTCTACCTCCTCCTTTCGCGGCCGAACCGAAAAAGAATTCAATATTTCTGGTCGTGAATATCTGACCGAGTTGGTCGGATTACAGCGACTGGAAGTGCATGCTGTGACTGTGAGGTGAGGCACTTGATTTGGCTCGTGCTTGGTTCCCAAAAATGGTGAAATTATTATGTTGACAAAAAGCATCACCTTGATAAACAAAAAATGGATGCATATCACAATGCAGTGAAATTGCACTACCTACGTGTTCCTATAAAATACTATGTCGCATCCGTATCGTATCGAAACAACTTAGATAGGGAAAGGCAGATTGTCTCCAATAAACACAAATCTACTAGGGGTGAAAAAGCCGGCCCCAAGGCATCGGTTGATGGATCACTTGCCAACGTAGAGAAAGTAGAAACAGCTAAGATAGGGAAAGGCAGATTGTCTCCAATAAACACAAAACTACTAGGGGTGAAAAAGCCGGCCCCAAGGCATCGGCTGATGGATCACTTGCCAACGTAGAGAAAATAGACCACGAGCATAGCCAAATAAAACTCCGGCGCCCCAGACACGAAAGCCAAACAACATGAAAAGAAACCAGACTTGATCGTTTGAATCCACCACCAACTAGTAAAATCTTGCTAGAGTATGCAGCCCTCAATCTTTATCATATCCCCATGCTACTACATACATTAGTCAGTGGTGCACATCAAAGTTTTGAAATCCACCTCACCCTTCTTTTATCTTTTTCTTTTCACTTCCACTAAGAGCAAAAGCAAACGAAATGCGAAAGAAAGGGGAGGGGGAGTGGAAACAGATACTACACCGTATACGTACAAATAAAACCCGCAATAAGCTCATCATAGTAGATTCAAGTTTGATTCTTAATAATTTAGTTTCAGGACTTCACATTCACTGAGATATGCTCAAGTTTCTCTCTTTTTTTGCCTTTTAAATGCACAAACTGTAGTCACATGAAGACGCGAGAAAGATCATGAAGTCTTCTCGTAATCCTACTACACATAACAAACATTTATAGACAAATGAGGAGGTTCAACAGGGTAAATTAAGAAGCCTCAACCCAGTAAATAAAGAAGCCTCTGGTTCCCGCAAGCACAGGATCTTCTCTGCACTGTACATACAATTCCATGTCACAACAACAATACTGCCAGCTAATACACAAAGAAAATGGGTGCCTCCACATCATGAAACATGATGAGTCATCTCTTCCTCCGCTTTGGCTCCACCTAGAATTGAGATCAGATACGAGTATTAAAAGAAAAAGGATAAAGCATTTTTACACATCAGTTGAGCAACAGTTGATCACATTCACAAGCTGGGAAAATCATATATGATTCCAGAAAATCGTATATGCGATATGCATAATTACCTTATTCTTTATTACGGATCCAAGAAGAAACATGTGTTTGGCAAAGTTCATATTGCTAACACAAGTTATATCAACTTCCAAAGTGTCCTCATATGGAAGTTGGCAGTCATTTTTTGGACGAACCTAAGCAACCCATGCCAAGTACATTAACAACTTAATTTTTCAGCATCATCAAATAACCTTTTATTGGTCCATCCATCACCAACTCTAAATTGGCTCTTAGTCACCAATAAAATAATGTGAGACATACATTCCATCTATGTAACTCCAAGAATACCAGTGGAATCATTTAAATGATATATGAACTTGGCAGAATCAATACATAGAGTCAATCGAACAGAGCATATACAGAGATCCAGTTATGTCAAACAAGGAAACAGGTCTCTCACCTTAGCCTCGGCAGGTGGTGATACAGGGAATGAGTTTAAGGATCTTTTTGCATCATCATCAGAATTACAGTCAGAACACATAAACTGTTCCAATTTCTTTGCTTCTTCAATAGTCATACCCATACAAGAAGGATGAAACCTGCAAACCATTGGTATGTGTGTTGATCAAGGAAACAATGTCACCATTAATTGTTGTCAATTATTATCACACACAAGACACATGGATATAAGTTAAGCAACAGAATGCAAAGAGAGATTACAGAGGCAGGATGCCTAAATAATGGGCAATAAACGAGAACCGTACGAGACTCCATCTAGGTTCATGGGTTTAAATCTGTATAGTCTCATAAATGAACTCATTAGTCATTACGCCAAATGTCCATCTATGATATCCTAATTCATCATTCCAATAAATATTAGCGGCACATTTCAGTTCAGAATATCCCAATATTCCTTCTCACGGCTTGCTCATTTCCCTGTTCTACAGCGGAACTCATACCAAATCAAAGACTTCTTAGCACCATTTCTCGACAGACACCACCCTAGTTGAGCCTTTGAGGTATTAATGCTCTCAGGAATTCTGAATAGCACACCTCCTTCAACTAAAGTTTACGGGCACTTATCGTTACATCTCAATCAACGTCTTCAATAAGTGGGTTGAATTCCTAACTTTCTTCCCAGACAACATGCACATTGAGCTACAAAACACTAAAATACAGTCACCTTATTCCAATTGTCATGCAAGGAAATTCTTCTTATAAGTTTCTACTCAGATAGCCAGACCTTTTTTGGAAGCCATATTCGGAACTTGGAAGTCATTCCCATATGCCTTGAAATCCTAGGGGCCAATAGCCCCTTTTCCCCATCATAGTTGTCGCACTTTCTTTCAGTTCAATTCAGTCTGGGCATTAGGAAGTGTCGCACAACAAAACATATCAAAACAATAGACCTTCAGATTAAATATTGGCAATGAAGTTTCTTCAAGACATTCAAAGTAAAGGCCCTAGGAAATGATTCCTCGTGATCGAAGAGATTTTCACTTTCCTAATCAGCTTTTGTCTAAGCAGCTCGTTGTGTATAACAATCTCCTATTAGAAGGAAATAAAGATTCTTCACTTTTCTAAGCAGCTCCTGTCTACCGTATCTTGACCTCTTCCGGCAAAATAATTTCCACCCTGAAATCACTGGTCTGTATACTTATCCCGATCACCCTTGGATACCAAGGGAAATGCTTTGTTCCCACATCTCACTTTCTCTTAATTACCTTGGCAATCAGGCAAGACATAATGAAGGTTGAAAAATTATGCGCAGAAGTATTGTCATTGTCACGTATTGCTATGCAGGAGATGAAATAAAAATACGTCAAATGAACCTGAGAAACATGTAAATCTACCAGTTTGGATATCACTCAAGAAGTCTCATCACATAGTAATTGACAAATAGGTAATTTGCCTCATCCTACACTGTTATCTAACAAAGAAAACAAAATATTTCCAGCTACCAACCTTTCTAGAAAACTTATTTGACCATCAGTGCAAAAGGCAAACCTCTCATCAAAATCCCTTCCATTGGTTAATTCCAAAATCGTATCATAGTAAACTTAGAATGAAAGTCTCCTAAAGCAAAAATGCCATTTATTGGGAAAAATCAATTAATAGGTGTGGATTAATACTAAGGGGAAAAAAGCAAGGTGAAGATAAAGCTTACAGTGCCCAACTTAAGAAACTATCTCAGAAGAGAAATTAGTAAAATAAACGGAGATGAAAGCAGACAACCCACAGTGAAATGTCACTTCTTTACCAAAAAAAAGGGAAAAGAAAGATAAAAATATGTACTCCAAATATTGTAAGCTAAGGCAGCTAAGCCATAGAAATATATGATATTATGATTGCTCCATGCCTTGAACAAGGCTATGACGACCAGCCCGGGTGGATTCTTTAGCTCCTGTAAAACTTATCAAGCTAGTAACCGCCCAGGTGGATAAAACAACAAATAAAAAAGTGACCCAAAGATATAACAAAAGAGATCGAGCATATAATAACCAACTTATAAGACAGAATGATCCAATGCTGGTTGTCACAAATAAGAAGTGTACTAAAACAAATAAACTTATTAAGTTAGATCTCGACAGTACCACACTCTAGCCAACACTTGACTTGCATGCTCCACTGACCACTTATTGTAGTATTACGACAATGATAATGCATGTTAAATGGACTCACTCTTCTAAAATTTGTGTAGCACCAATGTGAAATCCTTAACACTGAAGAAAGGACATGGTATATGGGTTTGGTATGCTCAATTTGGCATGCGGCCATCATCTATGCCGACATAGTCGAGTTTACAATAAAAGCATAAATCAAGTTCCTATTTTAGTCTGTGAATCTCATTTCATGAGGAAATAAAGAGGTATTTAAGAAAGATAAATGCTCCAATGTCATGGGAATATATGAATTAGACATTTAAAAATAGGCAAACATGAGCCCATAAAACTCATACCTATAGGCTCCACAATAACTTAAAAGTACAACGATATTCATTTGTATAGACTCTAATACTCTACAGACCATCTCCATCCAAGGATGCCAAATTTGACACGGCATGCCAAGTGGCTGAATTGGCATCTGAGCCCACTCCCATCAAGATGTCAATTGCCTAGAAGTCATTTGACATCTCCTCTCATGTCAAATTTGACATGCGATGTCAAATCTTTTCTTTAATTACTTTACTCTAAATAACTTAACAGAATAAAAGATAAAAACAAGACTAAATTGAAAACATACCAAAACAGTTAAGTTGACATATTGATTGAAGTGGGCATTTTTAGATATGTCAAATTCAACATGTCGAATTGCCAAGCCTTTGGGAAAAAAAAGTTTGACCCCAAATTTGAAGCCAAGGTTTGAGATGATCTAATGCCATTAAAACCAGCTTATCTCCACAGAAACCTAAACCACTAAAATTCATTAACGCCTCTAGAAGCCCAGACAATTATAAATATTGCATGGTTAGATCACATTCACCTTGTTTGGTTCAAATTTTTGAAAGTTATTTTTGATGTAATGAGTGGAGAGAGATAGAGAGAAAAATGTATTAAGAAACGTGTAGAGAGAAAAATGAGATGAGATGAGAATTGAACCAAACAAGGTGATTATCTCCAAGCACATTCCATATTGGCATGGTTGTGTGGAAACGGCTTTACATATTGTACATTTTTCTCTTACTACACTAAAATCTAGGTTTCGAATTTGTTGAACAGGATAAGATTAAGCAAATGAGACTCCTTAGGCCACCAAGAAAAGAACAGTTCCTAAAGCTACAAAACTGATTGATTCTTACTTTCCCAACACCATCAAACAAGAGTAGATTCTCTCATTTTAAGTTTCTTTTCTGTTCCATAACAAATCCAAGAATTAAAACGTAGAGTTCAATGCTAATAGTGGCAAACTAAAGCATTCAATCATAGTATGTAGGAATCCCCTTAAATTAGCTTATTGAAAGAGAGCCAAACAGCATAACAAATACCAATTCTACTTGGGTTCGATGCTTTATTAATTGATCATGCCAAAAATGGAATAAAAGAACGTACCAGTCCTTGCACCCCTCACATTGCACCATGAGGTCATCTGGGTTATAAGGCATCTCGCACTTGCAGTAACTTCAAAAGGAACCAAATCAAAATCACCAAACAGGGTCACATTATTCCCAGTTAAACCAATCCTAAAAATCAATCAAAAACAACATTAGAAATTGAACTTACACAGCCACGCGGTCCGGAGTAAACCCTCCAGTGGCAGCCTTGTACTCGAACCGACAAAAGTAATCCTCAGCCCCAACATTCTCAAGCTTTGTGTAGTTCTTGAAGGAGTGGACAATGCACTTCCCTTCTATGGTGTGAGCACTCTGCACATCAAAATGGTCCGACAAGAACAACTCCTTGGCACCATGAAACTGCCTCCGCCCTCCAATCGATTCCTCCGGACGGTAGTACCACCGGACGTGAACCTTCATGTTGTTCCGGTGATCGGCCTCAATCTTCTCCACTCGTGCCACATAAGGCGGCTTATCGGTGTCCGATGGTCGCATCAACACACAATCCCCGGCTGCCAAGCACAGCAACCCAAAAAATCTTTTTCTTTTCAGCTCAAGAAAATTCCATAAACTATAACTAATATAAAATTTGAACAACACACACACAGAGAATTCTCCAACAGACATCCGTGTTTGGTGCTTGTTTTCCAAATCAATGTTTCAAAACTTTCCAGAAATAGATCTTCAAGATAAAACATTTATGCATCTCTTATTCAATCTTGGTGAGGAAATGCTTTTGGAAACATGTATTCTAATTCTCTGTTTGGAGCTCGTGAAAAGAGAGGGAAGAGAAACTTTTACTGTGCATAATAGTTAATACTCCCTCCATTTCAAAATGTTTGTCCGCTACGAAAAACGATAATGTAAAAATACTGCAAATTTTTAATTCAAGCTTTTTTTCAACGATTTACTAGATGCCAATGAGTTCTTTTCAATTTAATTTTTGAGAAAAAACATTGAATTTTGTCTTGAAGAAAATGTATGAATTTAAGTTCTTATTTTGCGGACCCGACAACTATTTTGGAACGGAGATCATTTGACTATTTTCTCTGCTCTTCTCTCTCTAACCAAACAAAAGAATGAAAATGTTTTTGAACTTTCCTCTCTCTTTCCTCTATGTTCCAAACAAAGCCGGGCTACTTTACACAGAAAAATACTATATCTGAACCCAAGTTCTGAAAATCACCAATCAAATAAGTTTCTATATTTTTTTTTTCTTTCAGAAAATGAGAACAGAAAGTAAAAACCAAAAACAAACAAACGGGGATTAAGAAAAAAGATTCTAAAAACCTAATTCTACAAATAACTACCAAACTGGCCATTGAGTAGGAGTGCCTCATAAGTCTATAACTATAGTGGATAGATGCAGGGAGATATGTAGAAGTAGGGTGGGGAAGTTACGTCTGACGATTTTGTTGGTGCCTTTGATGGTGTAAGAGTCCACGTCTTTCTTGCCAGGTTTGGTCTTCGCCATGGACGATCGAACTTGGATACTGTGGTTGCAGATACGTATGTGAGTTATATAAATAGAGAGAGAAAAGTTGGAATTTAGAGAATCTGAGCTTAGATTGGGGCGAAGGATTAGGAAAATGAGAGCAAGGGGTTGGATTGGAGAGTGGGGATTGAGCTAATTGAAGGGTTTTTAGAGTAGAGAGAAATGGAGGTTGGGAGAGCAGAGGAGCAAAAACCCTAGTTGCTGGGGGGGCGGGGGTTGGGGGGTGGGGAGTGTGGGGGAGCGTGAGTTGTGTACAGAGAGAAAACAGGAGAGAGAGAGAGAGAGGAGATGATCGGAAAAGAGGGGTTTGGTTGTATGCGGGCGTGAATAATGATACGTGCGCGTATGTGCATGCGCATCGATAATGGAGTAAATTAAAATACCGACCTGTAAGGTACCGATGGGGTACAAACCATTTGTGGGCTCCATTTTGGAGTCTCTCTTAAATGATCCAAACCGTTGATAATGTTTAAAATAATTTTTCACTTAACCATCAACACTTCAGCTAAATCAAATAAATGTAGGTGCTCAATTTAATTGTCCAATTTTTCATTCAGAATCTAAGATGTTGAATTCTAAAAGAAAAATTAAATAGTGTATCAAGCACTTACGTCTATTCAATTGAGCTGAAAATTTTCAAGTGAAATTAAAAAGTCATTTTAAAAATAATTAACTGTTTGAATTATTTGTGTGAAATTTCAAAATGAAACTAAAAAATGGTCTGTACCCATCGGTACCTTACATGTCAGTACCCGTAGTCTGTAAGTTGAAGTAACGGTAACATAGAGGAAAGGGTTAAATATAATCAGCACACATAAATTTGGTTGTTTTCTCCCATCTTAGCGGTTTTGCTAACCCCTGTCTATTAAACAAAGAATAATAAGCACATAATTTCAAATAAATTTAGATATCAATGCATATCTCATATATATTAATACACTTTTATAAATATCAATACATTTTTCTCGAATATCGATTCACTTTTTACCTATTATCCTACACTCTTTAAACGGAGGGCAGAATAATCCAAGTAACAATACAGGAAAAAAGTTCATTGCAGAGAAAGAACATTTGGGGAAACGTTCAATAATAAACAAAAAGACATTTGGGAGAAAGTGATGCATATGCTTTGAATTTTACTGTGGGTTCCATACCTCTCTCTCTTTTTTTTTTTTTTTTGGATATCTACACTATTTTTTTATATTTTTAGTATTGAAAATGTATGTATTTTTTTATTAAAAGACAAAGGTAGAGTGTGAGTATAAAAAAAGAGAATATGAAGATCATTTTTCTTTTTCAAATTATCAGGAATATCCTTCACTTTTAGACTTCGTGTTATTTGTGTTGGGGAGTCTGATCCGCTTGAGATTTTTCTGTCCACGCGTAGGCCCAATCCGTTGGGAAGTATTCATAGAGTCCACACCACATAACTTAGACCCAATATAGATTGAATGACTCATATTCACTTATTGTAAGTGGTAAGCCACTCAATTATATACTAAGGTCGGCCATTTTTCTATTTATCCGATGTACGACATCTTTTACACATGTGATTTAGATGATAATATTGTATTTGAATCGTTGGTGGAATTTACTTGGAGAGTTCAACTTCATGCTTTCTTTGTGGCATTATCATTTCCTTAAAAAAATAACGTACAGACTATGCTATGCTGGTTATTTATAATTGGGGAATGGTGGTATGCGCAATACTGTGCTGCGCATCTCTGAGCCGTTCGGATCTCATTTCGACAATAAAACGGCACTCGATCGTTGATTGTCAAGATAAGATCCAAGTCGTCATATACACGATTCGATAGCTCAAAGGTGCTCAGTACGATAGTATGCACCTCATTGCACAGTACCGATCCAAAGTCCGGTTATTTAGCGCAGAGCCCGTCATGTAAATGGGCTAGGGACCAATAGATGTGTTGTGAAAGTCATGCACAAAAAGTCAAACCCGTTAATAGCAAATGTCATTTTCCTTGGCCTTTTCCACAGTAGTAGTAGTAGTAGGTTAGGTGAGTTTTGATTGTCATTTGTCACTGCCAAAGATAGGCCATGCCTTTCCTTTCCTGTGAAGCCTTTGAATCAGCCCGACCAAACCTTTAGCGTGTGTTTCATGAAAATCAAGTCAAGTATTAACCTAACCCATCATCAAGTGTAGGCTTTAGAAAAAGACTACTAGATCACATTCTTGGGGGGCTTCTTCGATAATGTAACCTTGCAACAGACACCAGAAGAGATTGGGGGACTTCGCCGTGATGCCGAAAGAAAAGGCATCGCTCCCTTCACTTTGAGGGTCCTCTTTGTTCTTGTTTAGTTCCCGTTTGGCATAGTAAATCACATTAATGATTTGTTGATTTTTTGGGGCCCATTTCAAGTATACAAAGATGATTTAAACCCCACATTAATCTTAAAATGTTCTTTTGTGTTTTCCCATAAAAAATTAGCTCTATCCGTTATTGTTGAGGGTTAATTCAAAATTTGTAAGACGCTCACCCTAATCTAAAATTAAGTGTTTCGCACACCTAACAATTTAAAAAAATAAAAAATCCTTACCGATCTTAGATTAATCTAATTTTTTTTTTGTAGGAACTCATAAAAGAATGTATTAAAAATAATGAACGATTTGAATCATCTTTGTGAACCTGAAATGAGCCTACAAAAATCAACGAACCATTTACGTGATTCGCTATGCCAAATGGGGATTAGGCAAGAACAAAGAGGGTCCTCCCAAAGCAAAGAAAGCGACACTGTTTTTTTTGGAGGTACACTCTGTCATTCCTTTGAGACAGAAGAGTCCCCCAGTCCCACATGAGTAGATTCAGGCATAAATATTTTCGAAAACTGTCTAATGCACGTGGATCTTACATGTATTGTAGGGGACTCCGAGTGCATCGGGTTATTTGAATGCGTCTGTATCCAACTTCTTTCGGGCATTTCTTTGGGCATTTGGCCCAAATCCACTCATTTAACACCCCTAAGCACAAGTAATGTCAGTGAGTGCTATGGGGCATGACCCAGCACAAGAAGGCCCAGAACAATTTTCCCGTTCTGAGGCTTCCATTGGGCTCAATAGACTGGTCCGGGCCCAAAAGTCTTGATACAAATGGGCCCAAATTGAGAACATGTTTCAGGATAACAGATTTCCTGGGTGATTGCCAAAACAAAAACCCTCGCTGCCATTGTTATAGGCCCCAAGCTCTGTAGCTCCGCAGTGAGTCGAAGGTCAGCTCTCTCTCTCTCTCTCTCTCTCTCTCTCTGAATCCCTTAAACCGCAATTGCTCCATTCCTCTTCCCATTTTTCGATTGTTGTGATGTATTTGGTTCCTGTCTCGTAACATATATGTATTTAGCTGGTGTCTGATTTCGCCCTACGCAATATAATTGTGATTTCAAGTGCGTATTTTTCGTTTCTATAGATTGATTTGTTTGCACTAGGTTTCTCCTGTTGTTCACAGATTTCTCGAAATGATTTTCTTTTCTTTTAATTGTCTGTGTGTTTTGGTGAGCCAGTTTCCAAAGTAGTGTAAATCCCATCACTCAGCTCATTTGGATTGTGGGAAATGATGAGATAAGAAAGGGGAGCCCTTTCCCATCAAATCTCACCATTGCAAACAAGCCGAGCTTTGTTACGTTCAAGCTCTGCTCGTGTAGTAAACGAGCCAAAAATTCGAAATCATGCTCGGCTTGGCTGTACAAGCCTAGCCTAACCAACTGACCAAGCCAAGCCTCAAGTTGCTCGCGAGCAACTCGGTTTTTTTGCAGCCCTACCAAAATATTTGGTGAGAAAGGGGAAGGGGCCAGAGGCTGAGGGATTAAGAGTCAAGGGGGGGGCAGCTGACCCCACTGCCTCCCAAATTTTTTTAGAGATTAGTATAATTTTCATCCAATTTTTACTCATTTGACCCCCTTTAAAATTCATTTTTGCCCCAACCCATATATAAGGGTTTTGTACTTAGGAAAAAAAGGAGTCAAAATAGAATTTCCACCCACAAAAATTCCCAAAACGTGAATAGCATTTCATTGTTCTTGTTATTAATATATATCTACTTTTTGATTAACTTGTTAATTTGATTGTTCCTTTCAAATAGCAACTAGAAAAAGTGAATCATACATAGTTCAAATTTTCGATCCCACTTATCGAAAATCCTAGCTCATTCAAAATATTTCATTTTGGTACTTTCCTTTCCATTTCTCACCAAATTGTTCAATCCAAATTAATGATTCAGAGAGAAAGTCTAATCTTTTTTTTTTCTTTTCTCACCAAATCAATCAATCCAAAGGAGCTGTTAGCCAAAAGGAGGCCTTGCTTCAGTTGAACAATCCCTATGTCATCTGCGATGGTCCTGCCTTCGGCCATAACTTTCGCATGTTGCTCCATTGACTTTGGTTTTTATCTCATTTGTTTGGGGGTTGTTTTGTTTAATTTTGTGGATTTCCCTTTAGTGGGTTTTGTCTGAGTCGTAGGAATTTTGGTGGTTTGTCTACATTGTTGTCTTGTTATGCCATTTCCTGCTTGAATTTAATGCTAGGGTATTTTCCATATCCAATTGTCTTCTAAGTGTTTGATGAAATGCCTCGGTACCATCTCAGAAATACTTGCATTTTCTGTTCGCTTCAAGGAGAATCTCGATGGTTAGCAATGCGATGTATGGTATTCTTTATAGAAAGACTGCTTTTTTCATTATAGATGTCTGTACCATATCATTTGCATACATTTTCGTCATTGCTTTTTGAGTTTTTTTTGGGATCTACATTAAGTTTCCTTCTGTTCTCAATAGATAGTCAGATGTTTTTTGGGTTTGTGTTGGGGGATGGGGCGGGTTTAACAATACTAATGTTTCTCTTATAGTCTTATATACGAGAGAAAATTGAGTGTGAAAGTTCACTTGTGTAGGTGGAAATACAGAGCAGAAATGAATGCATTCAAGGCTTACAAAGCATGTGTTCCAATTGCATGGAGCCCCAACTTGTACATAACCTTGGTGAGGGGAATACCAGGAACCAGGAGACTTCACAGGCGTACATTGGAGGCATTGCGCCTTCGCAAGTGTAATCGGACTGTTATGAGATGGAACACTCCTACTGTCAGAGGAATGCTTCAACAGGTTTCACAAAAACTTTGCCATTATGCATCTTCTTGTATTGCATGAGATATGTTTTCTATTTTTAGATGCTAAATGTTAATTTTCTGATATCCACTTTAGGTTAAGAGATTGGTGGTGGTTGAGACCGAGGAGATGTATAAAGCGCGTAAACAGAAGGTTGCAGACCACTGTGCTTTACGTCCCCCATTGGTTGTAAGCCACCTCCCTGCTCCAGGAAGCGATTCTTCTCAGTGATCTATTTCGCTTAGGTTAGTTCCCATGTCTTCCATATGGACTGTTACAATAGTATGCTGAGCTGGTATTGCATACTGTGGCCAATTGTACGTGGTGTTAATTAACCCAACTGTTTATGGTTGTGCGATAGCTATGGTCAGCTATTAGCTGTGGAAAACTCTCATGTCTCATGTGATGGTGATGTGGCTGAGAATTAGTGAGGGTAGTACAAGAAATTCAATATTTATCCATCTTTTAATGCAACCAGGGATATCTACGGTTCTTATTATTTCCTTGCTCAACTTGTTTCTTTGTTTAATAAATTGAAATACAGATTTGATTCCTTTTCTGGGTCCTCTTGGATGAATGCATTTGTAGTGTTGATTTGGTTCACTTCCGCTGTACGTTTTTGTGAAGGGATCTGGCAGATTCTTAACGTCACTCTTTCACATCATTTCCTTTACCTCTTTTTTCCACAAATCATTATCCGAGGCCTTTAAATACAATCAAGCATCACGAAGCTAGTAGACACCAATCTGTTCGAAGGATATGTTGGTACCAATGTGACAATGTCCATGAATCCTGAAACACTTTGAGAAACCAAGAGCTGAGTCAGCATGTTATGTGGAACAGGAAATGCTTTTAATGTAACGACGATTGAGATTACCGTTACAAAGATTGCTATAATTCATAGTTTCGTATTATAAACATATAAATGAAGATACAATTTTTCCACCAAAAGAAAGAAAGAAATGAAGATACATTTTGGGCTACAATTGAAAACTCAGCCACTGAAACACACATACTAGTAACATTCTATTTTTCCATCCAAGTTGAATAAACATCTAGTAAGAAGCAACCAAAGGCAAATTTTGATTCTGTTGCTCATTTAACTGACTCAACCTAGCCAAAACTCCAACCAACGGCGCAGTATTATAGGTACAAGCCTCGGTTTGCATATAGTTCCCTCTTTCATCCCTGAAATTATCTTGACAATCCGGTCCTCCTACCAATGCCCCAACCACAACATTGGGGTTTGGTCCTTTGCGGCTGTACCAATTGTCATACCCTTGGGTGCACCCTATGTACCCCTTGTTCTCTCTGTAACACGCAATCGATGCCCCTCTATGGTGCACCCTTGTAGGGTAGTTTGGGCCATACCCAACCAAATAGCTCATGTTCATGGGGTTGGAGCCCAGAATATAATCCACTTGGGCTTGGGCTAGGCTGACGAGCTCTTGAGGCCCAACCATTCCTCCATGGCACATGATATTTTGATTCGAATTCCGGAGGAAATCCGAGTATGTGGTTAGAAGAAAAGATGCAGATGATACATATTGCATGTTGTTCCACTGCCTGATGTATAAAAGGCCTCCAGGAGTGCGATCAACATTGTTGGTGACATTGTTTTTGTTTAGGCACGAGCAGATGTAGTGTTCTGCTTTTGATTTGTATTGGTTTAGTATGTGTCTGTGCTCCTTGTGTTTTTCTTCCTTCAGCAGCTGCAAATTAACGAGCGGAAGATTAGAAGAAAGTTTACCAGATGTCCTTTCTGAACATAGGATGTCAAGCTCGTTTAATCTATAATAGAAAATGATCTGAACTAGAAATGTTATAGCTAATTAGCGTTCGACACATTAGTCGGTCACGATGTGCATGCCATGGAGTGTTGTCTTCCACTCCGCATTGCTGCTGTTTAGAGTCAGAAAATTATCATTGTCACGCCATTCCGTACGAGTTTGGTGAATACTTATTTGGTAAATCCTTAGCCCCTCATCATGAACACTATGTTTTCACTTGTTTACAGATGTGGCCATGTCGGTCTAAAAGCTTGTGTCCCATCTATTTAATTGTTCCAACAACACCCACAGACTCGATCAATCATGTAGAGCACAAAATCTGTAAACAGGGCAACCCAAATGAGAGCTGGAAAAATTATTAATGTGGTGTCCAAAATGAATTGTGATTGATCAATGCTGAGAACTCATGCTACTTCTTTTTGAGAAAATCTTCAAATACAAATATGGCATGTTGCCCATTGTGAATAGGGAGGAGCTGCCCAATGGCTAATACTACCAAATGACAGTAAATTTTCGTTCTTTTTTTTTTCCTTGGTATGATGGCTAGGGGTGTTCTGGCCAGCTTACGCACTCCTCAAGTCCTCGACTATTTAACTCTTCGGTCCGGTCAAAGACAGACCATCCACCCGGAAATTTTGTTAGTCAGTGGCAGGGTTAATTTTGTTTCTCACTACACTGCAAGAGTAACCCCATTAAAAGTACTTGATACAGAGAGCATCAGAAGCACATGGGCATGTGACCCGGCATAGTCTATTCCTTTACCCTGTTGACACCAACAATATGCCTTCATAGCCCTCACTTCATCTTTCCGTTATCTTTTGTAAAAAGTTAAAGTGTAAATCTAGTAAAGCAAGTGTATTATTTCATCTTTGAATCCATGGAAAAAAGCATAATTAATGGTTCAAATGAGATTTGACAGGCAAGAGAAAGGAAAAAGCTCCAAGCAAATTTCAAGTTTGAAAATCGAAATCAGGGCACTGCTTGTGAGAGAGAAGCTCTAAGAGTTAGTCCGGTTAGTTGGTAGGTTATATTTTTTTTTCCACACAATTGATAGAGATTCGATTCTTGGGATCATGTCGCAAGAAAATCATTTCTTGTGAATCCCAACGTGGATTGGGGGTGCTTGCTGGACAGCATGCGTATTGGGTCAATCCGGGCCATCCATACTTGGCAATAGACAGCTCAAATTGCATCTCGACTGAACAGATCTCGACCTTCCAATGTTATTTGGCTGAGATGCAATATGAGCCATCTATTGCCAAGCATGGACGGTCCGGATTGGCCCAACACCCATGCTATCCCTATGGGACAGCACGCACCCCGGAGCCGCTGGACTGAGTGATTAATTGAGATGTACGTAAGCAGACTCGAACACCAGAGAGAGAGAGAGAGAGATTTACCTGAGCAGCCAGGATTTGGACCCCAGCGAACTTGACGTCCCAGCTGAACTCGGTGATGGCCCAATCAAGGCCACCAAAACAATGAGCCTTGTTAATTAGGTAGTTGAGATAATACTTCTCCACATTGTCGGTGGCCTTGTATAGCCACAAAGCTGCCCACAACATCTCGTCCTTATACCCACTCACTGATGCATAGTAGTCCTTCACAACTCCCACGCTTGAGTCGTACTTTCCTCTATACTTGTCCCCAAACTCAAACAGCTACACCACCACCACCAACAAAAACACAGCCAAAATTTGAACAAACAAACCGTAGCTATAAAATGATACTAATGCAAATACCAATTAGAGAAAATCTTTTTATTGGCGAATGGCGGAAAAGTTCCATTAAAATCGGGACCGTCCAAAAGTAAACTCTTCCCCGGAAATTTTTTTTTAAAAATTCGGACCGTCCAAAACACTTTTATACAATCATGATTGGTTGCTGCTTTAAAGAACTTGCTGCTTTAAAGAACTTGTTCACAGCTGAGCGATGAATAAGTTTCTCTCTAACAATTATTGTTAATGCAACTGCCACAGTAGATTGTAGGAAATGCTTGTTTTATTAAGGACCACACCTGTTGAGCATGGTGCAACAGTAGGTGAGAATAATGCGGGTTGGTTCTCCTGAACACGATCGACGCGGCAGCCATTGCTGCCGCCGTCTCTCCGGCGAGATCCGACCCGGGATTGTTCTGGTCAATCTTGTAAGCCCGCCGCGACGTCGCCATGTCCTCCGGCCGTTGCCAACAGTAGTGATCGGTATCTCCATCACCCACCTGTACCAATTCGATTACTAAAACACTCCAAAATCATACTACTAACTAGCAGAGCTTAAGTTCGTTTAGCACTTGAGATTAATGGTGATTAAACTAGGACAAAATTAGTACCTCAGCCCATAACACATTTGGGCTGGTGTGAGCCTTGATGAAATAATCAGTCCCCCACTTGATCGCCTCCAGAGCATGCTCCAGCTCGCCCGCGGCGGCGAGCTGGTCGCGGTACTCGACCGCACTCCACGAAAGCATTGTCACCGTGAATGCCATTGGTAACCCGAACTTGACGTGGTCGCCGGCATCGTAGTACCCTCCGACCAAGTCCACCTACACAAATCAATGCACCATATATATATATAAGTGATCACAAAATTTGACACATACATAATTCATTAACTGTCGAAAATTCGAGGGACGAAATGGGAATGTTGGGAAAATGGAGTACTCACTCCTTGTTCCAAGCCGTCGGTGAGGCCGGAGTGGTGGCGCCACCTGACGCGCTGGTTGTAGGGGAGGCGGCCGGAGCGCTGTGCTTCGAAGTAGAGGAGGCTCTTGGAGAGGGCTTCGGTGTAACTGAAAGATTGGGATGGGGGCAAAACGGCGAAGATGGAGAGGAGGAGAGTACAGTGATGTAGAATTCTATGGGGGTTTGAGGCAACAAATTTTGGGTCGTTCTTCTTCTGCAACTCCATTGCCCCTGTTCTCTGCTAAAGAGGTTTAGGAGTGAAGTAGTAGAAAATCTCCACTGTTTCTTCAAACTCGGCCTCTCGTAGGTCAGCTACGCACGTGCCCATTTATAAGCTTTCCATGAGGCAGTGAGGCGAATTCTCTCTCTCTCTCTCTCTCTCTCTCTCTCTCTCTCTCTCTGGCTAAGCAGTTAACTACAACTCTCTCTCTCTCTCTCCCTGGCTAAGCAGTTAACTACAACTTTACAGATGAAGCTATTTTTTTGTAACAAGTTGACAATTGGAGTGGTGAGTCTGGTGATCACTGGTGTACAGAAATGGCAATGGGGTGTGCTGTGAGTTATTTTTTTTCTTTTCCCCTCAGTGCCTCACAGAAATGTTTTACTAGTATTTGATAAGTAGAAACTGACCACCGACCAGAATCTTACCCAGCTCGGTCCGAGCTTGACCGAACATAGGGAACCACTATGGTGATCGACGCGACCATCCCCAAAGGGATTCTAAGTGCGTAGGGACTCTCCTAGACCGCCCCTATTCCTACAGGGATAACTATGAAAAGTCCAAGTCCTACGGTTACTTGTATTCCTAAGGCGATTAGGAATGCTAATTCCATTGCAGCCAACACGTGTCATCCCCTCAACACCCTTAGGTCCAAGGATTCACTCCAAATACGATTCTACCTCGAAGGTGTCTATAGAATCACCGTTGGATGAAGGGGACAGGTTGACGACTCTTACACCTAATTACTTGAGTTTTAGGAGTACTTCATATTTCTCTACAAATTGACTACCTTGGACATTGGAAGAGGGTTGACACCACACCGGTATTTTTTCCTCTTGCAAATCGTTGACTGTGTACGTTGAAAACTTCAATTATTTGACTTCTTGGAAGCCCATACGGTGATTGAATGATCAAAAGAATACCAGCTGCAACCTGTTATATACTTCTACTTTAATAACTAGCAATAACCCGTGCTAGAGTGGTATAGTGGTTATTAAATGTCCAAAAGCATATGTTATTCGAAGTATCAATCAATTCGATAGGCAATTAAACTTAACGAAATAGATCAAAAAGTTAATACAACACGTACATCGTCACCATTTCATCATTAATTACGACAGTTAGGATCCACACGGTGACAAATTGTTGAGCCATGTATAAGAAGTCGTGAAACTTGTGAATAAGAGATAAAAAACTCATGCATGACTTTTTTATTTTCTTCGCACCAAAGTAAAGTTTGATTTTTGGATACACATAACAAAAAAGGTACTCCTATATGCTTCATTTGTGTCCCCTTTGAAATCCACTTTTGCTCTCTTTTCCTCTATGTAATGATTTTATGGTTCTATACTTGCCGCTGTCGTCCCTCTCTCACCTCCTCAGCCACGTGCCGCATCCATTTTGGGATTCAAAGATAGTCAAGCTCCTACAATAATGCACACACCAACGGGCCACGAGTTACTGTGTGTTGTTGGTGAAGCAACGGTGGTTTACGTCATGCGACATAGAAAACGAAAGGGACGTTTTGGGTTTGTGTATGGTGTTATTTTGTTTTTACCCACCTAAAATGTAATTAAAAATTACTCAAATTTACTTGGTCGATCTTGGGTTTTTACTTGGACGATATTAAACAAAATTTACTGTTACTGTTTGATCGAATAACACGTGTGTTTAGAATTTTGGTCCTTCATAATTACCGCCGCTGACTATGGCTTATACCTTGGATCTCACGTGGTATGTAGTAGTATATATTTTAATTAAGACAGAAAAGCTGAGAGTTTAGAGATAGTAATTTAATTAGCTTACAGCGACAATTGCACTAATACTACGTAATGACTGATTTAACGCAGAGATGTCAGCGTTAATTAACCAGTTGTGCAAGGAATCGTAAACTTGTCGATGGTATATGAAAACTTCCACGGTGAATAGATACTATGTGGTAGTATATGTTAAACGATGGTTGGATTAATTAATGCAATTAATTAGCACAGTAAATTTCTCACTGATAGTTCCTTCTCTCACACGTTACATGACAGCCACACGTGATATGTTTAAAAGATGGCGATTCTCATTTGATCCCGTAAATTTGTTGGGTCTATGTACGTTTAAGATAAATTCAGTACTTTTCTAACAAAGTATCAGAGTTTACACAGTACTAGAGCGGAGTCCATCCCATTCCACATTTTAAAAAAAAAATTCACAATTTGCACTCTACAATGACAGATTCTTGTACAAAGACCCAAAGCCTAAAAAACAGTCTGCACATGAGGGGAGATCGATGTTAAGGGACTATACATTCACATTGCTTGGTTATAGAATGAGTGATCTCTTAATATAATGTTGACACCTCTCTATCTAATAGATTAACTTTTAGATGAGTTGGTGGTTAACAATATTCTAACATGGTATATATCAAAAGTCTTAGGTGGCTTTACCTCATGACGTAGTCGAGTCATCGCCCAATCAATTCCCTCACCTTATCAATCCATACCTCCATGTGCTACCAGGGTACTTGAAGGGAGCGTTGGGAAATACTAGCACAAAATAATATAGTTGTCTCCCTCTCTAACTGCTTAAACTTTAGGGCTGGATCATATAAAGTTTTCATATGATATTAGAGTGGACAATAGATCTGGTGATCGAACTATACCGCCTACTTGAAAATCAAATGCTTGCTCGTATTTAGCTCGCTTATGGTGAAGAGTCAGGTTACACATGAGGAGTGTGTTGAGAGTATGAAAAATAAAGATGTTCATCTCTCTAACAACGTAATCTTTTGGATTGGATATAAAAATTTCACAGATCCAACGACCTAAAATTCATCGGGGAAGAGATAAAAGAGGATTTGAATATATTCAAAATTTCCAAGGTTTGTTACTTTGAGTTTTCGATTCATTAATTTGTTTCGGAAACATTAGCCATGCCATGTCCAAACTCACAAGGGGATCGGAGACGTTTTCGTTAAACTAAATAGATTAAAGTCCCTATTGATATAAATTTTTAAGTACATAAATATTCTACTCACATACATTAACTAAGATATTAATAAAAGAAAATAATTTGACAAATGTCAGTAGCCTGTAATCCATTCATACAGCGGTAACGTACCCAAATACTCCGATATGGAATGTTATAAATAAGTGCATTTCCACATCAAAGTTTTATTGGCTAAATCATAATAGGCCCCACCTCAATTGATGGGGAAATAACAGCCTCGGGATTGCGGCAATCAATCAATTCGAGATCATATTGGACAATTAGTAGATATCATACTACTAATCTTTTTTTTAAAAAAAATCTTTATGCTCTCATTTTCGGACATCATAATTTTCTCATATCTCGTGCTACTAAAAAGTGACCAAAATCATAGGATAATCTAATTTTCAAAAAGTGACCAAAATCATGCACCTAAAAAGTAGAGACAAGTCATTTTGGCGTCCGTATCATTCATTTTTTGAGGCATCCCATTTGTATACCTTTTACTGAGAGTATTTTGAATCTCAACTTTCAATTTTACTTGCAGAAGAGTTAGGGGGACTCACGGTGCATGTCCACCTCATTTTATACACATTTCGACCAATTTTGATATTTTGATATGTCTATTCCATTGTTCAACAAATGGAAGCTTATTTGAACGGTCTTGCTATTGTCAGTCCACTGGGCTGACGATAAGTACACTAGAAGACAAGGAAAACACATATTTCTGTATATTTTTTACACCCTTTAATACACATTCACACACTTATTATTGTCAACCCATTGAACTGATTTTAAAATTTTTCTTTTAAAATTGGGGCAACATTATGATAAATATTTTTTATACGCAAATGCACATGATCTACAAGAAATTAGGTTTTTCGAGATGAATTGAAATCATCACAAAATGCATGTTTTTTTGTTGCCAATGGCATAGGTGACAAAAATTAGTTTTGGCACTTATAAGTTGTCTCTGAAAGTCACATAATGACAAAAATATTGTTTCGTCACCTATAGTAACTTTTGGCAACAGAAATTTTCCTCGCTGAAGGTGAACTGTCGGAGATGAAATAGTAACATTTGCCGACGAAAATTTTCCTCGCCCATTGGAGACGGAATTTTTCGTCGCAAAAGGCGTTTTCATTGGAAAAAAATAATCACACTTTCTTGCTATCTCCTGGGTTTCAAATCCAAGTCTTCCGGCAAGATAAGCCTTCCCGCGCAAACTGCTTGAATTAAGCTCAAATTAATGATTGTTAGATTTGCTACCCTTGGCTTGTAGAGAAGGGAGTTTGGAGTCAGAGAGAAAAATCAGGAACTTTACCTCGACTGATACTGATCTAGCTAGGTTACTTCTTAACATCATTCCACTAATTTAAGGGGAGGAAAAAAGATGTCGCGGTCAAAGGGAATCAATCACTAATTACCTTACCTGCTCTTGTTTCTTGATCTTAATAACAAATCTCACAAATACTGGTCAAATCTTATACCGAAAGATATACGTTAGTACATTCATTATTATTAATTAATTAATGAGAACATTAACACTAGTAACACAATTCTAAAGCACAATTTGAAACACAACTGTATTCTAAATCGTTGCTCAATATACGCATACGTTCAACGGCTCCATACACAATTATGTTTCCCAATTTGTATGTTCAATAATTGGTCCGGATCTCACTCCGAGTCCATCTAACTATGTTTTTTTTAAAACCCCTGGCTACCGCTGATGTAGCAAGTACTAGTGAAATTCTAGTCCCTAAAAGCAATTCATGCTGGATAATGCAACGAACACAATTTTAAAACATACTTTCGCACCGAACTGCATTCAGGGTTGTTCGATGTATGTGAACCCATATACATCGGACGGTTCCATGTATAATTGTGTCCGGATATTGTGTTCCTTGACTTTTTGATTCATATAACCCTAGCTAGCTAGCTAGTAGCTACAAACTCATGAAACGTATGTCGGTGGTGCCCGAGGAGCAGCATGTAAAACGGAGAGCGGCTCCTCTATTTGTGGTGGTGACTGGTGAGTGGCCCTCCAAAGGGAGGACCGGCGAAAATCTGAGGCACCGACTTGCGGTGGACCCCCCTTTGTTCCCCCGGCCGACAGTCGGGTAAAATCTCGCGTAATTAATTACTACTAGTAGAGTACAATGAAGCATAAACCCCACAAACAGATCTTCAACTCCGCCAGGCAAATCCTCTGTAGAATTTGACATCTCTCAGCCACTGCCAAATTTTTAAAGCAAACACCGGGGCTCGTTGGTTTTGAAATCTTGATTTTCGGATTTTAGGTAATGAGTAGAGAGACAGAGAGATAAATGAAAGTAATAATTTAGAGAAAGTTTATTACAGCTCGTACCGTGCACTGAGAGAAAATCTAAGATCTTGAATCGTCCGAAGACTTCAATACCTCTATTCCTGTACACCGAAACATGGTCACACCAGATTTTCGAAACTGAGGATTTGATGGGTAATGCCAAGTGGTCGGTTTGATGATCAAGACTTGAGACTCAGAGTCTTCTACTAAGAT
>CM033796.1:8696262-8739209 GCA_019656835.1 Rhododendron ovatum | reverse complement strand
TTTCCGCTTGACCAAACAAAAAAGAGTCTTCTATTAAGGTTTTAGGTTTCGAAATCTCTTAAGCACTATCAACCCTTTTGAGACTAGCTCATACGAATCATTTGTTCTTGATTTTAAGTGGAGCCCTCGCTAGTAGACAATGGACTTATAGTTCCCCATCTAAAGTACCGAGAATACCGTTTACACTAAAATTCTTATCAACTAAAGTTTTTACTCAAAATTCTTAAACAATATTTGGTCGGTATTTTTGGTATTTTAGCCCAAAAATATCCAGTATTCAAGACGGCTCATTCTCCTTAACTTTGTTGTCTAAATGGTATTTTTGGTATTTCTAGAAAAAAAAACAAGTGATATTTTGGCGTCTATTCGAAGACAAAAAATAAAGCGTAAAATCACCCTAATTATTAGCTAGATGTCTCACTTGGGCTTGAATTTGTAAGTGAGACTAAGTTCAACTAATATATATGGGGCCCAATTAATGTAGTTTAGACTTCACAGTTTCTTTCCAAGAGATTTGGCGTTGTGCCTGCATGGACGGATCAATATATTGTACAATCTCCCAAGAGTTCCAAATATATTTTAAGATAGGAATAGTGTGAATTAACTTCTGAATATATAGTGTGGACTTAAATATTTTGAACTTTGATTCCAAATATATTTTAAGATAGGAATAGTGTGAATTAACTTCTAAATATATAGTGTGGGCTTAAATATTTTGAACTTTGATTCGAGAGGGAAGATGTCAACCTTGATATGTCAAATTGTTGCATAAGCTAGCCTTCAAAAAAATTAAATTACATTCTCAAATTGTCAAAATATTGTGGCGCCCTATGTTCCACAATTCATGATACGAATGTCCAATACGAGTACATGTCTAAGTATTGAATTCATCAACTTTTTATTTCACGGATAAATATACATACATACATATATATATATATATATAATTTTTACGATGGGAATTGATTTCTACACTCTCTTTTTTGTCTTTTAGCAACAAAAAAAAAATACTTTCAACATTAAAATTCAAAAATTGGAGTATGGTTATCAAAAAATGGAGTGTAGAAATCAATTCCCATTTACGATATGGATTTTCTTTTGTTGCTTTAATAATGTTTACTAATTGTCTTAGACATTTTCATACATATTATATATAGGAGTTTTATGCATAAGCTCCAGAGAAATTTGAGTTAGAAAATATGCTTACAAAAATATTGTTCGATGAAACATGTCTGACGCAGATCACATGTCCTTACTCGGTTATCGATTTTCTAACACGAGTACTCTATATATTTTGGAGAATCCATATAATTACGATAGCTTGTGGTATTTTAATTTTACCATACTTTTTCTTTATATAGCTCACGTGTCCGAGCATTAGTTGTAAATTGATTGTCCACAGGGAGCCAAGCATGCATTTGAGTTTGCATAGTCTATTTCTTTAAGCTGTTTAATATAGGGTAACCTATAGTTAACCCCCTCTAACTAAGTCTCGCGTGTACTTTGTCCTTTCTAATTTTTTTTTTGACACTCAATCCCTTCTAACTAACTGAAAATCAAACGGTCATAACTTCTTCGTCCAAAATCGAAAACATGCAAATTATATATCGATTTTGAGGTCTTGAAGTCAGCTTTCTAATGACACCAAAATCACATCACGATTCAAAGCACACAGAAAGTTATGATCAAAAGAGTAAGGGCTGGTAGACAGAAAGACCGTTTTGATCATAACTTTCTGTGTGCTTTGAATCGTGATGTGATTTTGGTGTCATTAGAAAGCTGACTTCAAGACCTCAAAATCGATATATAATTTGCATGTTTTCGATTTTGGACGAAGAAGTTATGACCGTTTGATTTTCAATTAGTTAGAAGGGGTTGAGTGTCAAAAAAAAGTTAAAAGAGACAAAATGCACGCAAGACTTAGTTAGAGGAGGTTAACTATAGTTTACCCTTTAATATAAGTTCAGTGCATGGGCACTCTTATCAGTCGTCAGATCGAAGTGACAGGGAACCATTTGGATCTTTGATATGTCTTAAAAAAGGAGAGAGAGAAATATTTTTAATGTGTTAACGTTCATTTTATTAGTACAAAAATTCTACAATCACACCCAAGATCACACCTTCTCATAAAATATAAGGGTTCCATGCACATATTGTGTATGTGGAACCCTAATGTTTTATAAGAGAGTATGTATTTGAATGTATAAATTTGGGTGTGATTGTAGCATCTCTGTTATTAGTAATCAAACGACAAAAATAACTGTCATCTCAAAAAAACAAAAACGCCAAAAATAACCATCAATGTTTGACAAATAGTACTTTTTTCTTTCTTCTCATTTTTTACCCCAACCAACAAAAAAGACTAGTAGTAAACTTCAGATTATTCCAGTGCCCTTTTCATTTTGCCAATATTGTATATACGGTGGGGGGTTAGCGGGAAAATTATGGTATTTCAATCAAAGGAGGTTCGATGTCTCTTCATAGATGTACTCAAACCCTAAACCTGTTTCTTACAATGCAAGAGGTACAACCAGATGGGCTAAGAGTCATATCTCAGTGTCCTTTCGTTTCGGTCTTTCTCATTGTCTTTCACCATATTTTTATTGCAATATCTAAATTCTAAATGCATGCAACATTAGTTTTATAGGTGAATAAAAAACTGGCAGACTACGGCCCGTTCCAGAACATCTTCTTAAAAAATAAGTACTTATTTCACATTTTCAAACTCAAAAATAATATAAATGAAAAATAGTTTTTAATTTTTGTTGCACCGTATAAAAGATCTCATCGAGATCTTTCAAACAAAATCCATATTACATATTTTTATATTTCATTAAGTCCATTATTTTTTAGCTTAAAATTATTTTCTTAAAAAATAAGTACTTAAAACCCCTTCTGGAACGGGGCCTAAGAATTATAGTTTTGGCCTTTTAGGTGCTTTTAGAACCTTCCAATTGGCAGACTAAAGGACAATTAACACTGTCATCCATGCTATTAAACAAAACAATACCTACGTTTATGTTGATTTAAGTATCTAACTACCTTAATTTGAAACAGTATTCTAGTGCAAGACAGCAAGAGAACTTCCTACTTCCTACGTTGTTGGAGGAAAAAAAAACCTTATTTTCCTAGTCCTGTTGGTTTGGGGGTACTTATCTAAGCTATTATATGCCCAAGCCAAACTCTATAATAAAGCTCTTTTGATTTCTTAAGAGCTTCTCGGCAGTTAGAGCTAGGTGGGACTGTGGACACCATTTTGTTTTTTCGAATGCGCTCATATTATAGATCTCGTTGAGTAGAATGACCATGTAAATTATCAAGTTGATCAGATATCGTTTAGTACAGGACGGAAACATATATATTTTTCTCTTTAAAAAAATTGGTTCTTCAAGATGTAATCCAGCGTGGGCGGCAACTTATTTTTTTGCAAAATAAATTTACTTTAATCAGGTATTGAATGGTATCCGATCAACTTGATTTCTCAGAAGTCGTTCTACTTACCAAGATCAACGGTATGAACACATTAGATCGTCAATGTGAATATATACAAAATGGTGCCCGAAACGGCGAGACTGCACCCTGTGCAGTCCTGCCCCGAGAAGCCGCCTCCTAAATATAATTTTAGCAAATTAACACCAAGAATTCAGAAAGGAGATTGATTTCCACACTCTTTTTTTAGCCATCCATATTACTTTTTTTTTGTCTTTATCCACTTATATTTACCATCTTGCCTTTTATTCAATACATTTCTTTATACATACAAAGACAATATTGTAAATTCATGTGGATAAAAATAAAATAAAAAATGAATGTGAATAACTAAAAGGGGAGTGAAATTTATTTTCCTTCAGAAAAAGGAATCTCCTTGGAAGATAGCAAAGTACCAGCTAGAAGCTAGTTATGTATAAAGAGATGTTGGTGTTTAAATTTGAGGACGTGAATTGAATACTTGCTGGTATACCAAATCTATAATTATTTGATGGTGGGTATGTCGTCTTACATTTATGTGGCAAAAGATATTCAAGAGGACAGAGAAATCTAGCTTCATTATTATTCATCCGTATGTGAGCCTGACTTCTCATAAATGTTTTTGTCTAAAAACTTTTTTCGTTGTTTTTTTACTTTTCGCAACCATTTGTTGAACTTTTCGCTGTAATTTTTTAGATTAATCAATCGTCTTGACGAGAGAAATCAAGAAAAGTATAAAAACGTGAACTGATGTTGAAATTTTTTTATATAGGATGACACTTTATACCAAAGAGACAGCTGTTTGATAATTTTTTTTCTTTTTTAGTGATTTTTTTTTTTGCTTTTTGTCATAGTTTTTTACTCTTTAAACTTTTCTCGTGAAGAGGAATAATCAATCCAAAAAATATGATACGAATCTAACAAAAATTTAAAAAGACGAATAAAACACACAAAACGAAAAAAAAAAAAAAAAAAAAAAAGAAGAAGAAGAAGAAAGAAGAAGAAAGTTTACAAGAATGCAACTTATCCTACAAAGTGGGCTGGGGCCGCAAGGCTGGACATGAGTAATTACTAGGCCCATGCCCCTGTGCCTATTCTTTTTGGGGAAATACTAGTACAACATTATGGCACAGGACATCTGGACATGAATTTGGTATCCGTCACTTCGCCGTATGAAGGGTACGTCATGTGTTAGTGTTTTATAGTGAAAACGACTTGATATTTTCTTCTTACTTCTCCCAGACTTATAACTTGGGTTCACAACTGATGTGTGTTTTTTACTATGAATTGCGGCAGTCCGAGGGTGAGAATTATTGGGCTACTCCTGGAGCACCTTCACTTGGCAACGACCCACAGTTTTCACACACGAGCGCGTGTGTGTCGGAGTCATGATAAAAAAATATGTGACTGTGAATGATATTGGACTTTTGGTGTATCGCGCTGCGTTGCCGCCCAAATGGGTAGTGCAACGGTAAAACATTATAGTACTATACTTCTTGTTGGGCTTTAGGACATGGAGGCCTTGGGTGTCTGGTGAGAAGGAACTTTCTATAGCCATTTTGTATAATTTCGACCTTTGGCATGAATGAACTCTTTGGGAGTTAAAAAATGTTACGGATACGGATGTTCGTGCATAGATCATCCGATGCATCCAATACTATTTGAGGTGCATAGGTTCCATGTGCATCAAACCATTTATGTTTCGTGAATTCGAGCGTGTAAACATATATTTGTGCCCATAGTATAGCTATTGAGAATTTTACTTGAGGGTTCCCGTTTCAATAACATACAGTATTATCAACTCATCAAAGCATTTGCGCCTTTAAAGGGTCCACAACACACCTCACCGACATTTTCCTCTCTTCTGAAATGCAACCACCAGTTTTCGCCTACGCTAAACTGCATTAAATCCATTAGCTGTGGATCCAGGTTCAAGCTATTCTTGCTTCAAATCTTTGATCTTTAATTTGGTTGCAAAGTCCCGCCTTTCATCTTTGTAAAATGGAAAAGGTATGGCTCACAGAAAATTAGGAGTTTCGTACCACTCTTCAGTATGCTTTGATTGGACATTACTCCCTCCGTTCCTAAACAAATGTCTAGCCCGCAAGCGTAGTCCTTTAAAACACACATTTTTTCCATTAAAAAATTTCAATCTTTTTTCACAACTGAAAATGACTCATTAGTATCTATTGATTCGTGAAAAAAATTTTGAATTTTCTAACGGAAAAAATGCATCTTCTTAAAGGCCTAAAATTGCGTCCTGAATATTTCTTTAGGGGTGAATGAAGTATAAAATAAGGATTCATGGTTAGGCCGTGAATAAGTCGTTACATAGCCACATATGATATCAACGCTGAAACGTGGTAGTAGTATACATTATACTCATAGTAATGAATTTGGATAGAGGCTTGGCCCAAACTTATGCAGGCCCATCTCAATTGCGTGGGTTTAAGCCCAACCGGAAGGAGCGGAAACCCAGACCAGAACGGTGGTCCAAATTTAAAAGTACAAAACAGTCACTGTGGAGTACACTATTTAGTGGGCCCTCCTCTTATCCATGTAGCGGATTAGGGCTATCCACGGTCCGGATCGGATCGAATTCGTATGAATCCAATCTTAATCCGTATCTTACGGTTTTTAGAAAATGCAATCTAATCCTAATCCAAAAGTCTTACGGTTCGGTTCGGATTCCAAACCGTTTATCACGGCTCGGTCCCGATTTTATCCACGTATTCCCTTCTAAAAAAATAAAATGATGCTACTACCATTATCATATTCCAAATAAAAATGCAAACACTAATTCCATAAACATTGTCCCAATTGTAAAGACATTAAGGTAATAAACATGGCAAAGGCAACAAGGCATCAACCAAATAAAACTAAGCATTGTCCAAAATACACAAATTCTGGTCAAGCATGATCTACTTATTACATCCCATAAAAACCAAACAAAAAATAGCAAATTATAGTTTCTCAAAGCAAACAAGCAAATTAATAAAATTATAATTATTTATATATATTACACACACGTATCTATATTTTTATTTTTTTAAATATCTCACGGTTTGATTCGGTTAATCTACGGTGTTGAAATGAAAATCCAATTCTAATCCATATCTCACGGTTTTTTTATTTTCAAATCCGTGTCCGGACCATTAATCTACGGACAAAATTCAAAAAGCACAAATCGGATCGGTCCGGACTGGTTTCACGGTTCTCGATTTTTCTTGGATAGCCCTATAGTGGATAATAAATAGTTTCGAGCAGTCCAGATTCAGTCAGGGATTCCAGATTTTTGTTACTGTCTGGACCTCGTGCAAAAGTCCACTTTCCTGGTCAAATTTTGATAATTTGAACTGTTCAATATGTTTAAAACGTATTTTTTGGAGATTTTGCTAAAAATTGGGAAAAAAAAGACCGGGAAGGGTTTGATCTGAAAAGTTTTTCATAAAAACTACTCAGATCACACTCTTTTCGGTAATTTTTTTGGCTATTTCGATAGGGGTACCCTTAAAAATACGCTTTAAACACATTGAACGGTTTGGATCATCAAAATTCAATCGAGAATAATAAGGTACGGACGGTAACAAAATCCGGGATCCTTGACTTGATCCGGACTGTCATTTCGAGTTTCTACAATAATTGTCACTACATATTTGTTCACAAAGTACGCTACTGGTAAATGTGTTTGTACCCAAAAATGGATGATAATTGATTTTGGCGCCCAACTTTTTTGATGATCAAATTTCAAAATTTGCATTGGAGTATATTTTGAACACTAACAGACAAAATATTAGAGTGTGATTATTACTCAGTAAAAAGTAGAGCATAAATTTCCCTACATCTCATTTTATTTTTCCATTATTATTTTTGTCTCTTTTGCGTCTATTGTAAATTGTTCAATCTATAATATTTTTCATAATTTTGACAATTTTGTATAATTCTCTCCCCGTTCTAAATTGAGAGTCCATTATTTCGTTTTAGAACAATCCACAATAATGGTCATTTTCCAACAATGGAAAAAAAAAATTGGTGATTTTCCAAAAGTGCTCCTCACAGGTGAATAGTATTATAAAAATAGATAGAATATAAGGGTAGTGAATAATTACCCCCTCTCTCCCTCTCAGATTGTGTCCCACAATACAAGCATTTTCCTTTGATTTTCCTTCTTTTTTCTTTTTCTTTCTTTTTATTTTCTTTTCCTTTCCTTAAGTAGGGCAATTGGGCACAGGCCCACAAGTGTAAAATAAGTTGTTTGGGATCTAAAATGGGTCCCTATTAGTACAAAAAGTAATATTGGACATACTATATATTTTGGTAATTAAAAAAATCATAATTTTTGTACAGGTAAAACCACATCTGAAAATATGTCTATCGACATAAGGAGAAAAATCTTTTACATTTCTAAGCAACGTGGGACTAAGTATACGCAATGGAGTTTGGTGTGTTCTAATGTTTGTTAAAAGATGTGTTAAGATAAAAATGGGTCCCACAAGTATGTGTGTTAGACATTGATAATATAGAAGTGTGTTAGAACATCCACAATGAGTTTGATAAATTTGTGTGTTATAGTGTTTGTTAGGATAAAAATGGGTCCCACAAGTGTGTATTATAAGTAGTAGATATTTATATTTTGTGATTGGAGTTTGAATTATAGAGGTGAAACCCACTTAATATTTTGCTAGCATAGTTGTCAAACTTAGTACACATACTAACACACTATAAAATTGAACACATTCTAACACATAAACTAACACAAGTATTGTGACACAAAAAATAGATTTTTGTTTGCTAAATCTTAACACATACGATTAAAACACTAGTTACCACCCCCGTTATGAATGCTCTAAGAAACTTTCTTGTTTCGACAACCCCACAAGATCCAACCGATACGACAACAAAACATGCATATTACTACAATAAAGCTATTTCAGATCCATCAAACCTATAAAGCTCACAAATCCAATATCCCTCCACGAAGTCCTCAAATAAAAAATCGGATGGTGATGCCAAATCCGTCGTTTTCATTATTAAGTCCATGAATCCAAAAAAGGCATTTACCTTTCCTTCAATCAATAGGACCATTTCGAAATCTTGAAAATCTCCTCCAAAGCAAAAGGAAAATGTGGGACTTCACCACAAGAACCAAAGATCAAAAAATATATTTCTCATGCATTTTCCTGATTCACAATGGGTGGTTCAGGTTCCACAAACCACTTGTTAGCTCGTTTCTGAGTGTTAGATAAGCACTGATGTTCATTGGCATTATCCCCAGATTGGCATTATCTCAATCATCTCCTTGTTGTGATAGACTTTGTATTACTTATCCTTATCTTGCCTTGTACTATATATACTCCTACCCATAGATGGTTTAATATATACACATAATCATTTTACCTAAAGTTGTTTCCTAAGTCTGAGCAATTGATACCTGCCCAAAAAAAAATAAAAAATTCAAGTTACTAGACAATGGTATGGTACAGGATTCAAATTCTTGGTCCAAGAGCACAGATAAGCAAATATATATTTATCAGATGACAGATAGTATTAAAAGTACTTAATCCACTCAAATTTGTCTTGAAAAACCAGAAATGTTAGAATTTTGACGGTCTATTATTTTTCTGAAAACAAGTTTTAGTGGATATACTAAACATTGGGTCCTACGAAAAAGATGGTTCAATCAATCATCCAAACAATAAAGGGATGGATCTTAAACTGCGGACAAGCTGAATTCATTCAAGAAAAAACACTGCCGGAAAGATTACAAGAGAAGATAAGAATTTTTTTCTTGGTTGGTACATTTCGGAATAGTTTAAGTGTACCTCAACAATTTTTCTTTTCGATCCGGTAAAAAATAAGTCATTCACTTTTCAAGATGAGATTTACAAAAGATTTCTTTCCTGTGACCTCGCCCCAAAATTGCCAAGTTTGAACTCACGAATACACGAAAGAACGAATACACGAAAGAATATTGGAAAACATGAAACATATCCAAACCTGTTTGTCCCAATCAATAATCCGGGAGTACTGCTCAAAGAGCCAACGTTATACCGCATTCGAAACAAGCGCGTGAGATTTGCTCTCTCTCTCTCTCTCTCTCTCTCCATTCTACCGGTGCTGGCTGCTTCAGTGTAGTCCGAAATCCAATAACGACCCTTTGCTTTGAAACCGATCCATGTGGGCAGCCGCCGGAATCATTCACCCCTTATGTCCGGTGCCGATTATCCTCGTACCCCACTCATCAACCCCAAAACCTTCCCTCTGTTTCCTACTTAACAATCATCCGCCGTTCCGTTTGCGCCGTCGACCTCCGCCGGAGAGGAAGTTCAGAGCTCCGGCGGCAAAGAAACAGAAGCAGCTCCCAGAATTGAATACTCCCAACCAACAAGGTCTTACGTCTTCCCCTATACTTATACACTCAAAGCATGTCCAGCCCTTTAACTCAAATTTGAGTGAAAACTTCATTTGGTATGAAAGAACTCCAGTGAACAAACTCAAATCCGGAGATAAAGGTTTAGTAAAAGCTTGATTAATGGCATGATTGTAAATTTGGGAGGAAGAAAATATCCTTACAACATTTGAATGAAATTTTGAGTCAAACTATATTTGATGTAGGTTTGAGTCAAGGAGTGGGGTGGATTTTAGAAAGTTTTGCTTTTAAATATGTATCTATTGTTGTGTTAGCAGTGTCGTATGCAGAATTTGTGTCTACCAGAATCCCGAGCCACCTGTATTTTTCATATCGATGACGGAAAGACACATTTAGCTAGACTAAGTGTATTGCGAGGTCCGATGAAGAGACGAGACGAGACTATGTGTATGCGTGTAGCCACCATTTCATTTTATACGCACTACCTAAAATGCAATTTTCGGGATTTTTTTCCACGGGAATTTTAAGATTTCTTTTTCGGGCAAGGGACTCAAAGGGTCCAATCCCATAGAATTTTTCTAAATTAATCTGAAAACTACTCTAGTACGTGAGAATATTTGGGGTGGTTCAGAGGCCAGGGCGTGCTGGCACCCCCTTGTGTTATCCGCTGCTGTGTTAGTTACGTTAGTACTCACCAACATAATGGTGGGATGTATTGCAGATGGTGAATCAACATCAATACAAGAGAAGGGTGATACAAGGAATGACTTGGGATGGTTGCCTGCGTTCCCTCATGTGTTAGTTGCTTCATCGTCCAATTTTTTGTTTGGTTATCACATTGGGTAATTTGATCTCCCTTCTTTTATCCTAATACTATCTCTTCAGTCTATCCTTTATCCATCCAAGTGGGTCAGTCCATATGGAGCTTTGCTCCAGCTTTAATTGGACCCCACTATTAGACGGTAGGATTGGTCCCTGGGATTAATAGGTGGATCAGACTATCTCTATCCCTATCTGGGGTCCATTTAACATATTCTTGCTAATCCAAAATCTAAATTACAAAGAAACCTGCAAACAGTCATAGTTTCAGATACAAGAGGCTGAGTTTCTAGGAGTCATTTGCCAAGATTTGCAAGGTGCAAGGTTGAGGGAAGAAGGTTTAACATTTAGGAATTGAAAATTCTTAACTCTAACGTCAAACTTAGTTATTTTGAAGGGCATGGAGATCTCTGAATCCCTTGAAAAACTCTGCAATTTCTTCATTGTCATAACCAAGCTACCCAAGCAGTCTTTCTGATTATGTTGCCGAAAGAATTACCACTGAACTTCCCTATGAGCCAGTTAAGCTCATTATCCCATGACTGATGAGCCTTAGAAATGCCATAGAGATACCAAACCTGCTGCCAGACACATCTAGAGAACTGGCAAGAAGAATAGGTGTTGAAGATCCTCAAAAACATTGCAGAGAGGGCAAAGTGGAGAAGTCTGAATAACCCAGCTTAGAATCTTGTCTTTGGTTCTGACACTTACTTATAGCCATCCAAAGAATGAAATAGCCTTGGAATGGCCGTAGGCTTCCAAATAAGATGTTTTTTTTACTTGGCAACGTTGAGAGTAAGGGAGAAATAGGTTGGACCTGATCTGAGTGGGGTAGGAAATTTGGAATGAGTGAAGAGGGAAATGGCGACACAAGAACACCCATTGATCATTGTAAACAACAGTGGAATCTTTTGGCATTTGTAGGAATCCTGAAGACGCCATGACTCTAAGACTAAAATAAGTACTCGGAGGTTCTTGGTGAGTTGGTGTTGGGTGGGGGTGCAATTATCATGGCATGGGAAAGTTCTTTGGCCATCTCCAATGATATCTTTGACGAAAGGTCTAGCAAGCGATCTGAGATTGAGAAGCTTTCTCCAGGTCCATGAACAACCTGAAGAAGTTTTTAGAGTTAGAAAACAGCCATTCTTCATTAAGTACTTGTAGCACCATCGAACCTAAAGTAATTGGTGTCTGGAACATAAAAGCTGGATGTGTCTGAGAAAGGATGCGTTATTCTATTCTTTGATTCCCCTTAGCCAATCCCACCCTCTTTTTTGACAAAGTTCCGTGCTACTTTATTGGAGTGTAGGTATGTTTGAGTACCAGTCCACAAAAAGTTCCTGAGTAGCTTTTTAATTTGTAAACAAACACACTAATGTAGAATGAAAAATGTGTAGTCCACTTGACTAGCATACTAAGTAGAATTGACTTTATGACCTGAAGTCTACCTGCAAAGGAGGACTTGTTGGCCCAACTTCTGATCGTTTGTAAGATCTTATTGATGAGGCTGTTGCAGTCTGCTACTGATAGCTTTGTAGAAATGAGATCAATTGCAAATCAGAGTGGGGGTCATTTCTAGCATTTGAATCCAACGATTGGTAGGTATTGTATCTCAATTGGACAACCAACCTTACAAAACATACATAAGTAATAGCTCTCATGTGGAATTGGTAGTCCCTTCACCACGAGATTATTCATCATATGGGATTTTATGTCCCTCACTGTTAGCCCAGCCACTCAAACATGGCCTATAAGTATTTACAATCTATACACGTGTGAACACAAACCCACATGGGTATAAGATAAAATAACATGCCTAGAGCATGGACAAGTTTATAATCTACAAGATCGATAATGTGAATGTTTGAACACATCTATTTCTCTCTCTTATTCAAATCACTTTGTGTTGTTCAGTTCAAGAGATGCAAATGAAGTACTTGAATTTTATAGTCTTATCTAAATTAATGAGTTCATTTATTCTCTGATTGTGTCTTAACTGTTGGATGTATGACAGGGTAATGAATGGTCCTATTGTATCTATTGCACGAGAGCTTGGTTTTGAAGGGAACTCATTTATTGAGGGACTTGTCGTGAGTATATTCATAGCGGCTGCTTTTATCGGAAGCCTTAGCTGTGGTTCATTGGTCGATAAATTTGGTTGTCGACGGACCTTTCAGGTTGACACAATACCACTTATTCTTGGTGCAATAGTAAGGTAATTTAATTTCTCATCGACACATATGAAGAAAGTATAATTTGGTTCTTAAAAAATGTAAACTTTGGTGCTGTGACATTCATTAAATTACCACTCAAAGGGACATTCTTGACGTTTACGTGAAAGGATTGTTAGGGGATGTATACCCCAAATGCAATTGCCAGTGTTGAGAAGTTTCAGAAAACAATGCAGCTCAATTACAAGATTCTGGTCATGGCTTTGGATAATTGTCGAAAATGGAAACATGATAGTCAACTAATGGAATATGTTATATTTACCAAGGGCATGGGTTGAATAAGCAATACAGTTAAGTAAAAATCAAAATCATGTTTTTGTTGTTAGCGTCTATATAAGGGTGATTGGATCTGTGGTAATCTTGGAAATATTGCTTTCCATTTTGTAGTTTCACATGGTCTACCTTTCATGTTTGATAGCTTGATCATTATTGGCCCATGTCCCAACATTTTTAGCTTTTCCGACGGTTTGTGACCTACTGGATTTTCCGTTTCTGGAAGATTTATATTTAAGTCTCTCTCCATTTGCATTTTCATGTTTGATAGCTTGATCATTATTGGCCCATGTCCCAACATTTTTAGCTTTTCCAACGGTTTGTGACCTGCTGGATTTTCCGTTTCTGGAAGATTTACATTTAAGTCTCTCCATTTGCATTTGTTTCCAATTTGGGTTTTGTGTTCTTTGCATGTAGGATGCTTGCATCTCAAAGTGCAAGATGCTGTTGTGCATGAGGGGGGTGTTGGATAGCTTGATATACACTTTTGAGCTCCTTTAATAACAACTGATTTTTCAAGATCTGCCATTTCATGCTTTCATCCTGTTTTAAAGCTATGTTGTTTATCTTTCTTTACCTGTTGCGGTGCATCAAATCCTCTTTTAGGCATTTTGTTGGTTAAAGTTTGATAAAATTTACAAGCATTTGCACCTATATGGATGCTTAAAGATATACCAAGTTTGCCATGATATATCCATTTTGACGTACGACACACGGATTTCAGTCACCTGTCTTGTTTGATCTTTCGTACGACATATAGATCATGTTCTATCTTGATCCTTTTTAATTTGTAACAGTGCACAAGCTCACTCTTTGGATGAGATGTTGTTTGGAAGATTTCTTGTTGGCCTTGGTATTGGTGTGAACACTGTTCTTGTTCCTATTTATATTTCAGAGGTAATTGTTATAACTGAAGAGGCTGAAGTAGTAATGTGGTTTGTTCAAAACTCTGTTTTCATTCATAATCACGTGGTCTTGGAGTTGTGTAGCTTAGTATTAGTTGCGATTCCAATGGGGGTTAGATTATTGCCTATTGTCATTCATGCTGGTTGTAATTGTAAGCTTTCTTTACCTTGTCTCGGTATGTAAAGGAGAGGATGTGAAATTGCCAAATTGGGTAGACTTAGTTCACGGTCCTGATGTACTAATTGTTAAATGTTTGGAACTCCTAGTGTACCTAAAAATACACGACAGTCTAGGATTACCAATTGTCATTGCTAATAATTCCTTTGGAAGAACCACATTTACTGTTAATACACTTGTATCAATGCTGAAGTGTGCGTGCCTAGTGATCTGCACAATATTAATAACTTGGCCTTGAGACAAATATATAACTAGAATGTAGTTTACGTTCCATTCTCATGAAGAGTATTCCCATGGTGTTACAAGGCTGACTTTCAAGAGGTAGACCAAGTATGTGAGCTAGATAGGGTGCATTGTCAGTTATAGTTTCTGGCGTGGAAGCTTGTAGTATGCTTTCTCTGGTTCTTGTTTCCTTTGAACTGGGTTGATGCCATATTCCCAAAACAATTTCAATAGTTTATTTTTCTCATCTATTCTAGTGACTATGTTGTAGGTTGCTCCAACAAAGTATAGGGGTTCTCTTGGGACCATTTGCCAAATTGGCACATGCCTTGGAATAATTGCATCACTCTTTCTAGGAATCCCTTCAGAGAATGATCCCCACTGGTGAGCTTGTTCTTTTGTTTCCTCATGAAGTGCTTGAAAGATTGATCGGATCCCTGAGTTTCCCTTTATCTTTCTTCCTTCTTTCCTCCATTTAGTAGTGCTGCATTATTTATGTTGTGCTGATCTATTCGTCCTCTAGGTAGAACAAATGAGGTGGGTCAGTTTATAGGGAAACATGACAGGAAATGCGGAAATAATATGGAACGATATGGAAGGTATATAGTCAGAATTAACTTGAGGGTATGGGTGTGACACTTGTTTGAACAAAGAGAAGGGAAGCTACTGCTATCTCCTTCGTTATTTTTTGATCTACCACAAGTTGTGATTCACTTGTCGTCATGCAACATTTATGGGCTTTTTTTTCCCCCAGACATCTGCTCTTTGAAATAGAGAAGAATAGTTAACAAGGAATGAGACATCTGAAAAAAATTCACAAGTCACTATTGACACTACTATACATTCTTGTCATCTATTGCCTCCCTTCTAGCCATAGGATTTCTTTATCAATCTGCCAGCTGAATTTACATGCATCTTGTTTGCAGGTGGAGGACGATACTCTACCTTGCAAGCGTCCCTGGATTTATTTTAACCCTGGGTATGCAGTTCGCTGTAGACAGCCCACGGTGGCTATGTAAAGTAGGACTCTGTTTCTTTTTCAGTTATTTATCTGTAGATTTTTGTCATGTGCTTTTCTTAATCTGTTACTGTGCTGTTTGTACTTTGTATAGGCAGGGAGACTAGAAGACGCCAAACAAGTTATCCATGACCTTTGGGGACCATCTCACGTCGACAAAGCAATTGAAGAATTCCAGTCCGTCATTAGAAGTGATGGAGGCGATTTGGAGAGCAGATGGTTGGAACTCCTAGAGAAGCCACACTCTAGAGGTTGTATTAAGGTGGTTTTAGTGTCCCTTTAGAAAGGCATTGAACTTTTTTAATGGATTAAACACTGTAGTCAACGTAGCTAGCCACTTTGATCGAAAGAAACATTGCTAGGCACCATTCATGAACAGTTTTTCTCATGCCTACCCCAACTGAACAGTGCACTTTAGTCACCCATCACACCCCTGTAAACATTTACATTTCCCCCCACCCAGTTCTAGCTTAGATGTCTTCAATATATTTTGGAGAGCTGTTGTAGTTTAGAACTATTCTCTTACTTTCACATATCTATCTCAGTTTGATCCATAAAATCCTGTTTATCTGCAGTTGCGTTCATTGGAGGTGCCCTTTTTGTACTTCAACAGTTTGCGGGCATAAATGGTGTTCTTTATTTTTCGTCATTGACTTTTCAAGATGTTGGAATTACAAGCGGTGCTTTAGCAAGCCTCTACATCGGACTTACCAACTTTGCAGGTTTGGGGACTATATGGATGTCTACATCACATGCTACTATGTTGAGAAACATGATGGTTATTAGCAGTCGCTCATTTTCTTGAGTGTGCTCCTTTCCAGGTGCACTTTGTGCTTTGTACTTGATGGATAAGCAAGGGAGAAAAAGGCTTCTAGTTGGAAGTTACTTTGGGATGGTCAGTGAGAATGCAATGCTTCTTATCTTGTCTTTCTTTCTATTTCTAATTTCTTGTAAAAAGATAAGTTGAGTTACTCATAGCCAGTAAGTAGTACTCCCCTCCGTCCCTTTTTAAGTGTCCCGCTTCGTAACTCCAACTTATTAAGAAAACATCATCATTACACATTTCATTATCAACTTTTACCTCCACTTTCCCTACTTACCCTCTATGAAGACATATCATTATATTTTTACTCACTAACTTTTCAAAATGGAATCTACTTTTAGAGGCAAAATAAAAAATGCACAAACTTTTACCTACTAACTTTACAAAATAGACACTTATTAAAGGACAGCCCAAAATGGAATACTGAACTTTAAAAAGGGGACGGGGGGAGTAGTAATATTTAACCATCACTCGAAAGGGGGTTTGAAAATTTCACTCTCATAAAATATAACACACTTTGCATTTTGTATATTACTGAACGCCAAACTGTTCTCGTTGCAGGCAATATCGATGTTTCTTGTAGTTTATTCAATCACCTCTCCACTGGATGAAGAGCTTGGTCACAACTTATCGATTCTGGGAACAATCCTGTATGCTTTCCTCTGACACATTAATATTGTTGCATTATCATACCAGTTGGCTTTAACTTGTAGCATTCTCAGATTACCTTTAGAGGAAAATTCAGGGTTGCATTGTGTTTTTTTAATTGACAGATGTTCCTCTATAATACCCAAAAGGCTGCAATGTTGTAGAACTGATGTCCATTTCTACTTTCTAATGATGAGGATACGTTCCAGTGAATTATTAAGTTATTGTTTCTGTCTCTCTCTCTTAGGTACATATTCATGTTTGCTATTGGAGCTGGGCCAGTAACTGGTCTCGTTATTCCAGAGATTAGCAGCAGCAGGACACGAGGGAAGATCATGAGTTTCAGTTTCTCAGTCCATTGGGTATGTACTCACAAATGTTTGGAAGTATTCAGAAACAATTACTAATCGTGCAATGCCAGAAGCAATAGGCAAAGCTCTAAGATTTTGGCCATCTCTATTTCCCGACTTTTAGCTTTTCATGTAGATTATAACGTGGTAGACTTTCTCACTAGATATGGAGTATTCCAATCTTCAACTATGCTTTTGCTGGACCATATCTGTAATTTCAACCGTACTTGCTTTGTCATGTGACTCAGGTTTGTAACTTCTTGGTTGGTCTATTCTTCCTTGAGCTTGTGGAGAAACTTGGAGTCGCACCCGTTTATGCAAGCTTTGGTGCGGTTTCCTTGTTGGCAGCAGCATTTGCTTATTACTTCATTGTCGAAACTAAAGGACGATCTCTTGAGGAGATTGAGATGTCTTTGAATTCTACCTCTGCAGCCAATGACAAGTGACTGATTTGTAGACTTGTTTACAGAGACTGGTACACAAGATACGGAAAGGTTAACAAGATTGAGCTGGTCTCTCTTTTTTTTGTTCTTTTCGACGGAAGATTGAGCTAGTTGAGTATGGCTTCAATGCATGTTTTAGCTACTGATTCTTCATTTGGCAGTCTTCCGGCATTTGTGGCTATTTCAGAGTCTTGTGGGCTACTTGGTCCTTGTGACATTGTACGGAGTATTTTTACGTCATTTTTGCAAATATGTGCTTTCTGCTACTCCTTTCTTGACAATTGGATTAGTACGTGATTCTGGTCACTGGTAATCCCATCGAAATTCTTCGGAGCTGAATTCTTAGTAAGCAAATGTTTTTCTTCCTCCAAGGCTCGCAGTAGATTCCCAAAATTTGAAACAAGTTTATACCAACTCAATCTCCCAAATTTGGCAATGGTATCCACATTATTTGCCTCATGCCATAGGAGTATTCCAGTTAAAATTTGCAACTGGTGACCAGATACGGCAGCTTGTCTGCTCTTTTACCATTTATTCATTTAGACCACAGTTTTTTTTTCCCCAACATTTAGGCTATGTTTGGTAACACTGCCACTTTTCTGTTTTCCATTTGCTAAAATCAATTTCTACTTTTCCTAAAAAAAAAGTGAAAGCAGAAAATATGTTTGTGTCAACCTGTTTTCAAAAAAAAAAAAAAAATTCTAAAACCAGTTTTTACTTTTCCTAAAAATGCCTCTCTTGTAATTTCTCCACTAATTTCCAAACAATATAGGGGGGGTGTTAGAACAATTCTGCTATTGGACAATTTAAATTGAATCAAACCAATCTAATGTCAAACTGAAAATCAAACCACTCCAATCACTCTCATAGTCTCATAAAAGCAAGCAAGGAAAGTACAAAAACATGAATTCTGACAAAGAAACAAGAGCTGTCAAAACATCCTTGTAAAATGCAATCAATTCTGCCAATGGACAATTCTGCCTTTGGAGTCTCTTACCACTGCTGCAATGGATGCTTCACTACCAATGCATCAAAGCCTTTGGCTATTAAAGATTTGGCGGGCAATAGTATTGCAAACTCTAGCCATTTCTCGCAATTGAGCGGGGGTTACATTGATATGTTGAGAAGAGCTCCTACGGCCTTGCTCACTTTCAACAATCAAATCTTCCTTGCTATAGAATTTGAACACTGCATCATTTTTGTCATGCATCCTTATAAAGTTGTGGACCGTGCAACAAGCGGTTGGCAAATATTTTTGGGTCTGCACACTAAAGCCTTTAGGCATTTGTATCAAGATAGGAAATCGTGCCTTCAATGCGCCAAAGCAATACTCTATCACGTTGCGAAGGGATGAGTGACGATAATTGAACCATTCTTCTTCTTTCGTTGGTAATCGTCTATGTCCACAGAACAAGGACAAGTGGTACCGCTCACCCTTGTATGGCGTTAGAAACCCATGCATATTTTGATATCCCGAATCAACCACATAATGCGTACCTATAAAGTATGTGACAAATTAATCGACCACATGCCAAAAATAAGCCTAAAAAAGTAAAAGAATATGGCAGCAAGACCTCATATGTGTTCACAGTTTCCTAATTTGAGACTAAAAAAACTAGAGAAGTACTTACCTAGAGGTGCCATAGGAAATTCCATTGTTGGATTATTCACACTCAAAAAGCACTCGTGAGTCATTTGCCGGTCCCTCCCAACCCGACAAGACGTAAGTAAATCTCATATCAAATGAACATGCAGCCATTACATTTTGTGACGTGGTTTTGTGCCTCCCACGGTATGGAATTTGCTCACGAGCAGGAACCTTTGCATCGATATTTGTACCATCTATAGTACCAATACAATCCTACAGCCAAGGACACAAGTAAATGTAACTAAAATGTTAGACAATTTTATAATACAATATGCAATATGAAACAGAGAAGGGATTACTGAAACTTATCATAATACCTTAAAGAATGGCCAGTACTTTGGATTGTGCATAATCTCTTAAGGGACCTCATTAAGAAGGCGGGGGGGGGGGGGGGGTCTGTTTTGAATAATGAGCTTCCCAAGCTTACACAGAGCCTTTAATACTCGTTTAAAAGACTTAGAGATGGTTTCTCCTAAATGCTGGAATCGCTCTTGGATTATGCGATTTCTACTGTTGTGTCCAACTACGAGCAAAAATATACATACTTGCTCTTGAACTGTTAAGTACCTTGAATGCTTTAACCCAGTGTGTAATTTAAGCGCCTCACAAAATGCAATAAAAACATGTGTTTCCATTCGAAAACTTTCTTCACACCTTGCATCATGACCATTCAAAACCTCTAATACATAATCGTGTCCTCTTAATATAGAGGTTTGACATGGAAAACGATTATAGTATTTCTGATGATGTTCATCTAGTGCTAGGGTAACCAATGTGATTATTGTTTCGTCATCTGAATCAGACTCCAATTCCTTGTCACTATCATCGCTAGACTCCATTTGGCTACAAAAAAAAGTAGCATACACAAAATTTGCTAGATTGAAGAACTAATCATAAGAAAAAAAAATGTGCATAGTGACTCGTGAGCCTCTTCCGAAATGAGCTATTCTTAGCCCATCCCAATCAAGCCATGTATGTGGTATTAGGCTTCAGCCCTAACCTCTCATTCGAAACCCTAAACCAATAGCGCTTAGGGTTTTCCAGTGACGAGAGCTTATAAAAAGAAGTTAAGCCTCTATCTCTCTCTCTTCTTTGTCTCCTTCTGGGCTTTCTTTGTTGCATGTATAGGAAGGCTATATAATTTGGGTCTTCTTTTCTATGTTGTGTTGCCATCTTTATCTTTCTAAATCAATCGTCTGCAAAATTTTCGAGTTTTTCATTCTTCTTTTTTTTTTTCCGTTGTTGAATTGGTCTCTGATGATGATCAAACATAAACTTTCGTTCTTCTGAGAATAAATTTCATGCAGAATGCTTTATGGAGACGTGAACTGAAGAGACTATTTTTTGATTCAATTCGTGGCAAAATCTCTTATGAAGAGATCTATTTTTTTTTTTGCTTTTCCTCGAGATTTTGATTTTATACCTACTTCTCATTCCTTTTCTTTTCCTTTTTTGTTGGGTTAGTATTTCGTATTTCCATGGCCTGATATTGAGTGATGCCTCTAATGATGATCAAACAATACTTTCGTTCTTCCGAGAAATTCTATGCAGAGAAATTATTGGAGACCTGAACTGAAGAGGCTTTGATTTTGATCTTTCAATGTAACATCTTAGTTTCACTTTGTTCTTTGAACCTACGGCCCTTGGCTGCTGTTCAAATGCAGTAGAAAATACTTGTTAAAATGTGAAAAAGTTGTTTCACATGTTTAGTCAACTTACGCGCAACTCGATTAATTCTAGAAGATCAATCCCACCATTTACTTGCGGATGTCGCAATGGTGTCCAGAGGGTCCGACATATGTTAGTCTTTCCCCCGTATTAATTGTAGGAACTATGAGCTGATGGAATGCATGCTCAAAGTGTACATCTATAAGGAAGGGGACAAGCCAGTATTTCATCAGCCACATTTAAGGGGAATCTATGCTTTTGAGGGATGGTTCATGAAATTGATGAAAGGAAATAAACAATTTGTTGCAAGGGACCCCCGAAAAGCTCACTTATTTTATTTACCTTTCAGGTCACTAAAGATAAGGAGTGCTCTTCATCAAGAATCATTTGCCCATCAAAAGGACTTGGAGAAATATCTAACGAATTACACAGACAAAGTAGAACTATAGATTCAAGAAATCTCATTAATAAGTCGAAGGTGTCCACAACAATAACCATCTAACAAAATCAGGTACATGATCCGACAAATCACCAAATCCAGATTTCAAAAAATAGCTAATAAATCAATTTTAGAAAGCCAATTTCTAATCCAGCAAAAAGAAAATTTGAGGCAAATCCACATCAATTCTGCAAACCTAAATACAAGCAAAGTACTTGGCAAATCAACTGGTAATACGGTTACAGATACAAGCAATAGAGTAATATCTAACCAGAGCACGTTTTCTCAAGAGAACGGTAATGCATATCAACTGGTAACGAGATCGGAGATAATGTAACAAGCAATTCTGATAGAGAAACTGTACGATAAACGAATACGGTTACAGATATATGTGTAATGCATCTAGAAATACGAATCAAAAAAGCGATCAAACAAGTGATGAAATTCGAGGAGTGTTGTACAAAGATCGATCGCATCCTAATCTATCAGTTGGATTGTGACCCAAGCAAGGCACATAGAACTCCAGTTTCCCAGCATTGAAACACAAGAAACCCCAAAATCACCAAGTTAAATCAATAAGTTCCAAAGTCTACAAAGAATATTTGCTCTCGACTTCAACTTTGCGAATGACCAAACAGCTATTTGGATCACTAAGAAGCAAAACTAAATTATCCAATTTGAATTTGACAAGCATGAAGATAATTGTACTGATTGTCGGAATATCATAAGTTCTTAGCAATAATGCTTGTGTAATTCGTAAGATATTTCTCAAAGTCCTTTTGATGGGCAAATGATTCTTGATGAAGAGCACTCCTTAGCTTTAGTGAACTGAAAGGTAAATAAAATAAGTGAGCTTTTTGGGGGTCCTTTGCAACAAATTGTTTATTTCCTTCCATCAATTTCATGAACCATCCCTCAGAAGCATAGATTCCCCTTAAATGTGGCTGATGAAATATTGGCTTGTCCTCTTCTTTATAGATATACACTTTGAGCATACATTCCATCAGATCATAGCTCCTACAATTAATACAAGGGAAAGACTAACATATGTCGGACCCTCTGGACACCATTGCGACATCCGCAAGTAAACGGTGGAATTGATCTTCTAGAATTAATCGAGTTGCGCGTAAGTTGACTAAACATGTGAAACAACTTTTTCACATTTCAACAAGTATTTTCTACTGCATTTGAACAGCAGTCAAGGGCCATAGGTTCAGAGAACAAAGTGAAACTAAGATGTTACATTGAAAGATCAAAATCAAAGCCTCTTCAGTTCAGGTCTCCAATAATTTCTCCGCATAGAATTTCTCGGAAGAACGAAAGTATTGTTTGATCATCATTAGAATATCAGGCCATGGAAATACGAAATACCAACCCAACAAAAAAAGAAAAGAAAAGGAACGAGAGGTAGGTATAAAATCAAAATCTCGTGGAAAAGCAAAAAAAAAAATAGATCTCTTCATAAGAGATTTTGCCACAAATTGAATCGAAAAAACTAGTCTCTTCAGTTCAAGTCTCCATAAAGCATTCTGCATGAAATTTATTCTCAGAAGAACGAAAGTTTATGTTTGATCATCATCAGAGACCAATTCAACAGCGAAAAAAAAAAAAGAATGAAAAACTCAAAAATTTTGCAGACGATTGATTTAGAAAGATAAAGATGGCAACACAACATAGAAAAGAAGACCCAAATTATATAGCCTTCCTATACATGCAACAAAGAAAGCCCAGAGGGAGACAAAGAAGAGGGAGAGATAGAGGCTTAACCTTCTTTTTATAAGCTCTCGTCACTGGAAAACCCTAGGCACTGTTGGTTAAGGGTTTCGAATGAGAGGTTAGGGCTGAAGCCTAATACCACATACATGGCTTGATTGGGATGGGCTAAGAATAGCCCATTTCGGAAGAGGCTCACGAGTCACTATGCACATTTTTTTTTTCTTATGATTAGTTCTTCAATCTAACAAATTTTGTGTATGCTACTTTTTTTGTAGCCAAATGGAGTCTAGCGATAATAGTGACAAGGAATTGGAGTCTGATTCAGATGACGAAACAATAATCACATTGGTTACCCTAGCACTAGATAAACATATCAAAAATACTCTAATCGTTTTCCATGTCAAACTTCTATATTAAGAGGACACGATTACGTATTAGTGGTTTTGAATGGTCATAATGCAAGGTGTGAAGAAGATTTTCGAATGGAAACACATGTTTTTATTGCATTTTGTGAGGCGCTTAAAGTACACACTGGGTTAAAGCATTCAAGGTACTTAACAGTTCAAGAGCAAGTATGTATATTTTTGCTTAATGAGGTCTCTCAAGAGATTATGCACAATTCAAAGTACTAGCCATTCTTTAAGGTTCTCTGTTTCAAATTGCATATTGTATTATAAAATTGTCTAACATTTAGTTACATTTATTTGTGTCATTGGCTGTAGGATTGTATTGGTGCTCTAGATGGTACACATATCGATGCAGGATTGTATTGGTGCTCTAGATGGTACACATATCGATGCAAAGGTTCCTGCTCGTGAGCAAATTCCATACCATGGGAGGTATAAGACCACGTCACAAAATGTAATAGCTACATGTTCATTTGATATAAGATTTACTTACGTCTTGTCGGGTTGGGAGGGAACGGCAAATGACTCACAAGTGCTAATCCCAAACTCTTATCTAACTAGATCCAAAGAAGGGCGAGAACAAAATTGATAGAGAAAGATCGATCGATCGATCGAGAGAGACCTTTTCAGCTGCTTGAAATTAGTGGGATCGAGAGAGATCGATGGATCTGGGGAAGGCTCAAATGAGATAATGGAAGACTCAGATGAGATAAGGGAAACAGAACATGGAAGACTCAGATGAGAAGAGGAGAAACAGAACGCGCGTTCCAAATTTGGAAGCCGGTTTTTTATTTTTACAAGAAGTGAAAGTAGACTTTTGGTACTTTCTCAATTTTCAAAAATTTAGAAAATTCATTTTAATTTTTAAAAATGAAAATAGACAACCAAACAAACTTTCAGTTCTAAATTTTGAAAATGAAAACAGAAAACAAGAAATGAAATGGTTACCAAACAAGACCTTAAAGAGTATTCACACAACCTTGCGACAACTTGACTAATTCCTTCTCATTTCTGTGCAAAGGATGGCAAATCCGATCCGAATCAGCTTCCCACAACTCAACTAATTCCTCCTCGGTTCTGGTCAAAGCCACACCATCCAACCCGCCTAAACCTTCTGAGTCTAGGCCACAGATGTTTTACAATGAAACGGACATGAACAACGACCATGTCCCCTCCAACAATTCATATCAGTAGTATATTCTAATGTACCAAAATTTACAATGATTTTGGTTCCCACTGCACCTGCTCTAGCCATGTTCATCTTGACAGAATGTCAAAAAAAAAAACAAACAACACAAAAAACCATTCGAGTTGGCTGATAATGTGAAACGGCCAACCATTCCATTGAACTGAAAACTTGACCTTTACGTTGACAAAACAATTGCAGTCTTTCAGTTTCGTTTGCATATACAAGGAGGAAAAGATGGAAGCCTCAGATAGTCGATCTCACATCAAGGTGATTCAGTCGGTAATTCCAACTTTTTTAAAAGAATCATCACAGGCTTTATCTCATGGAACAAAAAACCAAGGTATAGTATTCAGGAAAAAAAAACAAAAGGAAAAACGGAAAACAAAACCAGAACAAAGCCGTCGTGATGATGAAGTAAAATGTAATCGCAAAAACCGGCTCCGTGGACGAACGGCATAAGAATCGATCCACAGGTTCCTATCAAATATGCGAAACAAGAAATTGATTTTGGTCCAAAGATAGCATCGCCGGTCAATGCTCTGCGGCTACCGTCGACGTGGCATCGGACCTTCAATTCAAAACAAAAACACACACACAAATACACTACTATTATACATACATACAAGTGTAGGAGTCTATACCGGAGGACCCTCAGAGACCCGTTTCAAATCACGCACACAGTGGAGCACCGGAGCAACCTGATCCCGACCGACGAGCCCAAGGATTTGGGTAAATCAGAGAGTTCGCAATCGGTGGAAGGGAAGAGACCGAACGCGGTGCACCGCCGGTGTAAAGTGTCATACGGCACTTCCTATCGAATGGGAATGCTTCCTCATAGGGAACGACGATTTTCATAAGAAAACAAAAAGGGAAAAACTAATCGGAATACATAGTGTTTGAACTTGTAGCCGTTGACGCCTGCAATTCTCGGCTGCAGTGAACCAGTGATTTAACCCTATAATCGACATCTGCTATGGATTCGTATGTGGAGAAGAAGAAGGCGAGGGGGGATTTATATAGTGAAGCGAAACCCTAGTTTCTAAACCTAAACGTGACTTGGGCGGATTGTGTTTCCAATTAAGTGGGCCGCGTATAAGTTGGTCTTGGGCCTCGCACGGCGTCGGACAATTCGGGCTTGGGCCTCAGCGTGTATGGTATTCAAGAGGCATGCACTGTCTTCGTTTGGGCCTCTAAAACCAACTTTTCTCTATGCGCACATGATTTCCAATAAGTTCTCTATAGGAGTGAGCAAAATAACTATGAAATCGAGAATTCAATCCAAATCAATCCAAACCGAATAGTTTAGTTTGGTTTTTTAATGATAAGGTTAGGTCTCGGTTTAAAAAAAATAGAAACCGTGTTAAATGGTTTGGTTTATGGATTTACGTTAATGGTTCTGATTCCAAACCGATCCAAACCGTGTGATATATATATATATATATATATATAATTTGTTGAGATATACTTAATAAACTTAATTTCCTTATCTAATATCTATTCCACCAGCCTATTCTTTTCTTTCACTTCTAATATTAATTTCCTAAGCTTCTAATTCCGACAATTTTATTACGCTAAACATACGTGATTTGGGCTTAATAAAGTGATTTCCTACTCTTTTTTCTCTGTAACTTATTTTCTAATGTATTCTATTCTTATTTAGTTGGTTGATGTTAGTGAGTTAGATGATTTTAATATATTAATTTCAATATAACTTTTAGTTTAAGTTATTTATGCAATTTTAAGTACTTAAAATAGTTTATTGTAATGATATCTCAATTTTAAGCGAACCGTGGTTGAAACCGAAACCAAACCGCCTTTGAATGGTTTGGATTTGTTTGGTTTTATGAATTTTATGGGTTTGTTTAATTCTCTAAATTCATAATCCGTAAGTAGTGGTTTGGTTATTGGATTTACTATAAAATCAGACCAATCTGGTCCATGCTCACCTCTAGTTCTCTATCTTATTGTTACTTTCATTTCTCTATTCTTTTCTGCAAAATAAAATTGTGAAATCTGTAACTGAAGAGGAGTTGTTTTTTTTCTCTTGCACCGAGCAGCTCACGAGCTCAGCTTGTTAGCTTGGCTTGATTGAAAAGGCTCACTTAGTAAATGAGTAAGCTCAGCTTGTTAAAGCTCGAGCTTAGCTCAAACTCAAGTTTTTAGCTCGTTTTGTAAACAAGTCAAGCTCAAACCCGACAAAACTCAACTCGTTTGCAGCTCTAAAGAAGAGGCTCATCACTTGAGGGGTTAAACGAGTCAAAGTACATACATAATCAAGCCGAATTTTAGAACTATGAGTTTGACTCAAATTCTATAATAAAAAAAAATAAAATTCAAGCACTGCTTATTTACTATGAATTATACTTGACACTTGTGCCATTTTAAACGGAAAGTAAACTGCAATCAGCCAGATTTGGGGGGTTTTTTTTTTTTTTTTCAAACGTAAATTAGCCAGATTTGGTTTGACAATAGTAAAAGTTTCTTCGGCTAAATAAGTCACTTCGCTTATTTTTTTGTCCTTATTCAAATTTTTTTCGTATTTGTTAATTTTTTATCAATTTTTTTGAGATTATTGCTTCTTCATAACAAGAATAAACTAAAAAGTAAAAAATTATGATCGAAATCTAATTTTTTTAATAAAAACGAAAAAAATTGACTTATAACTTATTTTTGTCTTTATTTTAAAAAAATTAAATTTTAATCATAATTTTTTACTTTTTAAATTTATCTCATCATGACAAAACAATAATTTTCAAAAAAATAATAAAAAACTAATAAATATTACTTTTTAAATAATAAAAAAAATAAACTACATAACTTATTTAGCCAAACACTCCACACTTTTTCCTTTTTGTATTACTGTTGGACTGAAGATTTGAAAAATTCAGACTGCCGTCCCGAAGAAGACAGCACCAAACTACTACCACTCCAAGTCTACAACCAACCACCACGCCACTGCTTCCCAATTCCTCTTCTTATTCACTTGGAAAATCTCTAGTAATTTAGGTCGCAAATGTCGATAGCAAGCGACACGACTTGGGTCGGAAAGAAACCTATCCGACGCTTGGGAGGCATGTCCGATGCCCTCTCCATCGCCGCCGATCTCGGCTACTCCGTTCCCCCTCCCCCTTCTCAGGTCCCCTCTCTCTCTCTCTCTCTCTCTCTCTCTGCGATTGATCTTAAATGTTCCATGTTAGATGATGCTTTTTTACCTTTACCTTTTCACATTTCGCTGCAGCTTTTGGGTTCTTTTGATCTCTGATGTTCTTTTTCACTTGCGTGGTTGTTAAGCTTTTGGTTTACTATGACTCCATGATTTGATTGTCTAGAGTGTGTTCTATTTGTGAAATTTTGGAATTTTCTAGTACTCTTTTTTAAGCCACTGAAGGAACGAAAACTTGATTCAGTGCTTGATGAAATTTGGTTTTCAGATACGAACTAGTTTTATGGAGACTTGGTGTTGTCATAGAAATTGATGTTTTAAGTTGCTTGATCATAACACAAAACTATCATACATGAAAATTGATGTTGTTATAGAATCCGTGGGGGCTTTTGGTTTTGATTTTCTTAATCATGTTTATCATTATCAATGTGTAGGATTGCAACTAGCGCGAATATAACGTGAATAAATTATCATTGTACTGTGTCTATCGTTTGTATTAGCAGAAACAATGCAAGACAGCATTACTTAAGCATCAACTAGATACTTGCATCGTTTGGGGTTAAACCAGTAATCACCTCTGCTTCTAAAGCTTAAAGTTTATTGGAGTGCTGAAGGCATGCATTGAAGATCACTGGTGGAGGAGCTTGAAGTGATGTTTTGGATTTCAAGCTCTAATATTATGGTCTAAAAACGGTTCACGGACTCCTTAACAACTAAGCTTTTACCCTCAATTGCCTATGGAGCGAGAACGAGGGAAAGCCGTGTTAATTAAATTAAACTTCTGTTTGAAAGTGCTAAAGACATGTTTTTATCCTATTTTCCTATTTGGGGTATGATATAGAATTACTACCAGCCTAGGGGGCAAGTGGTAAATTGGTAAGTACTTCAGAGCCAAAATAGAAACATGCTGTGAGCGGCTTAAGCTGGGAGTATACGTTGATTGCAAATAGGATGCTACACCACAATCCACTTACACACTCACAAGTTGCAATCAAGAAGGTGGATTAGCTTTAATTTGTGAACATGATGCTTCTGCTGTACCACAGTTCCATTTTCCCCCTACTTTTTGGATGAAGTGTGCTTGTCCCACCCTGATTGGAATAACAACTTACGCTTCAAAGTACAAGTATGCCTTAGGAATCTAAATTTGATGGAAGTATCTCATTTTGAATGGATCTTGCTGGTGTAGTTCAAAAGAGTTTTGCTTATGTTCCTCATTTTCTGGTGGAACATTTCCCCTAAGATTTTTTTTCTTAGTTTTGTTCGGCTAGTCTCTTGTAAAAGTGAGGGTATGCCTTCCTAGATGCTTGTTTGTTATGCTCTTTCGATGAATCTCTCAGTAACCAAAAAAAAGGGTTTTGCGTATGTTCCTCATTTTCTGGTGGAAGGTATACTAGATGTCAATAAACTCTTCTAATTATGTCTAATCAAATTTGGTTTGAGTTGTCTCTTCTTGATAATGAACAAGTTGCTATGAAGTTTATTCTTTTGTCTCAAATCATTGATTTTGATTAGACTTTGATGTGCATAATGTAGCTTTTATTATGCAAGAAAAATATTTTAGATGTCTGAAATAGTGTATCATGGATTGTCAAGATCTCACTATGGTTTTTTTGAAGTGAGCGTTTGTTTTGTTTTCAGCCGACCCCAAGTGATTGGAACGTAAGGCTTGGCTTGGTTTGGTTTGGTTTGGTTTGGTTTGGTTTGAGCGTTTGTTTTGTTTCTCTTTCGTCGGGATTTTGGTTTAGTTTATTACAACCAGTTGAACGAGTTATCAAGATGGCAAAGACCAGCCTTTACATTCTTAGTCCTTTTAATAGTTTGTGTCTTTGCTGTATATAGTGTGGAATCTTGTTATTTCTCTTGGCTGAGGTAATTTTCTTTGGTGTAGGAAGAGTTTCAAAACTTATCCACTACTGGTGAAAAGGGTGACGATTTGATAAGGGTTTTGAGAGAACTTACTACTGTTCAACGAAAAATAGCTGATTTGCAAGTGGAACTTCAAGGTCGCAAGGTGAAGTGGTCACTCTCTCATGTCTTATATATACATTGTGTGTGTGTGTGTGTTTGTGTTTGTTTGTAGATATGAATTTGTTCATTTTCAATTACTGTGTGGCTGTTTATATGATTTATGAATTCAATGGAAATGTAGTCTTCAAGGGACACCCATGACACACCCTACTATGTTAAACATGCAGCAGTTTCTCCATCTCCATATATTAAACCTCCAAGGAAAATGCTCCACTGTAAGGAAGTGGACTGTACTTTGATCTTGTCTTGAAGTCATATAGTCGGAGATTTCTTTTCTATTTTTTTAGTTGGTGATTACAGGCTCATAGCCATGTATATAAATTCACATATTCAATCAATCAGATGTATATGTGTATCATTGCTTATATAAGATTTCCTGGTGAACTAATATCTTTTTGGTTTCCCAATCTCACAAATATTTCTGTACACTTTTTTTGCGATACAATTTGAAATTTGAATGGTGAATATCTATTGGAAGGGATTACAACCTATGCTACGTGCGTAAGGTCTGTGCAGTATGAACCTCAGATAGGCTTCACCATACTATTTTCAGACCAGTGTTTATTGATGTTGTTTAATGGAGAATCATGTTCATTCACGTTCCCCATTGTCTGGCTTCTCTTCTCTTTCCCTCTTTTCTCTATTCTATTTAAGGGTTTTTTTTTATAGTCACAGAAGGCAGGTGAGCAAATAGCAGTAAGCTGTCTTTTGACTCTTTGTATCTTCGTTGCACTCTAAAACTTCTGGATATGTTCTTAACATATGAGTTGTACTTCTTGGGGTTGGGCCAGTTGGCAATAAGTTATCTGATTTACTTCTTTGCCAACTTGTAGGAGGATAAGAATGTAGCACATTTGACTCATGTGAGTGAAATGGAAAAGAAGATTGAGACTCTTGCAAGAATTACAACGATATTGAAAGATGTCATTCAAAATAAGGTAATGTATCCTTTCTAATATTTGCCTTCACTGCAACTGCATTTTGGCGTGTTATGTACCTCAGTTTTGGATTCTATGACTTCACGTACAGCGTTCTGTTCCATTTTTTTGTTATCCCCTATACGAGGCTTAAACCAATAAATGCTGTGCAATAATTTTGTGTCCTTGCCTCAAATTTTGAAACAAGAATGTATGTGTCAGGGCTCGTTGAATACCTTAGCTTATGCTCTGCAAGTGGCTTCTGAGTCCTGCCTTTCAGATTAGATACTTCTGCAAGGGAATTGTAGAATTAGCATCTTTGAACTGTGGAAGTGGTTTTCTCTTGAATTTGGTCCAAAGATGGGTTTCTTTCATTCGTCTTTGTTCCTGTTTGCCTACAAAATGAGACTCTACGTTATTATAGACCATGCACAGATGCATGCAACTCATAGTTTTCCATATGTCTTGGCAGGACCGAATCATAGCTCGTCTTCAGCAACCATATTCATTAGATTGCATCCCAGTGGAAGCAGAATTCCAGGTTGGTCAATGATGAATCTCATTTATCCCAGCTCGATGATTACTTTTGTCGTGTTATTTGTCAATTTTTGCTTAAATTATAGTCATTCTGAAAAGCTTACTTACACCATACATGCTTGGCTAACCTTCTTCTTCTTGTTGCTTTTCACGTTTCTGTAATTTATTTGAAGAGACTGTATGAATTCTTTTACTTTAATAGCATTTTCAGGTTGGTCACCATTTTTAGAGTTTGTAAATTATCCCAATGACATAAAAACTGAAAACATGAAAAAAAAAAAAAAAAAAACCCAGTTTCTAGGATTCTTCTAGATGGATGTCGACCATATGTTTAGGTTACTGTGTAGATTGAAATTCATAATGTGGATCAGTCAGTGGTATAGGTTGTTTGCTTTTAGTCAGAAAATATGGCTCAGTCCTTTTGTTAGGCAGCATTCAAGAAGAGGTTCCTGATATTTTAGTGGTGCTTCTTATTACACACCACCTGATGCCCTGTCTTTATGTTCTTCATGACTTATCTATGGTTTCCCATACCTTCACAAAGAGGAAGGTAAAGTTTGAGTTCATAATTTGACCATGAGCATGCCACTAAACGTAATATAATCCTTGGATATTGACACTGTAGCTTCAGAGTTAGATGTCTACATTTCTCCAAAGTGACACTTAACTGTAAAAAAATTTCACCAAGTCAGTAATAAATCTTGCAGGAGCTATTTATTGGTTGCAAGAGTTCATTTTACCTTTATAGATCATATTCTTATGCGTTGTTGGGCTTGGGTAGTGCAGAAACAATTTTCAGAATTACTCATGAAGGCTGCAAGTGATTATGGTGCCTTGACTGCGTCTGTGGCGGATTTTCAATGGAGTCAAAACTTCAAGGAACCACCTACAGTATGGGGGGTGAGTAGACATGAATGCTGTTTTCCTTCCCATTATCACGAATCAAGAATTCATATCGCATTCTCCTTTGAGCTCTAAGAGCATTTCTTTTGGCATATACTTGGTTTGTTACCATGTTGAGAAACAACATGAATGAAATTTGTTTTCACTGGGTAAAACTGGTGTCGCTTTCAGAAGCTGGGGAGAGGTGTTTACAAACCCCTCTTCCTATATTCAGGCTTCTGTTTTATGAGTATAACTGAGGTGATCCTATTTATTGTGATAAAAAGCTTTGATAGTCATACAATTTCCTCTTGGGCACTTGGGTCACAAGGAAATGGAAATTGCTGTGAAATTTGGTTAAGAAACAATTTTAGACTTGGGTTTTGCAAGAACAGTTGAGTTCCAGTGTGATGGATGGTTAAACTACTTTTGTTCTATTTTGAAAGATGATTTAACATACAAATACAAAATGTGTTACATTTTAAGGGATACAAGGGTTTAATTACTGGGAATCAAAATCTTGGCTCCACCATTGTTTAGAAGCATTCATCAGACCAGTTTTTTCCAAAAGTTACCCAAATGGGAAATGACCCTGATATCTTAAAGCTAGGAGAGAACCAACACAATCTCTCAAACAAATTCGAATGGCACATCCTTTCGCTGAATTGGAAATCTGTCATTAAGTGTGTGGTTTTCATTCAAGTATCAATCTTGACCATGCTGTGTTTTAAATAAGATAGGAAATGCTCCGTCCAATTCCTGTGGCTTTAGCATCTTGTACCCGATTCTTCGAAGCCATGTCAGCAATGAGGGAATCATTCGCTACACTTCAAAACTTGAGAGTGGGTCATTCATCTTCCTTGAACACAACTCCAGCCATGGATTCTTCTCAAAGAACAACGTTAGGGGATTCTGAATGTGTGACCCCACCTCCTTGGAGGAATGAGTCGAGCTTTGATGATTTAGCTCTCAGAAGCCTCAGTGGTCAAGAAGCAGAAGATGAAAATAGTGAAGTGGTTGACACAGCAAGTCACAGGAGATTGTCGTGGCCTCCAGTGAAAAAGAGCTGATTGTAGTGTGGTACTTTCTTTTGTTTATATATGTGTGCGATGTTTTCGTTATGTATTAATTACTTCTGAAACAATTTTTTGCCACTGAATCGCAATTCATTTAACACCTTCCGGTTCTTATTTAAGTGTTTATGTTACTTGTGCTTGGGAGTGCTACAAGTTCAGCATCTATTTCATGTAAACTGTCTTCAAATGCATTTTTATGAGCGGTAGGTATTATCAAACCACCACACTTACATGTGCCTTCTTTTGTGTTTAGTTCAGTTTGAAAGATCTGGGAAATATGTGCGCTTCCATTTTCATGAGCTAATTCACGCGAACCTTGTGGCAAAGGTTTGAGTAAGGAGCCAACCTCTCCCCCCAAAAGAAAACAGAAATGGGTGAAAGCTGCCACCTACGTTCTATTGAACGTGTGTAATGGAGAGTTTTGTGCACCTTATACGGTCTTTAGGCCTAGCCTAGCACTCCAGCATAAGTTTTTTGAGTTTTTTTGCCAATCCATTGATGAACAGGAGTTCTCTTTGTTCAAACACAAAGCAGTTTTGAGAGTAATTTTTGGAATCCAAGTCGGTTTCAACTTGCTTTCCGAAAACCCAGGGTGCATTTCGACAGCTAGTTTGAGCTTGAACTTAAGCTCTATGTCGTGTTCCTGAAAGCATGAGTTGTGTTCTTAAGACTATAAGACTTCAATCAAATACTCCACTTTGCATTTCTGTTTTTTGAGTAGTAGTTTGATTTGCAAAATTAATTCCAAGTGGATTGGATTTTGTCAAACAAATACTAACAATTACTCTCAGCTCAGAGAAAGGATGACGGCAGGAAGGGGGGAATGGGAGCATCTTCCCCGTAGAGCAGTGAAAAGCAGCTGATCCGACTGCTCATCGAGGCAATGGACAACTTGGATCTTAACTGAGCAATGAACAGTTCAAATTTGTATGTGATTTGTATGTGCTTCGATTTAATCCAAGCTGTCTGTGCTGGGATGAACGGCCGCTCTACGGGGAGTTGCTTGGCAGCATCCCGGGTCCGGGAAGGGGTTGGTGGTTGTAGTATATAACCAAAACCAGCTCATATTTTGGTAACTTTCTGGTGACTCCATACCTCATAATGCTAGTATGCTACTGCCAAAATTGTGTTTTTTAGGATTTTGAAAGGGCATGTATAATTTTGTGAGCATATGGGCTCTCCCAAAAAACAGCCGCAAGGAACATGCAACCCAACCAACCTTTGAATGCGGGACCCGTGCGTATGCTTGTCATTTTCTGCTGACAAACCCCACTTGCGCCCCCCCATGCATATCTTTGCATGTGCCAAGAGATGATGTTTAACCGATCTCATGCGCATCCTCATACAGTATGCGTGTCTTATTTTACTACTAGTACTAGTATTCTATATCGCTTGGGCCTTCGATTGCCGGAATTGGATCCTCTCCTGTCTAAGTTTGGCACTCGAAGAAGTAGTCCAAATCTGGACCATACGTTGGGAAATTCAATGGTTCGGATCTACTCAGAGAAATACTTACAGCGAAGAGTCTCTGAGTAGATCTGTACTATTGATTACAGTATTGAACGGTTCAGACTGCAACTGTCTTCACTTCTTAGATTGCCGGCTCAGATGGAGAATATATTCAATCCCTTTGGGGCAACGATGAGCATGAAACGGGACCACACTTTAGCGTGTAGTTTACACACTCGGGGGGAACCACACATCAATGTGTGATTCAGTTTCGTGCTCAACTTGTCCCACGGGCATTGAATAATTTCTCGCTCAATTGTGTCCAAAATAGTCCCACTCTCTTTCGCCATTTTAAACTGAGGAAATTCTCAATTTAGTGCAGGAGTCCAATCAAAGATGGGAGTAGGTGAATAATGCACATCTCTCCAATTATCTCTCTATTTAATTTGTTATCATGAAAGAATCAAACTCATTGAAGAAATAGTCTGTTGTTTGTCTGGAGAGATAAACCGGAAGAAATATGAAAATTTTATTTATGATTCCTTAGGATATAAGAATGATAAAAAAAGAGTAGAGTATTTGTTTTGATTGCGATTGTGGCGTATGTTTTTAAGAATGATGAAAAAATTAATGTATGATTCCTCAGTAGATAGCAAGTTTATGTCGAAAGATTCCACTCCAGTAGGTCAAGGTCATTTGATTTCATTGGCATATCCAACCAAATCACTCCATTAGTTGCATATTGTATACTCCTATTTGATACTATAATTGTAATTAAATGGCCCCACGCACGAAATATCATTTAATCATGTATGAATGATACAGTGCAAATCTGGAACACTATATAGGGAAAAAAATGAACCCAACATAGGGAAGAAAGAAAGGAAAACCTTTTCTAGAAAAGACACGCAGTTGGGGAGATTCAAACTCTTGACTTTCTAATGAGATGCAATGGTCCTGGGCAATTGAGTTAGCCGGGTTAGTTACGAAGCACATACACTAAACTACTTTTTATTTTGTGATTTTGCAACTCACCGCCCAATCGGTAGTAAAAATCAATTATGTTTCTAGACATTTCATACCCCCGGAGGGATAAACCGATATGAACACATTTTATACCCTCATCCTCTCCATATTCCTCCAATAATTATGTATAAGACTTAATTCCAAACTCACACCTATACTATGAATCATTCATGTCCCCATACTCCTCCAATAATTATGTATAAGACTTGATTCCAAACTCACAACTATACTATGAATCATTCATGTCGTAGACTCGTAGTCTTCACAAGAAAAAATTCGTGCATAAAAATTTAGTTTTTTTTTTTTTTGATCCGCCATAGAAATTTAGTTTGACAGTGTTAAAATTGCTTTGAAATTGAACACCAAATTTGATACTCCTTGTCTCCTAGTACTACAGTACTTTTTTGAAACTTACTTCCACAGTGTGAGGCTCTGAATGGGATCTCGGCAAAGAGTATAGGAGGAGTATTTTACAATGTCTACATTTCTTGAGAGAATTGGTGGATTTGCCTTGCTTGGAGGGTGGTTTGAATTTTTTTGGGTTTAATTTTGAGTAATGAATGGATAGAGAAATTAGGGTAATAATTTAATATAAAGGTAATAAGTGGAGAGAAATTGCGAGAGAAATGAGAATAATGATAGGAGATTGAGGTAATGAGTAAAGAGATAAATGAGAGTAATGATTGAAAGTAGTAATAATGAGTGTTTTTAGAGTTGATTTTTTTTTTCCTCTCCAAAACAACATCCACAAGACAGTAATTTGAGAAAATGAAGGGGTGAAAGGAGAAAAAAATGAATAAGCTAATTTGTGGACTCCGACTAGGGGTAGGTACACCATTTGTTTGGGGTATATTTGCACCGGGTTATGTGGACCTATCTAAAGTGTAATAATTGGAGCTATTAAATTTGTTTGAAATACATTTTTAAAAATTTATCAATTCCGTTGAATATTGACAAGAGTTTACTTAAGATTTTGTTCTATTTTCCTTGCCGTGTATGTATCCATAGTTCTATTGTAACCAAAAGACAAGGGAAAAGATATATCTCTATTTTATTAATGACACTCTCTTTTTGTCCTTTAGTTAAGGGAATTTACCCTTAATGAAATAAACTTTCACAAAATGCATGAATTATTTTGTAAATTCATACTCTACAAGACAAAAAAGAGTGTCATTTGAAAAAAAAAAAAAGTGGCAATTCATTTCCCAAAGAAAAATAGATTTATTGAAATTTGTGCTTTAATCTTTTTAACTTGGGCAAATTTCACTAACCTCTCATTGGGTTTTTGACACAAACAGATACCTCCCCTGAGATTTCTGAAATAACACTAACCTCTCTTCCTTTTCTGACAAAGCAAAAAGTGACCCCCCTGCTGTTACTTTTCAGAGAATGGCGTTAACATTGGCAAAGGAAATAAATTGCATAGAGTTATTTGGAATGAATCACACCTCACTTTCATTTGTTTGGAATGAATCAAGTTAAAAACAATTAGGCATAATATTTTTTTTTTGCCATTTTTTATATTTTTCTTTTGGCAATAAAATTAAAAAATAGAGTTGTTTGAATCAAATTTATGTCAAAGCTGAAATAATTGACTTGTTTGGGATTTATAGGATTGCTTCTTGACGATTACAATAAAAAAATTCTCCAATTTCGTATTGGAAAAAAAAATGGAAATAGAGTTTATACTAGTGGATTTATTTTTGTTTGCGAAATGGCATGAAAGGGGTCCATCTTTTATGTTTTATTTTAAACTTGCCGTCGCTCTTATGCTATCGCCACCATTGTTTTTTTTTTTTTTTTGTGTCTTAAATCTTCATTTTTTTAAAAAATTATTACCTAATCAACTCGTTGTCCCCTCACCATTTAACATACCTTGGCCTACAGAATTAATTACACTCAATCAGGCTTACCATCTAACATTTGGGTACTGAGAGTTTAGCAATATAATGCAATGTAGCAATGTACATGGACAATTGTCTTGGCTTTTTGCAATGGTATAATCTTTAGGTTGAAAAAGGTAAGGCAAATATCTTCCTTTTCTATAAGGTCCTTGCTCTAACGGCATTTGTGTTTTTTGTGTCCCCCCATTGGTACACTTGAGTATTCCGTCTTCTGTAAGTTCACAAAATGTTCAAACTATATCACAACTTGTACATTATCTTTTATATTCTAGGATCATGCTTGAAATTTGGTGGTCCTTCAAAAATTCAAGAAACTCTAGAGAATGTTGGAATGAACCAATAATCTAAAAAAAAATGCAAATAAAACTAACAAAGGCAATTGTTTTAGGATAAATAAAAAAAATGATTATTAAGCCAAACCACGCCTAAGTGAATAAGATAGTTGTGGCGGATTTGAAGACATAAAAAAATAATGGTGGTATGAGATGGCGGAGGCCGCATAAGAGCGACAACAAGTTTAAAATAAGACATAAAAGTTGGACCCCCTTCCTGCCATTTCACAAATAAAAATAAATTCACGAGTATAAACTCTCTTTCCATTTTTTTTTTTTGGTTTCAACACGATGGAGAATTTTCTTAATTATAATCGTCAAAAAGTAATACAATAAAGCCCAAACAAGTTAATTATTTCAGCTTTGATATAAATTTGATTTCACACAACTCTATTTTTTTAAATTTCATTGACAAACAAAAATCAAAAAAAATTAATAAGATTACGCCCAATTGTTTTTAAGTTGATTCATTCCAAAAAATGAAAGTGATGAAGGGTGATTCATTCCAAATAATTTTGTTCAATTTGTTTCCTTTGCAGTATTTTTGTAATTCTCTCGCCAATTTTAACACCATCTTTTGAAAAGTAACGGCAAGGGGGTCCCTTTTTGCTGTGTCAGAAAAGGAAGTGAGGTTAGTGTTATTTCAGAAATCTCAGGGAAGTTATCTGTTTGTGTGAAAAACCTCAGGGGAGGTCAGTGAAATTTGCCCTTATAACTTTCCTTTAAAAAACCAGGTATTGTCAACTGTCAAGTGCACTTAATACTCGGTAGCTTTCTCGGTTTTCCAGCCTTAACCCATACGCGTATGTCTCGGTTCTTGTGGGCCCCATGTTTGTTGGCCTCTCTCTCTCTCTCTCTCATCCCCCTGCAAAAGACAGCGACGAAGCCGGCGGGAAGCCTCAGATCCCTATAGGCTATACACATTCACATTGACATTTACATTTACATTTACATTAATACCCTTCCTCATGTACGGAGGCGGGGGGCTGCTGCCCCAAGGGGGCAGCAGCGTGCTGCTGTCCCGGCTTTCCGGGCCCGCTCCGGTCTCGCTCCGATAATCTGAAACGTTCACTTTGTAGAGCTCGTCGAGTAGAATAATTATGCAAAAAATCAGTTTAATTGGATATTATTAAGTGCCTGATCGGAGCCCATATAACTCTCGGTCCATGGATTATAATGGATTTGATTCAGTGTTGCGGATTCATTCTTTTTAAGATAAAAAGATTCCGATCAGGCACTTAATGATATCCAATTAAGCTGATTTTTTGCATAGTTATTCTACTCGACGAGCTCTACAAAGTGAACGTTTCAGATCATTGGAGCGAGACTGGAGCGGGCCCGGAAAGCCGGGGCAGCAGCCCCCCCGCCTCCCTCATGTACACCTTTGTTCCTTTCCCCAAACACAGAAATAATGGATAAGCTCCAATAAATTCCCCCGTCCCTTTCTCGATCGCCGACGTATCCCTGACGCCAGGAACCCCTCTCTCTCTCTCTCTCTCTCTCTCTCCCTCTCCTCGATAAAACCTTACGGACGAAGCAATAAACCGATTCCTCACCCCCTCCAATCAATTAATAGCATTCACAGGTCACCATACGTGTATACATACGTACATGCATCTTTATATGTATATGTAGAAATAAAGAGAGAGAGAGAGATCGGTGGTTGGCTTTATAATCCAGCTGCTGTCGTAGTGTAATTGCTCTCGCCTGTGGGCTTCGCGGTTTCGATGCGCGTGTCTCGTGTAGTTGTCCGTTGATTCTCTATCCACTTTTCGCGTCGGCAGTTGAAATCTCGGCCCTCAACGTGTCGGCCCTTTTCTGTTATGAAGTTCGGTGGAGCTCCTTCTCTCCACTTTCTCTCCCCTCCTTCATGGAATTGCCGTAACCTATTCCCAGGTTCATCACATTATTATTCCTCCTCTGATTATGCAATTTCACATTTTTCTCACCTGATTGTGGTTTTTTTTTTTTTTTATGGTTGATGATTTGGGCAGTGTTTTGTGGCGGTTTTGGTTTGAATTCGAGCTTTAATGGCGAAAGCCAACAATGGCAAATACGTATTCCCTCTAACAGCTTTGCAGATTGGGTAAGAATTTTCATCTCATGGATTTCTCTAGTTTCTCTTGTTTACCAGTGGAAATTGACATAAGCGTGCTCTTAGGCTCCGTTCCGCTAAGGTTTTAAGTATTTTTTTTCCCGCTTTACGAGACTCACATAATACATCACGTTTAATTCAAAAAATATGTACTTATTTGAAAAATAAATAATTTTAGTTGGTGGAACACACCCTTACTATGTGCATTCTGAGGAAGTGTGTTGTATGTGCATCGTCATGTGTGCTGTATGTGCATAGAGTTTGTTGTACGTTCATCCTCATGCATTGTGCATGCACCCCGAGGAAGTGTGCGGCATCTGCATCCTCAAGGGGAAGGGAATCTAATCCGTAAGAATTTTCATCTTATGGATTTCTTTGGTTTCTCTTGTTTACCTTGTGAAATTGACAAAAACATGCTATTATTACTACGTGCACATAGAGATTTAAGTTAATATAGGAGATTACATAAAGGGTATACTTCAATTGACGTCAATTTAAAGGTTGAGAAATGTATCAGCTAGTTTTGTTCTGGATAGGTATTCATTTATTGTCTGAGATTAACATACAGTTGTCTACTTGTCTCATATATGGAAGAGTGGGGAAAAGGGAGCTTGACTCTCGTGGTGTTCAATTTGTATGCCGCCTGTATAAGTCAGAACTCTAGCTGTTTTGTAGTAGCTTTGGGTTGTTTGTTGATAAGGGATATGTGCCCTTTTAGACGGTTTTTGGGATGTCGAAGAGGCTGAGGCTTTTTTGTCAGTCTTTGGTGAACTTTTCTCTTGTTTCATTCAAAGAATTTACTTTTCAAGTTGCTTGTCGTGATTTTGGCTTTTTGATTCTTCTTAATGGGGCCTTTTTCAACTTTGGTCCTCGGTTTATTTTTACATTGCGGGGTTCCTCTTGTTGAGACAGTACAAAAATTCCAGTCTTTTGAGCTATCAAAATGGTGACTTTTGTGTATCCTTTACTTTCTTGAAGAGTTATTCCTTGCCAAAAATAGGACATCAATTCGGCTGTTGATTACAGCTGTAAAATGATAGAGGTTTGTTGTTAATCTTTGTGAAAGGCTTGCTGTAGATTGTTATTGAGTATCTGTTATGTTTTTTCCAGGGACTTGCAGTCTTATCTCTCACATCTTAGCCTTTTCCTAGCCCCTGAAAGTAAGAAGTTCTATATCTTGGTGGACAACAGACCATGGCATAAGGAACCTGGCCCCCGGTCTGCACACTTGTGGCAATTGATGGTCACTAAGGTTGCTAGGAGCTTTTCTAATATTCCTGCTCCATTTTGCCTTTTAGATGATAAACTGATAAATTCCCTTTATTTACTTGCATTTACAGTCCAGATTATCCCCATTTGCAAACTCTAAAGCACGTAAGGAGAGGAAGGAAACAGGAAAATTGCAGACTAGTCCCAAACCTAGCACAAGTAAATCAAAGAAGTTCAGAAAATGGTTCTCAGTGGTTGATGCTGCAACATTATCTCGGAAGAGGGCCTTGTTACCTGTAAAGAAGCTGGGGAATTCTTTAGTTTTAAATAGCAAGATGCATAGGACCTTGTATGGCTTTATTGTATTTGAAGTTGCATGGTCTGACGTTCGTGGCATTAATTATTTGAATGAACTTCAGGTATTCCTCTTTCTTAATGCATATTTTTCATAGATTTCAGCATAAGAGGTGGTCTTAATGGTTTTGCTCCTACTTGCAGACTGATACATCCATGGCAATTGAGGCCAAATTCATGAAAAGATGGGAGTTTGATAGCATAGTACAAGCTGCGAAATGCACATCTTCCTGGTTTTCTGGAAAAACCCATGAGCAGCTTCTTTTGAATGAGTATCTGGACTCTGCCATAGGTATACTTGTCTAAACATGAACTCTAGTTTACATTGAAAGAAGCAGCTCCTTTTATGTTTATGATCTCTGGACACGGATTTATGCGTTCTTTGCGGCGATTGAGATTGAATTCCATGTCAAATATTTTGGCATGTGGATATACTCCACTGAGAGTCTACTTTTTATGTTTATATTCAGTGTGCATAAGTCAAATCCACTCATGTTCGTAATTTGGCTTCCAATTGTTTCGTAATTTAATACAGGAGAAGTGTTCTACGATGCTCAGGAAAAGTTTTCAAAAGGCGAAAGTTTTGACCATGATGAAAATACCTGCAGAGAAGAGGCATGTGCTGTGGATCAATCTCCTCGCTCTCTGGATGGCATATGTAATCTGTATCCAGCAGACACAGATACTGGATCACCAATGCCACACACACCACCTTTTCGTGATGGGCCCTACAAGAGAAGGAAAGTTATGAAGTCCTCTAGTACTGGGTTTAACGTTCATGTATATCCTGAAGAGAAACATGGTCAGTGTGCTGACTCACCATCACATTCTCAGACCTCTTATTCAAGTGATTCTGAAGATGCACTTGAAGCTACCCATTACAAGGATGTTTTGATACTGTTTCGGTTCAATGATCATGACCTTCCATTTGAGATAAGGCAAATTATAATGTCTGATTTGCGGTTGCTTACTTTACTAGAATCTGGACTTCCATCTTGGGTTATTTTCCTCCAGTCGTACCCAGGGTTTTGCCATCTTTATCGTCCATGGATGTGCCCGCTGGCAAGAACATTATATGTGCTGATTTCTGTTGTAACTGTACTTATAGGATTTTATGATTTATACAAAAATGTTCCAGTTCTCAAGGTCACTGCATC
>CM033796.1:8621162-8696162 GCA_019656835.1 Rhododendron ovatum | reverse complement strand
TCGTTTGTGTGGTCCTCTTCTAGATTGGATAGAAACCTGGGATATGGTGTCAAGGATCAAGTACTTAGGGACAATGTTATTCCTACATAACTTTGAGAAGGCTGTTAAGTGGTTTCTGATGCTCACGCGCACCTTCAAGTCCTTCATTTCAATACTAACACAGCCAATGTCAGGACCAGTTTTTGAGTTCTTGGATTTGATCCTTCCGTTTTGGAATATGTGCATAGAAATATTGGAGAGCCTCTTTTCAGTCATTTGGATTGTGATGGAATTTTTGTTCAGTCTATTGGAGAACCTTGTCGAGATTGTACTGATGCCCATGTGGTTCATCTTGTCATCTATTTGGACCATTGGTAGGTTAATGAGCTGACTCAAGGTGTCTTTTTTCCTTCTGTGAATTATTTTAAGTTGGCAGGTCCAATTTGTGAAATATGCTCGTAACACCATCCTTACTTCTTTCTGACTGTAGCAATGTCGATTTTTGGGATGCTTTGGGAGATCCTCTATACTCCGATTCGCCTAGTTGTTGGATTGAGCAGTTTGTTAACCTTCATCTTTACTTGCATTTACGATTGGCTTCAAAACCTATGGCTGTTTGTAAGTGGCTTAATCAATTTGGCATCAAATGCTGAGGCAACAGTGAGTGAGGTTTCCATGTGGCGTTCTCTTTGGAATGATCTTTTCTCCCAGGTATAGCCCTATAACATTTATATCATGCCAAGGACAATGTAGTAAATTTTTATTTCCTCACTTTTGTATTGCTTTGCTGCAGGTTTTTCGTGCTGTAAGGACTATTTTGAATGGTGTCGTCACTTTCTTTGTAGCCTGCAATAGACACCGCCTCAGGTGTGGCATTGCTTTTGCTTCTACTTTGGAGTTAGCCTGCATTTTCCTTCCATTTTTTAATAGGCTTTTGTGCATAAAATCGTTCTGATGAGCTTTAAGGCCTTTTCACCACAAGCTATCGAGATTTTCAGCCATGAGTTTTTCTTTGTAGGCCAGTGTGGATTACTGGTATTACACTACTATAGTAACTAGGAATAATGTTAAAACTGTATCTTTAGGGAGTTCAGATTCCTCTCTCTCTCTCTCTCTCTCATGCACTTTTATGAGATCAACAACAATATTTAAGCCTCTAGTTCGGGTAGGTTTTCTTCGTACTTGATTATGCTCCACTATAATAACAACATGCTCCTCACAAAAAAACAATGGGAGAGCCTTTCAGTCTATACAAGTTAAATGGACTGGACTCCTAGAAACAAAATACGAGACTAACACTCAATTCATAACAGCTAACTGGAGAAAATCCAACTTTAAGCATTGACAAGCTATGCCAAATCCCTTTACTCAGATTAAGAAACTTGGTTGGATGATATAATTTAGAAATCAAACTCAGAGGAAAAGTATTTATATGCCTCCTGTATGCATATGTGTCCCTTATTTAATAGAGTTAGGTGGTTGAATTATCGGAGGGTGCACCGTATGTCCAATGATATTCAGCTCCCCGTTAGTGATAAGAACTTCTAAAGGTTGAAAACCGGAGCCAGCCATCAAGATTTGTCTGTAAGCTTCTGCATCTGTGTAGTCTACCTCTAGTAGGAGGTCCTGGGGTGCATGCCTGCTGATTATGGTTGTGGTTGACGAGATCCTTGCTTTGATGAGTACAGAGGTAAAACTTGAGAGATGTTTCTGTGGAGTATTACATAAGCTAGTTGAGAATTTGATATTTACATTGTAAGCAAGTTAATGGTGAATTTAGTGGACGAGAAGCAGAGCGAGAATGGAACGTAGTTGTTGGAACATAGGGTTGACTAGTCAGTGAAAATGGTGTTTAGAAAGCTCTGTTGTGTGATAAAATAGGGAGAGAACAGGCTGGGTGTAGTGAGGGATACTTTTCAGTGTTCTGTGATCAAATATAAAGATGTATTTTTTGGAGATTTTTGTCTTTAAGTCTTGACTCTTTAGCAAAAGTTTGAAGCATGTTTGCTTAATTGTCCTGGAAGAAACAAATTTCTTCTTTTGCATTGCAATTGACTGGAGCACAGTTCTACCGTTGTCATTGACTGAACCATAATTTGCACTTTTGCTTAAATTAGGAAATCATTCCTGTTTATTTATAGGAAACAAGTTGGCGATTGTTGACTAAGTGACTCTTGGCCCATGCCGCCCATCTACGTTTTTTCTCATGTTCTGCTATTAAAATAGTTGTCACTAGAACAGCAGGAGGAAAGCAGCAGCATAGTGTCTCTGCCTTGTTAAAACAAAGGATGTTACATGGTATGCATGAGCAATGGTTTCCCTTAAAAGGAATACCAAGTAATATAAGACTGACGTGTTATTAAAGGTGGCACAATGCAGGCACTTTTTTTCTCAAGTTTTGAGGTGAAGTCCGAAACAGCAGTTGGTTGAGGTAGTAAAAAGACCTAGGAGTGTAGAGGTAGATTGTATAGTAGTGGAAGATTGAAACTATGAATCCTGTCACTGCAGACTCATACTTTGGGCAATGCGGTGTTTGTTGGATTGGGTGGGTTGAGTACTTGAGTTTATTATGGTTGAGTAGTAACTTATGTCTCTCTGTTTAGCATTAACACTTGGGCATCTCTTTATACCTCTTGACAAAACCTTTAGTCAAGGTACTTCTCCTTTGATGTCCTGACCTCTTCGCTTCCTACCATCTAACCCTCAAGCCTGTATGATTTTCTAGGAAATAAGGATTTGTTACTGACTTCCCAGCAGTCTTAAATAAGTTTATTTATAACTTTTGTTCTTTGTACTGTTGAATTGATTCCCCAGAATGCAGCCTTTAATCCTTGCTGGAGAAGTTGAAAGTAGATCGATGTTTCCTGTGAATTCCCCCCTGCAGAATTTATTGTTGTTGTACCTTGTTACCTTTGGTTGGTTATTCTTGAAGAAATCATGTATTTAGAACTATCACTTAATATCCTCTTTAAAGTTGGTCTAAAAATTATGAAAATTTTAAGAAGTGTGTTTACTACTTACTACTTAATGCCGACTGATTTGTAGTACAATTGTACCACACGTAACCATTCCTCTATGACCCTACCACCGCTGTCCCTGCTGCCACCACCACTTCTACCACGACTAACCCACCATAAAACACAACCAACTCTACCTCCACTCTCCCCATACCACGCGCATCACTTGCAAGTCACTGCTAGAATATGAGATGAAAAGATTTTTTAATTTTGGAGCAATGATTTACAAGTTTCTGCTTAACTTGGTTTAAGACAATTCAATTTGCGGAACTTAATTTGCAGCTTCCAGTTGTTTGTTTTATCAAGCACCTATTCAGCAAATTATGTCATACTCTATTAATAATTCGTGGAGTTTTAAATGTGTGTTTGCAGTATTTATAACCATGCCCAGGAGTTTATCGAAAAGCTATCTCGTCCAACCCAGAGATTAAGGCATGCAGGTTCTAGACAGAGACGGCAGACAAGTAGAACCCAAACTTTGGTGAGTTTCAGTACCTATGAATTCATTTTAAGGTTTCATTATTCCAGATTCACTGACTATACCCTCAGACTCAAACCTGTGCCTTGTAATTAGTTTATGATCTTACAGTGCGAAGCTATTTTTGTGATAGCTTTTCTAACTCATAGTCCCGCCACAGAAACTAAGCATGTTTGATCCATTTAATTTTTTTACACATTATATAAGGTCGAAATATTTATTGCATTGGTCCGAAAATTCTGCTTATTGCATATGCTATAATCTTGTTTAGTGGCCGTGGCCTACTTTATCTCTAGCAGTATCCATCATTTCCTGATATCATCGGGTTGAAAATTATAGTTTAAGGGCAGAATATTCCCAAACTTTTTTCTTCTACATGAAAATAGTTATGCTTCCAGTGGTCATTATGATAAATAACTTACTCCGTGATAGAACTTCCTCCTTTGTGATTAATTTGGGCTATAAGATCAAAGTGCTCCGTTCCTTGGATGCCCCATATTTGAGTGTCAATTTATTTGCCATACACTAAGGCATGCCCTAATAGGCTGCAGTTATTTGCCATACACTAAGGCATGCCCTAATAGGCTGCAGTCATTCAGAATGGAAAGCGAAAAAATGGAGGAATTTCCAAATGAATGGGTAGACGTCGCCAGGGGTGGGGGTGCTATTTCTTCCTAGTGAGTCATTGCCTTAAAATTCCTTTAGTTTGTGACATGATTGAATCTCGTGTGCCCGTGTATCCTATTCGGGTAGTGGAAGACTTTACTTCAACTCCCAGGGGATTGTTACTATTGAGCAACAATGCCCACTCTTCCACGGGAGGTGGCCATTTATGAGCTATGCCTCCAATTCCATTGATCTACTCATCCGAAGTGCCCTTTGAGATGGATATTTTATTGGTCCTTGGAAAGACTCCATCTTCAGGAGGTGAGAACAAAATGATCCGCGTGGTAGTTGAAAACATGACACTAGGAAAATGGCAATTGCTAACGGATCTATGAGGCATAAGTAATCTTGCTCTAACCCTTCTAAGAGATTGAAGGTGGTGTGTCTTGGGTTCAGGATTATATTTGGTCGTGAGCCTAGCCTCGCGAGTTGTGGGAGGTTCTTTTCAGGCTTGGTGTTTCTTTGTTTTTTGATGGTTGCTCACCTTTCACCACGTCTTTGTTTGCTTTCTTGGCTCACCAAAAATGTCCTAATTTTACTCTTCATATCATTCGAATTGCACTTCTGGTGTTGGTTTTTTCCCCCCTTTCTTGGGTCACAGTGTGAAGCAGTTTTTCATATTTCTTAACAAGACTTCACCCCTCTTTTTGTCTTGGTCAAGGTAATGTGACTGGATAGTCCATTGAGATTACGCAAAATCATTCTTCTTTACACACAAAAGTTAGTTCAGTTGTGCTATGGTGCTATTGGTTTGTCATTTTTGGAGCAAGTTATACTTGTAAACCTTGAATTGCAGACACCAATAGGCTCTGTAAATTTGCTTGTTTTTATTTGGGATTGCTTCTAATTTGGTGGTTGATTTGGTTTTGTAGGCAAAAACAGGTCCACATGAATTGAAGCATGAGAAAAAGGAGAGCTGACATGTGAGCCGTTGAAGCAAACCTTTTTTTCAGAAGCAAACAAATCTTTTGGTATAAGAGTAAGCGAAAACCCTAAACGATAAGGAAGCGTTACCTGAAGTGTTACTTTGTAGAATGTATAATAGTGACTTGTGTCAATAGTTGTACTGAAGCACATAGGTAGCCCTGAATTAAACCCATAGGAAGACCTTTGTATCCGTCTCTTATCCGCCTTTGGTTTTGCTGCAAAATTTCTCCCTTGAGCCACCTTTCTTGCCCTTTTTTCTCTCTCTTTAGGATTAGGATCTTTTTAGTTGTATTCAATCAATCTTTCTATTCATTTTTTCCCTTTGACGCCGATAGGGTTGCGATTTTCTCAGATGTAGAAAGTATGTACATGTTACATTCCTTGTAGATAAGTTGTTCTAGGTTCCTCCATGGATAGAGGACATTGTTAGCTCCTTGCAGTGGTATTTGAAAGCTAACAAATGGGATACCAACCTATGGTGCACCCATTTGATGTTCAGATGTTGATCGATTGTTGTAGAGAATTCCTGTCTTGTTTTCCACATTGTCATTTCTTTCATGGATATACAAGATGTATCCGTCAATTTCATGCTTTTTGGTCTTGTCGAGTGGTATTTGAAAGCTAACAAATGGTATACCAACTATGATGCACCCATTTGATGTTCGGATGTTGATCGATTGTTGTGCTTTTTGGTCTTGTCGAGTGGTATTTGAAAGCTAACAAATGGGATACCAACCATTGTGCACCCATTTAATGTTCAGACGTTGATCGATTGTTGTAGAGAATTCCTGTCTTGTTTTCCACATTGTCATTTCTTTCATGGATATACAAGATGCATCCGTCAATTTCATGCTTTTTGGTCTTGTCGAAACTACAATGATAGGAAAAGGACAAGTCTTACTTCTATAGAATATGTGGATGACAAATCAAGGACCCGAGGAGGGATTTCTGGAGCGAAAATTAAGATAAACTGAGAACATAAATTTGGGTATTCTATATCTGAAAAGAGTAGTTAATTCAAAATTGTATACTCCTATATGTAGATGAATCCGTAAACAGAGAGTCTGCTTAGACAGATAATTCACCACAGATTATTCAAATTATTGTGGCCTAGCAGCCTACCTGTCTTGCCCAAAAAATGCATGCCAAACAATTCGGACGCCCGATACTTCAAGAACAGATACTCGGTGATCTCATACCAAAAATACAGGGAAACTAGGACAAAGTAAAAACTTAATCATGTTAACAAAGCAACTAAAGAATCTTACTCTTCGGGTAACAAAATTATGGCCGGACAATGCGAGAAATCCACTAGTCTGCAGCATGTAAACATGCTTGAGAGAGAGAGAGAGTCCATCTTGTCCAAGCACGGCAGAAACTGTTCGCAGTCTTTCTGTATGCTGGATGGTTGGGACTGACCAATTTACAATTAGACCCGCAATATGACAAAAATAAGATCAAAGTTGTTTCCCCAAAAAAGAGAAATTCAGAAGAACATAGACAAAACACCAACTAAGTTTATCCCACTCTTCTCATCAAAGGTAAGAAGTAGCTGTTGAGGACCAAATTTACAAAACAAGACAAACTTCCTTAACATGTCTCCAGACGATCATATTTTTTCATAGAAGCCGATTCATCAAACATCAAGCAAAATAGGAGTATTCAAACTCAATTAAAGTACTAAAACTTCTTATAGACAATGGCGCATTGCTCAAACAGCTGAGCCACCAGTTTGGTGCAACATTGCATCAATCTCATCACCATCCTCCATCTCTAGCTGCAACAATAGCAAAACAAGAAGTAAGATACGACGTGCATGGATACAACCTACGGTATTGCGAGACATAAGTATTTGCATCACTATGAGGATGTGGGTGCGGGCGCAGGGGTGGGTGGGGTGGGGAGGGCTGTGTGCACATTTGTGTGTGTGTGTGTGTGTGTGTGTGAGAGAGAGAGAGAGAGAGAGAGAGAGAGAGAGAGAGAGAGAGAGAGACCTCATCGGGAGTCTGCTCCCCCCGGAGACGTCTTCCATCAAACAAGAAGGCGATTGAGTTGAACTCCACAGACTGTCGATCGCAGTAAGCATTCATAAGTTTCTTCAGTTGAGTGCTTCTCTTGATTCTAAAGAAAACTTCATTGCCATCCTACAATATATGGCTTAAGGTTAATGCGCTCATAAATCACACCTTGTATTCAGCAAAATCGTAGATAGAAAACCATAAGCTGGGTTAACATGTTTCACAAGATAAGGGGAAAAATCACTTCAATGGGAAGCTTCATTACAAGTAAGAAATATTTCGGCAATAGCCCCCACACAGAACTTTGAATACATAAAGTCAACTTAGTTTAAGGCAGAAGTCAGGTAAGACAACCAAAAACAAATAATGACAGGAAGAACGTATTTTATTTGGCTAGAGACGGCCCAGATTATGATGCATGTGGGCTGTTCAGAAGAAGTACATTTTTCAAGCCATCATTCCAGATACCATTTCTGTTAGATAGAAAAACAAGAGGCACTACTTCAAATTCAAGCTGAACAAACTTGCAAACTCAAAGACGTGAAAGAGACGATTATTCTATGGGAGTTACCAGAAACAAATAACTTTAAGGAAGGAGGAGAAAGATTGAAGGTAACTTTACGAGCAAGGCATGCGATCTAGTTTGGCTTTGTAAGTTCCAGTCAAAACAGCCAAAGGTCTTCAGTTTCGACAGAAACCAAACATACTGGGCCTTGGTATGCTTTGACCAACAAATATTGGTTATAGCAGAAAATAGGGCAAATTCCCAAAAAGGCTTATATTAGACTAGAAAATCATACAACCCACTTCAAATCCATGACTAAATTAGAGAGAGACAAAGAAAGGCTTCAAATTGGAGTCAAACCTCGAGAATGGTTGGTCAAGCTCATATCCATATCGAGGGCCCTCTTCTCCCTCATCCTCTTATTTTAGATTCACATCGAGATCGCAAATTTTGCACGAAACCCAGTCCAATCCTATTGGAACGAACTTGGCAGCCAGAAAGCAATAAATATGAAGGGTTTAAGTGAAGTAGGGAGAAGACTATACCAGCTTTGCCTTGCCTATAATTCCACTCGTGACTAAACAAGCATTTGTCTTGATTACTTTCAAATTGGTAACATGGATCCATTCCTCCAATCTGTTCTATTTGCGACACTGGCTGACGTAAAACCCCCGAATGTCAACATCAATCTTCGTTTTTCAATAATAACCTTTAAAATAATTGCATTAAACAGATGCAATCTCTTGGTTCAACACATATTATTAAAGTTCTAACAATATGTTCAAACTTTTCGGTTAAATACGTTGTCAAATAGCTTTTTCGTGTCGGGTGAATGCTTATATCTACAGTAACAGTTCTTTAAAGGCACTCCCATAACTAAGAGGAAAGAGCACGGAAACTTTCTACCCATCCCATAAACCGATTGATGGGTACTAACAAGACACACTTTCTTCTTTTGCATGAACACTTTTACCCAACCACATTTTAGTAGCTCCAAATAAGCAGAAAGCCCCAAAAATTACTTTTCTTTGGAGTCAATTGACATTTAAAACCCAACTAAGTTATTACCCGAAATTTCTACCTAACATCATTACATGGCTTTTTTAAGCCAAATAGCCAATAAGCTCAATAAGTTGGTTGTACCTAGTGCTACAAACAGACCAATACAATAGCAAATATAACTTGTACACACAAGCGAGCCTATGAAACAAAAAAAATTAGCAAACCCTGGACAAAACATACTCTCTCCGTCCCTTTTTTAGAGTCCAGTATTCCATTTTCGGGTGTCCTAAGTAAGTTGATGTGAAAAGTGTAATGATGATGTCTCCTTAATAAGTTGGAGTTGCGAAGCTGAATACTTAAAAAAGAGACGGAGGGAGTAATTTTAATTTCCACAGTGATAGCGATAACCTGTTAGTAGTTAGCAAGTCAGACTACAAGGCCGAGGGTACTCCAGCTCGAACTGAAACCTCTACCACGGCCACTAAGGTGCCACGGCCACTTGAGCCAGAGCCTTGGATCTCAGACAGAAAATAATCAAAACCCAATACAAAACAACTGGAGAGCAACTAAAACCCACCAAATTACAATCCACTAGACCTATGAACTGCTCAACAATCACACAACATACAAAACCCTAGAAATCCCCAAACAGAAACAATAAGACAGATAAGCATTACCCTCAGCCCTAATAGAAATCTAAAGGGCTTGCAACTATAAATAATCAATCAATGATATCCTACAGACATTTCCACAGCATCAATTAATCTTAATCGCCAAAGCAAACGACAAAAACCCTGTCTTTCATACAGCGTCATCAAAACCCTAAATGAAAGCTAAAAACTTTTCATTCACGACAAACAAACAAAATCACAAAATCCCCACGGCAAACAGATATAGATGTACTTGTGTGTTGTGCATAATCAATGAATCATTGGAACACAAAGTTTCCAAAGCGTCAGTTAATCTTAATCGCCAAAAGGAAACAACATGAATTACATACGGGGTCATCAAAGCCCTAAACGAAAGCTAAAAACTTTCCGTATACTATAGAAAAAAAAAAAGAACTCTATTTATCACAAAATCTTCACCGGAAACAAACATAGATGTAGTTGTGTGAAATAATACAAGCGTAGAAGTATATTACCTGACCCTTGACCTTGAGATTGATGTGAGCGGATTGGTCGCCGGTGGGCTTCTGATCTTCCTCCGCCGCCGGCTGACCCGTGACGCCCGACGGTGGCTGACTCGTAACGCCGGACATCTTCTCTTCTTCTTTCTAACTGTATGTTTCTCTCTCTCGCTCGCTCGACTTTCGTTGAAGTCTTCCTTTGTTTATCAATTTCCTTTTTTTAACCTGTATTTTCTACTTCTCTACGTACACTTTCGTTTTCTCACGCATGAGTGAGTCGGCATGATTTGACGCCCCACAATCACCTTTTATTTTTTTCATTAAAAAAAAAAAATTCATGTTTTCTTTTTAGCTATTTTAGGGTTTTTGGCTTTAATGTTTTGTTGTCTTTTTTGTTTTCTCCGAATTTTAAAAAGATTCAGATACATTTCTTGGAATTAATCGTCCATCCGATGAGAGACGTCAAACAAATAGTATGAAACAGTGAAACTATAGTTTTTTTTTAGGAAAATGACGGCTCAGGACATATTTTGATAATTAATATCCACCAAAGACATGCTGAGAACATTTGTTAATGTTAAAAATGTCATTGACAAATATTAATTATCAAAACACGTCATTGGTCGTCATTTTCCCCTTCTTCTTTTTTTTTTTTTTTTTGACAAAATTGAAAAAGTTACTGCTCTAAAAGATGATATAAGATTGAATGTTTCCGCATATAGTTAATGAGAGGCCGGCCCCCTAAATTAGCTCGGCTGGGCCTAATGTAGTCGCAGCTTATATTATTGCTACCCGGTATAATGCCAACTTATTGTTTCAGACAAAAATACCATTGGGTCAAATATACAGTTCATAGGGACAAAAAAGTCATTATGCAACATAACAAAGCCTATCCTCGTCAACAATATTTAGGATTGGAATAAAACCGAAGCTAAAATGTAGGACCAACCTCTAATTTCTTATAACTAAATGTTTCCCTTCAAACCATTCCAATGACAAAAAATAACCACCAATTAAAAGTGGTAAAAACTATTTAATAAGAGCAAGTTCATCCGTTGGTACTAAAATTACATTCCCATTTCTTTCACTTGTTATTATATAACATTAAAAGAAACAGAAAAACAATCTTGTTACACAAATTTGATATCACTTTTACTTAATTTAAAATTTGATTAATTTCATTTCTCGATGCAAATCATTGGCTTGTATATGTGAGAGATTTGACAAAACCATCTTTGATATACAAATTTGACACCAAAAATAACTTTGTCATTTTTAACAAGTTAATTGAGAATTTGCAATTTTTTTGGCATTTGACTTAAGGAGCTTAGGTGGGAAATGGATAGGCAGGAAACTACACTAGAAGCAAAACTAAAGGATTGAGCTTCTTGGTAATTTTGCAGGAAATTGCACAATGTGTAGTCCACCATTTTTTCGGCTCCTTTCAGAATTTAATTCAATAATCTGTTTCGTTCATTTTCTAGATATTGCTGATTGCGATCTACAATCATATTAATCGGATGCTAAGCAAGACGTGGTATGAATTAAAAAAAATCAAATTGAATTCTATACATGTTGGATCAAAACCTAGCAATATCTAAGTTTGAGTAATTTTTGTGTTTTGATAATATATTGATTACTATCCAATCAACATGGTTTTATATAATATATATAAGCTCTATGAGATCTATGATATTAATGAAATCAATTATTGAGACTAAAAAATGACAAACTACTCTCCGACCAATTCCTGGTAAAATTGTCAAGTAGCTCAATCCAAATCGAAAACTAAGAGCATCCTCAATGGAATAGGTAAAATGGCTCCTAAAATTGGTATAAGTGGGCCCAATATTGTGTGGTAAGTATGCGATAATTTAGAGAAATTATAGATACTGCAATGGAATGGCTACGATGGCTCTTGATGTGTGTGCACATATCTATTTTCCTCTCTTTTGACTCCTATATGAGTTGCTAGCTGCTAGATTTAACAAACCATTTGGGAGCCAAGATTATGAGCCCATTTAGAGAGCCTATCGATGCACTAAAATGACAAAACGATTACTCTTTGTTTTTGGGGGGAGACTTACTTAAGAGTTAAGACCAATTAAGAGCCCTTTCAAAACTCCATCGAAGATGCTCTAATCCTAGTGGAGTTGTAATCGGATTTTAATCCACTGATAGGCAACAAGTTTAACCCTCACTCATTTCAAGTAGAGATTAAATTCTGTCTGGATGATCAGCCGGAAAATGGGATTTTCCGCTAGCATTCCCGTGGCCCCCTTCGTGCATTTTTTTTAATAATTCAAACCGTGCATTTTGTAAGGCCTATAAAATAATGTGTTTACGCAAAAAATTAGCTTTGTCGGGACATTAATAGGTTTGTTAAAAGTTGATTTATAGATGAAAAAATAAATGGCTTGGATTTGTCAACTGTTTTTCAAGTTAAAGTGTCCACAATTGTCTTTTTTTCCGTCTAAAAACTCAACTTTTGATATACCTATCGATGTCCGGACAAATTAGTTTCTTATATGGTTACAGGCCCTACAAGATACACGGTTTAAATTATCCAAAGGGAGCCCACGGGGTGGTGAAAACCCCCCATTTTCCAGCTCATTCGTACAGAATTTACACTCTTTCAAGTACCCATTCATATTGCTAAAAAAAAAAGGGAAATTGGTTGTAATCAACCGACAAAGTTTTCTAAAAAAAATCCACTTGACGTTTTGGTCCTTTTTTTTTTCATCCTTGTTCAGATTTTTTCCGCATTTATAGAAGCTTGAATTTTTAGATTTTTTTCTTAAGATATTTTCATAAATTGTGGATTTACTCTAAAATTTATCTTTTTTTATTCCTCTAATCGAGAATAATCAATAATATACAAAAAAATTGACACAAAATCAATAAATGGGAAAAGAACATGAATAATGCCAGTCTCCAATGTGCGAAAATAACTTGCCTTGCTTAGCCAAAAAAAAAAGAAGAAAAAAACCGGTCTTAATTTAAGGAGAACGAGATGGTGTGGTGCAATGTAAATGTTGTGCATCATTCGAGTCGTCTCTTCGACAATTCAAGTGTTCATATTTCATTTCTATCTATCTTATAGTATTTGAGCCGCCTCTGCACAGCACCCTACTTACGTGTGAGAGCAATCAAGCACGACCTAATCATAACGTGAGTCCCTAACGTTCGAAAGCAAGAGTAAAGTAAACGTCATTTACCTGAAAATTGTCACTTGTGGGACCATTCAAATTAGGATGGTAGATGTGCCTACTAGTTTTGGTAGATGTGCTTTCTAGTTTCAGTACTCCGCACAACCATCACGGCCAATGGAAACCCCATGCCCTCTTTCCATCCGATGGTTGGCAACACGGGAAACCAACCCGGTCGTGTACGATCAAGATCGAAGCTACGTTTCTGCGCCACTCGAATCACGAGGACTAGATAGACCGCGTGGAAGTCGTTGATGCGTGACGTGCACTTAAGATTGGTAGACCTGAGGGGCACAGCATCAAGTATTAGATCAATTCTTAACCAAAGTAGAGTGATTTTTGAGATCTCATTTACGGAGCTACGCAATCACTGTCGTCCGTTTTGGATTATACGATTCCAATTTTAAAAAAATTATTTGTTAGAAGAGTTTTACTCTTGACGCGAATAAATTTTTTACAACTCGTACCATCCAATGCACTTTGAATGCACACAATTTGGCACCGTAAACGCGAATATGGATTAGTGGGCCCAAAAAACAAAAGTCAGAAAGGAGTAGTAACGGTCAAGTTTAGTGGGCCCGCAAATAGTACTGCAACGTGGAACACTGTAACTACACACTGGTGAAAAGGGTAATTACGCCACGTTTCCACTAATTTTTTTCCTAATACGTAGTACAACTTTCTTACTTTAGTTAGTGGTGTTTGGACAAATAAGTTAAAGTGACTTATTTTTTGTCTTTATTTAAATTTTTTTCGTATCACTTGGTTTATTCTCATTTTTTTGGAGATTATTGTATCCTCATAACGAAAGAAATCTAAAAAGTATAAAATTTTGATCGAAATCTAATATTGTTTGAATAAAAACGAAAAAATGATTTATTGGCTTATTTTTTTCTTTATGTGGCTTTATTTGGCTCATTTTTTACGGAAAAATCAATGGATTTTTAAAAGAACAACCCCTTAGTAAATTATTTTAGTATTTACTATTTATGTTAAAACTAATTTTTTTCCCTGTCAAAATTAAATTATTTTCACTATACTAAAATGTCTAACATATTTTCTTCAACTAACTCAACATATATTTTTTAAATATTTAGCCTAATGGAAACAATTTGATCGCACCCTTATTCACTAGTCTTGGATACTGACGAGGTTCTGCACTTGTGCCTAACATTTTTTTTCATCACAGCAATTTGAGGTAATAAATGTTGTGTTTCGATTCTTTTTTGGAAAAATATTTCCTATTCAAAAAATATTTGTTATCCTTACTTTTAATTATTATTCTCTACTCATTATTGTCAATCATTATTTTCATTTCTTTCTATTTCTTTTTACTCATTATCCCTACTTTCAACAATTACTTTCATAAAAAATTTCTCAAAAACTCATTCAAACACAGCAAAAGGCTGTCGGGCACTACGTGATGAGGACCTGGAGATGCTACTAAGCATCCCAGCCAAGGGGGATGTCGAGCGGCAATTAGTCGTTTATTTCAAAACAGACGGTTCAGATTGAATCTAAAAACATACAAATTTAAATAATTCATTACTCAATTAAGATCTGAACTATCGATTATCGAGATGAACAAACAAATTTGCCGCTTCGCTCAGCACCCAGGAGATGGTTGCCAGCATTCCCATTCGAAGTAACGATGCCACATAACCATGAAATACAGTACAAGGAGTAATTTTTATCGATTCGAGGGCTCTGCTGCCCTTAGCCCCTACCCAGCATACGACACCGTTTGGTTTAAAAAAACAAATTCCTAACTATCAACTTGCAATCCTATAGAGCAGAAATGTGATTATGAGAACCCTAGAGACAAAATTTGATTATGTCTTTTTAGAATAATAAGATCTTCACACCCGTAACAACGGATTAAAAATTAAAAAATTTAATTTTTTAACTATATTTTTTAATATATAAACAGTTTAAAAAAATTAAGTGTGAAAATTTTCACCTCGTTTGAATCAGTACAAAAATCTTGTTATTTTGATCATATTAACAAGATCTTTGCACCGATTCAAATGAAGTGAAAATTTACACACTTAATTTTTTGAGACAGTTTATATATTAAAAAATAAAATTAAAAAATTAAGTGCTTTAATTTTTAATCCATTTGTACGGGTGTGAAAATCTTATTATTCTGATCATATTATTCTAAAAAGATATAATTAAATTTGTCTTTAAAACTCTCATAATTACATTTTTACTCTATAGAATTGTAAGTTGATGGTTAGAAATTTTTTTTAAACCAAACAGAACCATTTACCATGCCGGGTAGGGGCTACTGTGCCCCGGGCAGCAGAGCCCCCGGATCCAATTTTTACCGGTGTAAAACCCAAAAAACAGCCAACAATTCCACCATCCGGAATTGGGATGGTGGTCCGTTGAAATATTGCTGACACATAGGCCCCACCTCCCCACCTCGATCTCCTCAACTCTCCCCCCTCTCTCTCTCTCTTCCATAAATCATTTCCCCTCACTCTCCCCCTCACTCTCCAGAAACAAACCGAACCCCGGAAAAAAACACAACCAATTGGTCCAACTCTCTCTCTCTCATATGCTCTGTTCCTGAACCAGGGCATGGAGCGTCTCACATTTCCCTTCCTCTTCCTAGTCCTTTCCATTCTCTCACCATCAGGTAAAAGAACATAGCCACCCACCTGGCCCTCTCTTCTCGCAAAATTCTTCTCTTTAACAACGTACATTTCCATACTAACGCTTTACTTACTCTGTTTTTGTAATTCTATGGTGCTACATTTGCAGATGGTGGCTCAATCGGGGTGAACTACGGCCGCATCGCCAACAACCTCCCATCCGCCGTCAAAGTAGTCCAACTCCTCAAATCCCAGAACATCAACCGGGTCAAACTCTACGACTCCGACCCCGCAGTCCTCAAATCCCTCGCTGGCTCCGGCATCAGAGTCACTGTCGACCTCCCCAACCAGCTCCTCCCCTCCGCCGCCAAAACCCCCTCCTTCGCCCTCCAATGGGTCCGACAGAATGTCGCCGCTTACCACCCCTCCACCCAAATCGAGTCCATCGCCGTCGGAAACGAGGTCTTCGTCGACCCGAACAACACCGCCCGGTTCCTCGTGCCCGCCATGAAGAACATCCACCAAGCACTAGCCAAATTCAATCTCCACTCCACTATCAAAGTCTCCTCCCCCATCGCACTGTCAGCCCTCCAGAGCTCCTACCCGTCTTCCGCCGGGTCCTTCCGACCCGAGTTAATCGAACCCGTCTTCAAGCCCATGCTCGACTTCCTCCGCCAAACCGGGTCATACCTCATGGTCAATGCATACCCTTTCTTCGCTTACGAGTCCAATGCCAATGACATCCCGCTAGACTACGCTCTGTTTCGAGAAAACCCGGGCGTGGTGGACGCCGGGAACGGGCTGCGCTACTTCAACCTCTTCGACGCACAAATCGACGCCGTTTTCGCGGCAATGTCGGCTCTAAAATACGACGATTTGGAGATGGTGGTGACTGAAACGGGGTGGCCTTCGAAGGGAGACGAGAACGAAGTCGGAGCGAGCTTAGACAACGCCGCAGCGTATAACGGGAACCTGGTGCGCAGGATACTCACCGGGGGTGGGACCCCGTTGAGGCCCAAGGCGGATCTGACCGTTTATCTCTTCGCTCTGTTCAACGAGAACAAAAAGAACGGGCCCACGTCGGAGAGGAATTACGGCTTGTTTTACCCGAGCGAGGAGAAAGTTTACGACGTTCCGTTTACGGTGGAGGAGTTGAAGGGGTACAGGGACAAGAGGAAGTCTTCTTCTTCACCGGTGGCCGGCGGCGGCAGGCTGTCGACGCCGGTGAGCGGGAACGTGTCGCCGAGCGTTGCGGGGCAGACGTGGTGCGTGGCGAGCGGGGAGGCGGGGAAGGCTAAGCTGCAGCCGGCGCTGGACTTCGCGTGCGGGGATGGAGGGGCGGATTGCCATCCGATACAGCCGGGGTCCACGTGTTACGATCCGAACACGCTCGAGGCGCACGCGTCGTACGCGTTCAACAGTTACTACCAGAAGAAGGGGCGGGCGATCGGGACGTGTTACTTCGGCGGGACGGCGTACGTGGTCAGCCAGCCACCGAGTGCGTACTCTATCATTTCTCTCTCTTGCTGTATTTGCTTTACTCCTACTGTTTGTGGATTTTTGTTACTACGTGCTCATGTTAGCAAAGTTACTACTAATAGGGTGAATTGTTAACGTGCGCGAGAATCTAGTAGCAGTAGTGTGGGTTTTGGCGGTAAAAATGTGGGGGGCCCCACGTAGGCTACAGAGTTGGTGCACGCCAGGTCAGGAGACAGCACGTGATAGACGGGGACTAGATTGGACCTTTCTGACACGGGGGTGTGGGTTGGGGGTATTATGGGACTTGTTCTTGTAGACCTCTTTTTATTTTTTACTTTCCTCCCCTTTCGTTTTTTTTACCCCCTCCCTGTTTTTTTTTCTTTCTTTGTCCTATTCTAATCGGATGAAAAATTAATTATTATTTTTAATTAATAATATTATTTGTATATAATATGAATCTTATTTGATATATTTCAAGAAGCTTTTTTAAACGATATTTGAATTGAAAATCCAAAAAGGATCTAAAGAATGAGGACGTAAGGAGTACTAGTTTTGATAAGATCGCCTTAGGTTTGCTAGAATCAGCGTCGTTTCGACTAATTCATTTTCCGGTACGGTTTATTTGCTGAGATTAGGTAAGTCACAGAAAATTACTCTCGTCAAGCCTTAGCTCAAGAATGGAATGCGGACAAACGTGTGGGGAGCAGCAAGCCCACCAATTCTCTAATAAGGATATTGGTCATATATCCGTGTAATGATATGGACATAGATCGATGTTTTTAAGATTGTTTAATGCACAGGAATTCCACACAAGACTTGAATAATTCACACTGATCGAGCTGATTGCAGGTCCGGCTCCAGGACAAGGTCAAAACAGCGGCCTAGGCCCCTAAATTTTGGGCCCAAAAAAGGAGACCCATTATGAGTAATTATAAATAACAATAATGGAGTAAATATTAGGAGTACTGTATAAATGGAGGCAGTTTCGATAGTTTGGAAGCAAAAGCTGTGTCCACACAGGGTGTTTGTGTTCGTGTCCTGTGCTTGGCACTTGTTTGTGGTGCAAATGATTGAAAGGAGGGCGATTAAATTGATTACCAAAAACATTCTTAAAGGCATCACAATTGTTTAGCTATAGATTTCCTTTTATTTATGTGGGTACCGGAAAGAAGCTTGGTGCACCCCTTAATTTGTTAAGCACACTCCACATGGGAAAGGACCCTGCCCAAGATAGTTTATTAGCATAGAATCTGTCCCCCGATTCCTTTGATATTCATTGTTCTTCGGGATTCTGGGTCAAATATTTCGCCTCTTGGAAGCTGGGAAAAGTTCTTAGGAAAAACGCCCTTTACTGCCAGAAAAAATACCCACTCATCAGTACTCTGGTACGAATAATAGGTAAAAAATGCATTTATATTCAAAAAAAGTGTATTGACTTACGTAAAAGTGTACTAATATTCTTAAAATATATATTGATATCAAAACTTGTGTGAAAGTATTGACATATTATCATCTGCCTCGCGGGCTGAGTATTTTGTTCGATTTTCTTATTTTCACATTGTGATAGAACAATAAATATTTGTCTTGTAACCTTAAACAAACTTGATTGTTTTTGCAGAGTATGGGACCTGTGATTTCCCAACAGGGTACTGAAGAATAAAGAAGAGAGAGAAAGAGAGAGAGCGAGGGGGGTGTGGGGGTTGAAATGTATTGGGGGTGTAGTTAAAGTGATAGGAGCTCTTGTATTAATGGTAGTACCTGTAGCCTCTTCGGACAGTCCAAGTTTTGGTTTCCAATGTGTATTTACTTTTGAGTAGTTGAAGTAGTTAGTTGGAGAAAATACTTGGACCACTATAATTAGCTTTGTCTATAAACTTATTATCCTAATTTATTAGTACATTTTCCTGCTTGTCCAGTTCATACTTCTCTATCTTAAAAGGTTGGTTTATTCTTCTCTTTTGCTTGTCCTCGAGTTTAGTGGTTAATCAATCGGCCGGTTGTCGTGAGGTAGACTAGCCAAATCAAACTGAATTATTAAGTTAAGCTTCTCAATCAATAATAGATGTAAGTTGAACCTCACTTTGTCCATTCATGGTTTCGGATCATGTGCGGATCTCTCGATGTTCGTTTATCACCAAACATCATGGAGATTGTGTCATGTGGTAATAATCACGCGTTATTGTTAATCCGCACACGACCGAGCCACACAAGGGTCATAGTAAAAACCTAAAACTCTAAAGAAACGGAGGGGTATATGAAAAAGCCCACAACCCACAAGTCTTCAATAACACTTATTAGGGGACAACAGAATTTTCAACAGAATTTTCGAGTTTAGATAAAACTCGGAAGAAACAGGGATATGAAAGCTTAACTTCACTTTCTGCTTTAAACATAAAATCGAATGACAGCAATATATATTTTTGTTATCAACAAATTTGACTATGAGAATATTTCCTATTATAAGGTTAGGAGAAGCCAAATCCATTGTAATTGTAATGGTGTGCCATCGTGATCATATGTTGCAATGGAAAAACCTAAATGGTCCCTGGCATGTAAGTGAAGACAAGGTAATGGTGAAATAAGTTATTGTAGGGCCTCTGCTGTCATATTTTGGATGAGATAACAAAGTGACTAGATAAAGTTAACCAAAAGTTGGCATAGGATCCATTTCGGATTTGAAAAAAAAAAATTCCAACCAATCATGCCACAATATGTCAATTGCAATTCAGTATAATTTGGGATTGTACAACTTTATTTTGAGCTTTTATGGAGAGATTGATTCTTGACTTTGGCACACAGAAGATACTTATCATTGTTCGACTTTCTATGAAGAGATTAATTTCGGGGACTTCAACCGAGCGTCCGACTTCTTATAAAGAGATTGATTTCTAGGACTCAAATGGAGCTAAACTTTGTTATTCTTCGAGACTAGAGCGAAGAGATTAATTTCCGGGACTCAAATTGAGCTACGCTTTGTTATTCTTTGACACTAGAACTCTTATCAAAGCACATGACTTTAACCTGATAGATAACACTTTGGTGGGTGGAGTATATGGCATTGGATTCATAATTGTGATGCTGCAATTCCCGGTAGCAATTAGGTGAAAGATGCCTTGAAACCCATGCCCAGACGACAATGGTGTCTTTGGGACTGCAAAAGTTGATCCATCTTTTTCTGCTTTTTGTTTGAAACGGGTTGGATGTGGATGTCATGTGACCTTGTGCTGATTGTTTGATTCCATGTGACCTAGGAGGGCCACCTCTCATCAGCAGCATTAAAGTTTATTCAACAAGTACTAAATTCATAGGTGTACTACTTTGTTTTTGTTCTTATATTTTAGGGAAAAGTCTACTTTCAACCTCTGTGGTTATCGCCGTGTGTAGATACCCTCCTCATAGTTTAAAACTGACCACATAACCTACTTGTGATATTGAAACTATGCGGATAGACTTTCTGCCGTCATGTTTTCCATCCATATTAACGGACACAACATTAAAAAACTAATATATCTTCATCATGTCCCTTGATTCTTCTTCTTTTTTAAATTTAATCACACCATCCCTTGTATCAACAATTGAATTCAAACCGTTGATATTGTAAATTTTGACGAGTACCACATCTATGCCAAAATTTAAGTCAATCAAAAAATGAAAAGCTAATGGTCGAATCGATTTTGTTATGTAATTAAAATTTCAAATTTGAATTTACTAAAAACTAGATCACTAGGTTATTAATGCTTGACCGAGATGATTTTTTAAAGAGATACTATATTCTTTATTTAATGCTTTCTCCGTCCATTTTTAAGTGTCCTGTTTTGTAACTTCAACTTATTAAAAAGATATCAGTATTATACCTTTCACATCAATTTTTTTCTCTACTTACCCATCATCATTACACTTTTACCTACTAATTTTTTAAAATGGAATCTACTTTTAGGGACAAAATAGACAATGCACCAACTTTTACCTACTAACTTTACAAAATGGACACTTATTAAGGGACAATCTGAAATGGAATACTGGACTCTAAATAAGGGATGGATGGAGTACATTATAAACGACTCGGATTATATTTTAGAGGCGTGTGAGATACACCTCTATTAATATGGATGAAAAATATGACGGCATGAGATTTATCCGCACATTTTCAAAATCACAAGTAGGTTATATAGTTAGTTTTGAACCATGAGAGGGATATCTGCACATGGCAATAACCACAGCAGGTGAAAGTTGACTTTTGCCCTATATTTTAGGACGGTAAATGGTGTTTTCACTGTTAGTTGCAGTTGCATCCGCTCAGACTCAGACACTCAACGAATGCTATTGATCGCAGCAATGAACGATTCAAATTTGAACTGTCTCCTCCGGTCCAAAACTTGGACGGAAGAGGATCCAATTCATTTTGTTTTGGACTGTGTTCCCGTCTAGTGTTAATCCCTCTCCAGTTTGGGTCATTTGCGGGCCCTTCACAGATGTAAAATAATGATCGGAACCATTGACTTTACAGAAAATTATGTTGATCGGATATCGTTTGATGATATCATTTCGAAATGCATTAAATTTTAGATAAATTGTGTCAAATGAGTTGCAATTCAGTATTATACACATTCTTTTTACAAGATTAATGTATTTTGAAATCATATTAAACGATATTCGATCAACGTGATTTTTGACATATTCAATGGTCTTGTTGAGCTCTAAAAATGAACGACTCTGATTGTTATTGTGAGTCCAAAAAGAACCCACAAATAACCCAAACTAGACGACACTGGAGGGGTTAACACCAGACGTGAGCTAAGTCCTTTTATTTTAGCAAAAGTGATATAACCTCACAACATTTGAACACACAAATGTACAAACAGAGATGGAGCCAAAAAAATTTGGGAGGGGAGGCAAATATACACAATAAATTTTTTTTTTTTATGATAAATTTGTTTTCAATGTAAAAGTACGGGATTTTTTTAACTTGTAGGGGGATGACAGCGCTTACTAGTCCCCTTCTGACTCCATCCTTGTACACAAACACATTCACAAGATGTATGGAATCCACAGACTATAGCACTACTCTTATTTTAGTGCTCATACACGAGTGTTCAGACTCTAGAGAGTGATAGGACATCTTTGTGTAATTTGTGGTGTGAAATGAAATGGCAGTCCCTGCTGAGTTGCAGCATATTAGATTCGGTTTGCCTCCCTCTTCCAGCTCTAATGTGTATTCACATGTTGTCTTCTGTGAGTATGTGCGAATTATTGCTCCAATTTTATCTTCTGGCCGGTGAGTGAGTTTATTGTCCATTTCCCAAGTTAAAATTTGTTGTGAGGCTATGTTTAATTTACCGGCCGGACCAATAGATAGGGCTTAGGAGTAACCCATAGATAAGTGTTTACGAGAGTAGCGCATTAGGTTACCTAATTGAGCCAACACCAGATATCTCCAAGAATATCGAGTATTCGGGACTGGTTGTCCGACAAATATGTAATTCCACTAACCGCCAAACCTAATTGTCATTAAAATCTTCACAAGGTTCGTAATTCAATATCTGGTTCTAATCGATGTTTGGATCAACACTAATTGAACTTTAGTAGTATGTACTTTTAGTGAGGCATTTAGAAGGAATTAATCCAGATAAGATGAAAAGGAAAAAGGTAGTTGATGAATCAGTTTTGTCTTCAGCTCTGATCTGATCCTGCAAAACAAAGCAAGCAAGAGCTCGAGTCACCGGTGTAGTGGCTTGCCAACCACCCTCCGATGCCTAAGTAATAGAGTACTTGCTATATGGTGAGAGAATTGAGATCCTCGATTATTCGTTGCGTACCTTTTGTTGAAGCTCTACTGTCGTATTTATAGGCATTCTGATAGGAGGTTGTGTCCTTGTAGGACTGTATCTTGTAAATTCCGGATTACCTCTTTGAGGTTTTAAGGAGTCCCGCTTTTAGTTAGGAATCTCAATCTACCCCTGACTATGTTTATCAAGGATGTTTTGTACTTATCTCGTTGGTGGCATTCCTTTATCCCCTAGGATTTGGGTCTTTTCTTATCCCGTTGGGATATCTTTATCGGAACGAGTATATTCCACGAATATTATCCTTGCTCGTATAGCTAAGGTCCAGAGCTGGTCCTTAGACCAAATGACAACTTCGTCTGAAGAGCGGAGCTGGCATGCTCAGGCTTTCCTTCAGGTAGAATTTCCTAGAGAGGTCCAAATAAGGATTATGATTTATACTCCCCAGGTTTGTGATTCTTGTAATGCTGACCTCCTTAGGTCTACCATATTTATCAATAGAAAAACAAACAAAATAGATAGTGTAAAGAGATTTGGAGAATAAAAAGAGTACGGTACTCGAACATTCAGAAGAAAAACAAACATGTCATGTGCATGATGCATCGGACACACGGTGCATGAGATTAGATCAGATCCGGAATATGGCCATAAGGGACTGAAAATTCAGGGAATTGATTTTGCCACTCTCCTTTTTGTTAATGTCACTTCTCTTCTCTCACAAAATAAATTATCTAATAAAGACACAAAGGGGAGTGACATTAACAAAAATGAGAGTGACAAAATCACTCTCCAAAATTTATTCGGTTGAGTAAATAGTCCTTTTATTTTTGGTAAACGAATGAATGTGCACGGTAGCCCGTCACCATTACTAGGGATTATTGTTCTGTCAATAAGGGACCCTATCACATCTATGTCAGGACTGAACCGAAGGTCACATTACGGCTCTGTTCTTGTGAACTTGTAAGTCTAAAACTTATATTGGTATTTTTTATTTTTCGTAACTTTTTATTTAGCTTTTTGTTGTAAGTTTACAAGAATGGAACCTACGTGTGGGTGGTGTGGAGAGTATGATTAACTCCAATAAAAAGACCATGAAAACTTGAACCTAGACCTTATCCAACTAAGTCCAAATTTTCAACCAGAGTAAATAGTCATCCTCAATGAACTCGGCCCACTAGGGGGCAGTCCGGGAAAAAAGCCCATGTGGGCTATGTCAACCCATTAATATCCACTTGCAAAACAAATCAGTTGGATAGTGCGAATTGTTAGAAAAAGTTCCTAAAATGTACCGTACCAATTTTTTTGCTTCTACTAGGTAGGCACTAGGCAGCACAGCAGAGGTCCAGAACATCACAAGACCAGGTTGGCCCGTGAAACAAAACCAATTAAAGTGTCAATCTTGACATTTCGCATCTAAATTTTATTACATGTGAAAAAACCAACATGCAATTTTTCTTCTTCACTTATAATTTCTTGGGTGGAAATGTGGAATTCACAATTTGGTCCAAAGTTTGATACCGAAAAAAGGATCCAAGAAAAAGGATGATAAATTTGAAAAGTTGGTGGGAGAGTATTTTAATTTTTAGATTCTAAGATTTGACGTCCTATCGGTAATTTTCAAATTAGTTTGACATTTCTAAATTTGGCATATTGATCGGGAATGCTCAGTTACTCGCCACTTGTTACCACGTGCCGTAACAGATCTCCTTATTTCTTTCTCTTTCAATACATTCAAATGACAAGGTCAATAGAAAGTGCGAGTTTTTATCGCCCATGAGAAGCTTACGGCCTCCGAATTCGTTAGGCTCCACGAGACAAACATTCCACAACAATTGGATATCAAAACTGAACTCAAGCCTCTCTCTCTCCCCCCAAAAGAAAACCTACCTCTTATTTTCCCTCAATCAAACACCTCTCTATGTTTGTTCTAACCATCCTGATTCAAGAAATTTGGAATAAACCTTCACGATATATGGAAGTTTGCATTGAACACAAAATTTCAGAGCCAATAAGAGGACTAGGAAAAAGGGATAGAGAACTGGCCAACTTTCTGATTTGTTGAGGGTTTGATCTCTTATTGAGAAGAGATTCCGCAGTAAAACCATGCCAAGCAAGCTAAAGAAGGCCATTGGAGCAGTAAAAGACCAAACCAGCATAAGCCTAGCCAAGGTCACAAGTAACAACTCATCCAACCTAGAGGTGGCAGTGCTCAAAGCCACCACCCACGATGTCGTCCCGATGGACGACCGCCATGTGCACGAGATCCTCCGCCTCGTATCCACCGACAAAGACAACGCGGCCCTCCTCGCCCGGGCCATCGGGAAGCGGATCGGACGGACCCGTAACTGGATCGTGGCAGTAAAGTCGCTCATGCTCGTTCTACGGACGTTCCAGGATGGTGACCCTTATTTCCCCAGGGAAGTGCTCCTCGCGATGAAGCGCGGGGCCAAGATTCTTAACCTCTCGAGCTTTCGTGACGACTCGAATTCGAGCCCGTGGGATTACACCGCATTTGTGCGGACCTTTGCTCTTTATCTAGATGAGCGGTTGGAATGTTTTCTCACGGGGAAGCTTCAACGGAGATATACCCACAAAAATAGAGAGCCCTTCCACCGGAGAAGCCGATCAGGTAATGATAGAAGAATTATGTTACAATACAAGAGATTAATTTTCCAAATTCCTTTGTTGTGTTTTCCGTGACGGTTCAAACAGAGTGCAACATTGTCTGCAAGATAGAACTCTAAGGCTCACAATCTTCCTCATTTGCCAACGTTTCCTGTGAAGAGCTAAGTGTGCCATTAAAAACTAGTCAAATAAATTGGGCTTTGCCCCGCTTTAAATGGATTCGTCGGTGAAATTGGTTCCCTAGGAATTTAATATTCCGCTTTGGGTGGTCTGCACATCTTGAGATTGTTAAAAACTAACCAAATAAACGGGTAAAGTGACAGGAGCAAAACTGTATAGGATGACTTGATCTCTTATGATAATCCAATTTCTAAAAGCATCTCCAACGGGGAGCTATTTTGGGAGCTAAAGTCATCTTTTGGCTTCAAGACCAAAATTCTCTCCTCCAACGGGGAGCCATTTTGGGAGTAAAAAAAATGCCTCACTTATTTCTTGCAACTAGAAGGTTGGCCCACATTCTGTCTGTATAGTGGGATAGCGGTTATGATAAGATGGTTTTTAATTAATGTCTTTTGACCAAGTGTAACCACTCATGCAAAGTTGTACGTAATAACTGATATGGGAAAGGGGCATTATTGAAATAATAAAAATATACACAATCTCGAAAAATGAAGACATCAAAGATGACTTCGTCCTTTTTTATATTAGAATATATGGATGTGATCTAATTGCTCTTGGGAGCAATTTAGTGGATGTGATATTTGAGTATGATCCTACGGCTGCAAGTGACAGCGCTCAGATAATGACTTTGGTGTCATTGGAGCACTTTTGCCAAATTTTGACCAAATAACATTTTAGAGTTGCTCTGACTATAAACGCAATATTGGTAATTCATAATTTCTGAAATCACAGTGCTGAAAAATTTGGGTTTGTTGCTGATTTGAATTTATGTTCACAAGTCATGTTCTTGTACAAAATTTTGCCAGTTTGGGACGGAGGGAGTAATCCATAAGATTTCTCTAACCTTTGATTAATCCAACAGGTAACGAGCCGGTACGAGACATGAAACCGGCAATGCTGCTCGACAAGATCTCCTACTGGCAGCGCCTCCTGGACAGGGCGGTAGCCACCCGCCCCACCGGCGCCGCCAAGACAAACCGCCTAGTCCAAATCACTCTCTACGCCGTCGTGCAAGAGAGCTTCGACTTGTACAAGGACATATCCGACGGCCTCGCCCTCCTCCTCGACAGCTTCTTCCACTTACAGTACAACTCCTGCGTCAACGCCTTCCAGTCCTGCGTCAAGGCCACGAAACAATTCGAAGAGCTCAGCGCATTCTACGACGTTTGCAAAAGCATCGGTGTCGGCCGGACCTCGGAGTACCCGAGCGTCCAGAAGATATCGGAGGAGCTGATCGAGACGTTGCGGGAGTTTTTGAAAGACCATTCGAGTTTCCCGGCGGTGCCGAGCCGGCCCCAGCTGCTCCTTCCTGGCCCGTCGTCTATGCATAGGCGACGGGACAGGGACAGAAACAGTAGCGGCGGGCAGTCGGAGTTCTCGGAGACTACAGGAAGGGGTTCGGAGTTCTCGTGTACGTCGTTGGAGGACTTGATCAGCGCGACCGAGCTGACCGGGACGAGTCGCTCGATCTCAATTGATTTGGAGGCGTATTCGATTGCTGATCAGGCGGAGAAAGTGGACGATGATGGGTCCACGAGGTCGTTGCCCGTCACGAGGTCTTTTGTTGACCTCGTGTCGTTGGACGAAATGGCTGAAGGGGGAGAAGGAGAAGGAGAAGTGGAACGGGAAGGCGAAGGCGAAGGCGAAAGCGAAGGTGAAGGGAAAGGGAAAGGGAAAGGGAAAGAAGAGTCGTCCAGTTTGTTAATCGATCTATGGTCGTTTAACGAAAAAGACGAACAGGAGAAAGGCAAAGAGGGAGGAGGAGGGGACCGCGAGGTGTTAGATTCGGGTTCGACTACGGGTTGGGAGATTGTGCTGGCGGAGACCGCGACGACATCGACGCAACCATTAACGAATGGGTTCGGGTTTGAGTCGTTTGACCCATTTTCGGGCCCGGAAAATGACAAATATTACAATCCGTTTTTGGATGATGCAACTGAATCAACTGCCATTGTAACTGTACCTGCCGCGGATAGTGGCACGGGAGTAGGTTTTTCGGGCAATGATGGGTTTTCGTTGGGGCCGACTTTTCAAGCGACTCCGACATTTTGTGCGGGAAATTCGAGTAGTACGAGTTTGGCTTCGGTGAATGAAAGCGACCCGTTTGCGTCGTTCCCGACTGGGGGTGGTGAAGGTGGGTTTATTAGTGGCGGGTCGGGTAATCAGCAGCAGCAGAACTTGTTGCTTGAACAGCAGTTGTGGTTGCAGCAGCAGAACAAGATCATGGCCAGGCATATGGCTTGATTGATGTTTCAGAAAGGGTCTAGACATTGTAAAGTAGATTGGTACTTTTTTGTTTTTTGTTAAGAAATGAAACTTCTTTTGTACATTTTGAAGCATATAATAATTAGCTAATTGTTCCATTCAAAATGATGCAGGCGTGCAAAAAATCGATCGATTTCCATTTTGCAGTTTGAGAAGATGCATGTGTTGTGTTAGGAGAGAGAGAGGGGAACTTTTTAGGTGTTCCTTTGGTTATGGGATGAATTTATTCACACGTCGCAAACTCTGCCCAACCCTCGGTTGTATGATGGGTATCTCATGAAACGAGCATATCAACTCTTTCTTCACACTGCATTGTGAGAGGATGGAAATATACCCATTTCATACAATACTTTCACTTTATACATATCTGCCAAGCAACCATATTATGTGGAAAATGTTAGCTACGCTTCTGGATTCATGACATTTGGTATTTAGGTTGAGGGGAAAAGGGAGAAAAAATGCTTTTGTGTGCTAGTTAAGTGTGTTCAATGACAACCAACTGAGTATCCGATACGTTGTCTAAATTGCTTGAGATATTCAATCAACCCATCGATGTGAGGACGTGGTGGGTTGGCAATAGGTGGAAAACGAAAATGTTGTACGATTCATGAAAGAATCCATGAAAAATGAATGAATTGTCTAGATTCATACATTTTTCATTGATACTTTCATGGAATCCTTTCATGTACCCTGTCAATCCTAGGTGAAAAATGTTCAAAGGAGAGGGCTGGGTGGAAATACTTTCTCAACCTGACCCGTGAACAAACCTGCCTAGAGGTTTGGTAGTAAACCATACCCAGCTGGGCTGACCGGTAGTCCAACCTCTAAGCCAATAAGAGGCCGGCCCTCTGTGGCCCATTTCTATTTCAAATCAACTTTCCTAGTGGGCCAGGCCTCATTCAGTTATAATGATTTATTTTGTACTCATAAATTTTCATATTAACCGACAAATTCACTATATGAGAATGTTCCACTTATTCATATAATCCTTCGAAATGCTCTCCATTTTTGCTCTTAATTTTTGCACTGCACTTACGCTCTCAATCTTCGCTCTTGCAAGTTTTAGTAGTTTGGGACGTGTTTCAAAGACCATTTTGACACTCACAACCGCCCTCATGCTCCCGCACGCGAATTATTGACTTAGGTTCTCGTATTCTGATTTCCCACGAGCTTTGTCCCTACCAAACGTAAGAATTATGGGAATGGCCAATTGGATTGTTTTAAAAGCAAATTTTGCGTGCACTGAAAAGCCGGGAAAAGCATGATAATAAGTTGAATTACAGCTTCTTGCTTATGTTTTGACTTCTCTCCCTTTGAGAGAAAAAGTGGTTATAAAAGAGCCAAAAGTGCATGAAAAAATTAAAGAGAAATAAGGCTTTTCTTTCCCCAAAAAAAGCTCTTTATGTCTATACCGACCAAGCCCAGAAAACTAATGTTATTTGGGTCTGGTGCTCTCTCATTATACTCTTCTTCTTCTTTTTTGGACTTTTTAATCTTCCGTAATTTCATCGTAAAGATATTCAACTCGGACTAGAATGAAAGATAGTAAGGTTTCTCTCTCCGTTCTCTTGTTCGGATTTGGTTTTGAGAGTAATGAGTGGATAGAGATAGATAGAAAAAATTTATTGAAAATTGTGCCCAAGGTAGTTCAGATGAGGTCCCATAGCTGGGTTATTTGACCAATGGGCCCATAGGTATATGGTTTGGCCCGTATACAATTATTTTGAATGCATATGATTAGGTTTTTTTTGACCATCTTAATGTGAAATGCAGAAAATGGCACAGGCTCATGGTCCACTTTTTCAGAACCAAAATTAATGTTGGGCTACATGCTGGATCGTTTATTTTCTTTTCTGGACACTTTTATGGACAAGTTTCATGTACTGTACTACACCTCTTTTCAGAAAGAAGCGGTAATCGTATTACTACCATCATCATTCCTTCGGTCCAAATTCTAGGTAATCCTATGCGTAAAATGGAAAGTGACCTATCCAAGTGCGTCTGAGATATTCGGAACACGTGAGATATCAAAAAAAAAAAAAACGGAAAGGGACATACGACCAATGTATTTTTGATGTACAAGTCAATGTGCCAATCATTTAGACAAGATCAATTTGAAGTCAAAAGTAGGTTCTCACAACTTTAATTCCCAAGTGTGAATTACCGAAAACCATTAATAACTCAGGTTTTGAGCCAACAAAACCACGCTACGCTTGAGTCAAAGTTGACCAACATCCTCTCTTGGATGCACAAGTCAAGTTTTTCGGTTGTGGTGATTACATCTGGTGATTGGTTTTTTTTTTTGTACCACTTGATAATAATATGTGGTCGCTACATTGGTAGTTTGCATGATAAGCGAAAGTTATTCTCCAGTGATGACACTTCGTTTGGTACCAAAAAATGACCATGGAAGATGTTTTTTTTTTCCCTCGTAGTCATAACTAGTTAAGTCGACAGAATGTGAAAGTACCCAAATTAATGTAAAAGTAACCATTTGGAGACGTTAAATTATTTTAGGCTCATGTGGCAATTTGACACCCATAACATTGTTCCTCCAACCATGGTGTCATGCAAATTTGCTCTCAAGATCAAAAAAAAATAATTCCCAAACGTTATTTTTGGTAAGGCCACTTTTGCACTTGACACTTGATGCCAATTTTGAATCAAATTAAATGTCTTCAAATCCATGTTGGATTTGACTTTCATTTGAAGGTAAGGTTGAAGAGAGCTATGATATCAATTTTGAGAGGAGGAGCTCCACGTAGGATTTGACTTTTCCCATTGGAGATGTTCTAAAATTTCAAACCAAACACAAAAGGCATCAAGATGACTCGGCCGTCTTTGTTTAGGGGCACTAACTGGAACTAGCTCAGGACTCTTTGATCTCATTAGGAGGTCAGGTGTTCGTATTTTTCCACCTGTCTGTGCGTGTTCTTTTCTTTATTATTTCTCTCCCTAATGTGGCTTGTAGTTGGGTTGGGCTTTAGTGAGTGTAGAATTGTTTGAGATTGTTACTTCCCCTAATGGGGACAGTAGTTAAGTTGAGCTAATGGTAATTGTGCAAAGTTGGGCTAATAATACTTGTCTTCTCCAACTGCCTAACAAGAAAAATGAATTTGTTTATAGCTCTCTAAATAGGTGGCTCTGTCATTCGACAATAGATTGAGAAACCCAACAATAATATGCAATTGTATAGGAATAAATTATATATGTGTGCTGAAAGGAATCAAATTTCCCTGAAAGCTAGATCCTGAAATATTGTCTTAATATGTCAGACCACATTTTTAATTAACTAATTAGGCATTAGGCATAGGCACTGACTTAATAACATTAAGTATATGGATTTGCACATGCAATTGATTAATTTCTTCCATGGTTTTTCAATTTAATATCTGATGAAGCAGGGGATAGATATGCAGAACGTTTCCACAACAATTAATTAGATGCCAATAATTAATTATCCAGCTCGTTCTGATTTGTTGGATTAAAATTGCGATGTATATTAATCAGGCATCCAATCCTACAAAATCTACCCCTCCATCCCACTTTAAATGTCTCTTGGGGAAATTCGTGCATTTTCAAATCCTAAAAAAAAAAAAAAATTCTTTATACCAAATTCAAGTGCTCATTTGGTACTTTAATTTGGTGTAAAAAAATGAAAACTAATAATATTAGAAATATATATTTTTTGGGTTTGAAAACGCACAAATTTCATAGGGGATATTTAAAATGAGACGAATGGAGTATTAAACTGTCACCCTTTATGAATTTATGCGTCGTCGTTATTAGTCCAAATTATCTCACAGTAGGCACATGTGGTCGATTAAGACGGTTGTGCCCATTTATGTCATTTCTGCTGAAACTCGCTACATCGTGTGACTCTAAGGGCATTAGGAAAATCCCATAGTGCTAAAGTACTTCTCCATCATCTATATATACAATGAGAGATTGAGCATGTACAAATCTATAAAACTGCAGCGACACTAATGTACAACCTTTTATGGCTTATGATATATGCCCATTCATGTAATTTCTGATGAAACTAGATAAATCGTGTGACTCTAAAAGGGAATTAGAAAAATCCCATAGTGCTAAAGTACTACTCCATCATCTATATAGAAAATGAGATAGATCTAGCATGTACAAGTCTATAAAACTGCAGCGACATTAATGTAACAACCTTTTATTGCTTTTATGAGCTATGCCAAGTACCTTGTCTCTTGGAGAGTAGTAATGGAGTACTATTTTGTAGGAGAAAGAACATTAGAATTGGAGAAATGAAAGTGTTGGAATCGGGTAGTTGAAGTGTAAAGGAAAACCCTATTGTAACCATCAAGTTTTATGGGGGAGAGAAAAGTGGGAAATAAAGGTAGGGAACCCATGTTGTGAAAATAATGGGACATGTAGGGAAAGAGAGGTGTGAATTAGCTTTTACAGCTTTGGTTTAGGACAGTTGCCTTGAAGGGACGCGTCACGGGAAATATGCACCAGGAAAAAAGTCCCAATCTTTTCCCCTTTTTGCAGCATCAGATGCAAAATGCAATGTGGTATTTTGTACTACACAACAAGTGACATATGAGGACAAGAGGATAATTTTACGTACGAACTCACTTAGACAATTGTTGATTAGGGAGAGGCATAATAGATCCTTTAAACACACATATACAATACTCAAACTTCCGATGTGGGAGCCAGCCTAGTTGATGCAGATCCAAGAGCATCGTCACTAAAAAGTGACACCACGACAGAGGACAAATGGGCCTATGCCAAAGGATAATTTCACATATCAACTCACCTACGCAATTGCTGATTAGGAAAAGACATAATCGACAATTTAAACACACACACTACTCAAACTTCCGACAAATGAGTGTGTGACTGAGAGAGAGAGAGAGAGAGGGGATGGTGGTGGGGGAGGCAGGCATGTGAAATTGTGAACCTGTGAAGGAGAAATGGCCCACACGGACAGGAGTCGTGATCCACTATATCGTCCATGAGTTTGAGTAAGTTTGGAGAAACTTTTTAGGTATTTTTTTATTGTTTTCTTGCGATTCTTATTTATTGTGATAGAATTTTTATACCATATTCTCTCTTTCGTTAGAGAAATCAAAAAAGTATAAAAATATAAATCAAAGTTAGAAAAAATTTATATAAAACGACGTAAAAGATGCCAAAAGAGAGAGAAAGAAACGGTCTGTGTGTGATGTAAAAATCTACCCAATTTCGTACGGATTGAGGAAAAAAAAAAAAGACTACGAGAAAATTCTCAAAAAGTTTGTCCAAACTCATCCCTCATCCTTCAAATGCCCTATGCTCAAATTCTTTTTTATATTTTTCTGAATCAAGTTATATATAGTAGTACTAGTAGTGTTTTTTTAAAACCCTCACGCAATCTAATGATAAAAAAATATACTGGTTCATGATTCAATGGGAATTTGAGTAGAGTGGATTTGAAGGGATTATATACATATAAGTATAATTTAACGCGGATATCACGGTCGTACGCTAAATCACATATATTGGTCCAATCGAAATTGAAAACGAGAGCATTAAGGTGTTTTCCAAAAATAGCTCATACCAAAATTCGTGAAAACAAAAATCGAGAAAGACAGCTTAGAGTGAGATCGAGAATGACAGCTTAGAGCGAGGATTGAACGTGAAAACAAAATAGCTTGACGAAAAATTGTGACGGAATTAACTTCACATGATGTTTCTCCTATTGGATGTATTATGTAAAAATTTCTACGATGGGACCCGCTCTCCTTGTGCCTTCTGTCCGGAGCTGCCCCTTTCTTCCCTCCATCTACGCCGGTCCTTCCTCCTCTTCCTTTTGTTTTATCCCCGGCCGGAAGATTCTCGTGTATGGCCTATGTGCCGCAGCATAAATAAAGTCGAGGGTTTGATAATATTAAGCAATCAAAAGCTAATTCAGACTTGAAATTCCATTGTTTTCGGTAATCATCTTTTGTCAATTTTAACTAACTAGTCCACGGTAGGGACAGCTAGCCAAACACGGGTGGAGTCAAGATTTTACAACCGAAGAACCAGAAATTACATATAGAAAATCATAAATGCTATGTGCAAAGGCCCGGAAGACACTATTTATGACCGGTCATAAAAGATCGAGTTGTTTATGACCGGTCATAAATAGTGTATTCCGGATAAAATTTATTTGTATCTAGCATTCCCTATAAAAAAATATACATCGATGTGGGGGACGGTATTTGTAAGGGAGATGATTCTTGAGCAGCAATTTTTCAAAGCAGGGGTGCTTGGTAGCGGTGCCGAGGGGCCAATCTAGCCATTTATTTCGACAATCGATGACTCGGATTATCTAAATCTGAGAAATGAACGATTCAGATTTTTAAGTGCTTGAATTAGATTTGAGCTATTTATGCCGAGATGAACGGTCGAATCGGCCGCTCGACACCGCTGCCAAGCATCCCCCGCTTGGCAGCATCTCCCAATCTCGAATTTGAACATGGAAAATTCTAAAATCAATCCAATGGACTGACAATAATAAGTGTGTGAATGTGTATTAAAGAGTGCAAAAAAATACACAGAATTACGTATTTTTCTTATTTTCTAATATACTTATCGTCAACTCAGTGACCTGACAATAGCAAGACTGTTTTAATATTTGGAAATCATCAAGATGATGTGTATGTATACGGTATGTAGAGTCCTTTTCCTATCCATGCCTCTTACGGACTGCACCTCTCATATCCCGATCAAATTTTGATGATCCGTGCAATTAAATGTGTTTAAAACGTGATTTTAAGGATACCACTTGATATTAGCTCAAAAAAATATTGAAAAGGGCTTGATCCATGCAGCTTTTCATAAACACAGTTTCTGTCTGCATTTATGAAAAGCTGCTCAGATCAAGCCCTTCTCGGTCATTTTTTTTGGCGATTTTGCTCGAGAAATTCTTAAAATCACGTTTTAAAAACATTGAACTGTTCGGATCATCAAAATTTGATCAGAAAATGAGAGATGCGGATAGTGTGGACCATAAGAGGGTGTGGATTTGAAATTTCTGACTGTATGTATATCTATATAAATAAATCAAATACTCCCCCGTCCCAATTTAATGATCCTTTTTGGGAGTTTGTGCCTTTTTTCAATTGATTATATCTTGTAATTTATAATATTTTATGTAATTTCGAAAACACTGTATTAAAGAACTAATCGAGATCTATCAAACAAGATCCATATTCGATATGAAATTCATTATGAATTTAAAGATATAGCAAGTTTTTTAGTTGGTTAGAATAGAACGAGAGACAATTAAATCTGGACGGAGGGAGTAAGAGATTCACAATACAATAAAAATATTACGATATAAATGACAAAAATCAAAAAAAGAAAAAAGAAAAGAAGAGGGCAAAGAATTGACTTCACAATATAGTAGTAAGACAGGGAGAGAGAAGCTTCTTTCTAGGAAAAATTTAAGATACAAACATTTCAGTGGACACCTGACATTCCAATTGGGAATTCTTAATCACTCCAGTTATCTCTTGCACCAACCAATTTGAGGAGACCACATAGGGTTAATTAATGACATAACCACAAGATAATACTATACTAAGTACATGAGTGCTACCCAAATATTGGGTGGGGCATGGCCCTCCCCACGTAGTTCCACCCCTGAGTCCCTGACCAAACACATTTGCACAGACTTCATCGTTTTAAGAAAGATTATTAAGCAGCTTAATGATGGAAGCTGAAATAAATATGCCCTAACCATCCTGCTATCCACCAAGGTGTTGCCGGAATTATGGGTTAAGATGTTGTATTCTACGATATCGTATCTGCATTGTATCGGGTGTAATGTTGACCTTTGTGTTTTGGAGTATTTTTTGGGTTGGTGCCATATCATTTATGTTCGGAGTTTTTTTAAGCAAATGATTGATTGGGTGGTATGAACCAACCTAATTGGTATATGCTTCGTTTACAATGATGCTATTTATCAATCCCGCTATTATATAGTTTAGCGTAATACATTAGTGTGAGATCGATGGAAGAAAGAAGAATAAGGGTGGGCATAGAGAGGGAGAACTGCGTCGGGGAATTCCCCAATACAAAGATAGGAAGATGATAGTAGCATTCCCTAAAGTAATTTAGGAAAAGAGCCCATGTGAATGAGACAAGGAAAATTCATTTTTGAGAGATTCTTCGCGGTGGTTGTGGGTGGTATGTCTATATGCTTGACAATAGGATTGCAAATGAACTGAGCTCGAGCTCAAATTTTCGGCTCGTTTAGTTAAAAAAAAGCTCGACTCGTTAAAGGAGGTTGGGTTTGATTAAAGAGACTCGTTTAAAGCTCCGCTCACTAAGACTTGAGCCAAGTTCGATCTTAAGGTTCTGATTAAGCTTATGTCTGACCTCACCAACTAAGACTGCAAACGAGTCAAGCCGAGCCGAGTTTTGTTGAGCTCAAGCTCGGCTAGTTTACTAAATTCATTTCCACTCTCAGTCCTTTATTGAGTAAATGCTTTCTGTAATATTACCAAAACCATCCTACCATCAACACAAAAAAATCAAATTCTTCACGAAATCGGGACCATTGGATCAATGGGTCCGAGCCAATGTATGCAATCAAGAGGTCAAGCACTCATCATACTGCGTCAGAGTATCAGTGTTTTTTGGTTTCCAGATCAGTGAGAAAAGTAGATGGGCCACACCACCCAGGCACCCACTAAAACAAAATCTAATGAAAGTGCCAATTCAGTAATCCAAAACAGTTCATCAGTACCCCCTAGCACTTTCGACATCATTTGCCATCGATTCCCATTCCCATCATCTGTTTGGTGAAGATGGAGGCATCAGGCAAGGAAAGAAAGCAACACCCCATCTCCCAAAGCTTAGGTTTCCCGAGAGAGAGAGAGAGAGAGAGAGAGAGAGAATTACTGTGCTGTCAGAGGCCATTTGTGAGACCTGGACTGAACTCAGATGATCAAAACTGTTAATTTTTTAACCGACGTTCATCGTAGCAAAAATTAAGTCAATCAAATTTCAACAATTGCTATTTCAATTTTCAAGACATTATTGTTAAAACAAAGTACCAAATTGGAACATAGAATTAAAACCCATTTACTTCGAGATAAACATTGCCATCACATATATTTTTGTTGATTAAATCAATATGACTTTCATCATAATATTTTCGACAAGCTCTATTACTGAAGGAGGTTCGGAAGAGCTCTCACAAATGCCAGGCAGAGGACAACAGAGCAGCTTTATTCACACCCGATAATCGCACAAAACATTAAAGTTCAACTTCTTTATTTTTTTTCCCTTCTCAATAAATTCTTCCACAAACTAAAGCAAAACCATCAATCAAATGGAGAATTACAGCAGATTCAGATAATACTGATCACCACAATATCAAAGTCTGATGCAATTCAGAGAAGCATACAAACAATCTCACACTTCAAAACCAGAGCTTCACTTCACCATTACAATAAAACAAGGACTATTTTTTTTTTCTTCCCCCGGGGAACAAAAAAATCGACTTCTAGACTGTACATTGTCAACCGACGCTGTTGGTTTAAAGAAAATAAATAATGAAAAAAATACACATAATTAAAGATCATCAGACTCTCTCTTACAGCTTCACATAGTCAACGACTCGATCAATTGACTTTCAAGAAATAAAAAAATTAAATAAAAAAAATAAGGAAAAACGAGGATACTCCTTAAAAACCGCATCCATGCCTCCACATTATAATTAAAGTATTTTTCCTCTTTTTTTGTTTTTTGTTTCCATAAAGGACCATCAACTATATATATAATAAGTTTAGGGTAACGTAAAATCTGGGGTATAGAAATGTGTGATTGTCGCATGCTTGTCCGGAGAAAATGGATTTTTCCCCTTTCCTTCACTTCAACGGGTTAGCAAAGTCCAAAGGAAATCCCTCCTGTATCACAATAAAAAAAAAAAAAAAAAAACATCAGGATACATCACGAGTGAAAAGTTGATGTTATACTACTAACATGTGAAGGGTATCACGATTCACGACTCATGTAAGTCAAGTTTAATCAATGCCGACAGCACCGCACCCACCGCCAAAGACAACACATTCAATGGCTACTTCACCAATCAATTTAATTTTGATTACGAAAATGTGTTTTGTCGAAGAAATTAAGTATTGCATGACTGCATCATGTGAACAGGTATTTACCCCACTAAATGAAAGAGGAAATTGCCAATGGGCTCTAGCTTTGTTGGCATCTCCTGGTTCTCTCCCATGTGGGAGGCCAGGATTTGAGTCTCGTCGTGGGTGTTTAGGGTTTAGGCTATGAATAGTCTCCGAAACTCCTTGTTAACTAGTAACTTATTAATACCCCACTCGTGTATACAATATTGGCAAAAAATTAGACACCTTTGGATGAATTTGCTACGGCTCTTGTGACCTTTCCCAAATTGATTTGAGGGTTCTAACAATGCAATGCATGTGGAGCCCCACACGGTTCAACTCCACGAAGGCCAAATATTTCAAAACTAATAATGCAATGCATGTGCCCACACAGTTCAACTCCAAATATTTTCAAAGCTGGCCGGAGACCGCATTATTAAAAAATCGTAGATTTTTCCCAAGAAGAAATTAGATGCAAGTAGTGAGATGGAGACATTTTTTTTTTTTTTTAAATATCAGCATGAGATGGAGACATTGCCAGCTATCTTATTTGGTTATTTTAGTACCCACCAAGGAATGCCACCTCCAATTTAGGCAGAAAACAACTAAACAAGGCTCATTTAAAATGATCAAAATCACATATGGGGGGGCATACCTCAGAGCCGTAGGCCCTATTAAATTAAAATAAGGGGGAAAGGAAAAAGAAAAGACTGAAAACAAAGGCGGGACCTACGGACCACTATACAAGATGTGATTCTGAATCCTGATGGGCCCAAGAAGCCAATTTCTACTACGCACAAGGGGTATTGTCGCCATTCTAACTTCAAAAGAGGCACCCATTGCAAACCAAGGGTTTGCCCTAGTAGTACGGACCCCAGATTTTGGAGTACCCTTTAAGGTTTGGGTTCAATTTCTTCCAGGGTGAGTATCCTGAAATAAGTTGAGAACCGTAATTGATATGGCCGGGTTCATCCGGAGGTTTGGATTGTGAAATGAAGTCATGTCCATTTATTGGCTTGCTCCGTTTAAAAAAAAAAAAAAAAAGGTACCCATTTAATGGAACAGTTAATTAACTTATTATCACACGCACCAAAACCCGTCAACCATACGTGACGAGATAAAATAATCCGCGTGGCGTCACACCCACAGTGGTAACATTAATTCTGCATTTAATTACTTACAAATCTTACCTTAACTTTGGCGGGGGTTAGTTCCTTTCCCGGTTATTCCCTCCATGTCCTGCCGAATATGACCTTCAGCCGGTTGCCGGAGAGTCTCTGCGCCGCCTTCTTCGCCCCGGCAACCTCCATCTCCGCCAGCTTCTGCACGTGCGCGTAGGCGCCGGCCGCCACCAGCCTCTTCCGGCACCCCTTGCTCCCTCCCGCCATCACCGCCGCCACCACCGCCACCGGGAACTTCTTCGACACCGCCTCGTACTTCGGATCCAGCATCTGCGCCAGCCTCATCACGCTCTTCTCGTCCCTCACCAACTCCTTCCGATTTGACCGCACCGTCAGCAGCGAAACCAGCGCCTTCGCCGCCACCTCCTGCAGCCCGTCCGGCTTTGGCGACTCCATCAGCTTCACCAGAGCCGGCATGCAACTTGCAATCGCTCGCTTGTTCCCGTCGCTCATGCACAGCGTCGCGAGTATCGAAGCGCAGATTTGCTGCAGAAGTATAGTCCCGTGCTTTAAAAGCTCTGCAATTTGGATTATGAACGAGGTGGATACGGATAGCGTTCGGGTAGTCGAATCGGAGGCAGAGAGCGAGTGGATCGCCCGCAAGGCGTGCTCTATCGTGTCCGAACAAGACGATTCGTGGAGCAGAAGGAGGAGCCCCTGCAATCCACGTTCCTGTAAAATCAGAACCCGAAAAAACTCGCCGGATGCCGCGAGTATCGCAATCAAATTTGCCGTCTTTTCCCTCGCCTTAACGGTGCCGTTAACCAGCAACGGGACCACAACAGGCACAGCCCCTTCCTCGCCCAAAGCGCTCCTGACGTCCTCCACAACCGCGACGTTTCTCAAGGCCCCCACGGAATGCTCCTGCAGCGTCAACGACCCGGATCGACACGCTTCGAGTAAAACCGAAACGCCGCCGTACGCGGTAATGGCCCAGGCGTTATCGACGTCGGTCGTGATGGCCTCGACCGCCATCGCAGCCTTTTCCTTCAACCCCATCGAACCGGACTCGATGATTCTCAACAACGGCCCCAACCCTCCCTCCTCGAACACGCACTTCCTCGACTGCTCGCTCGCCGAGGCCAGCACCGACACGGCGGTGATCGCTTGTTCACGAATCGAAGAATGAGCGTTCAGATCTAGCAAATGAATCAAGTAAGAAACGTTGCCTTCCTTGGAAACCACGGCCGCGGCTTTCTCCTCGTTTTCCAGAAGCTGGAGGAGAGATTCCATGGCTTTCTTCTTAAACTCGACGCCGCCAATCTGTAACCTGGTGAAGAGGTCCCGGACGAAGAACCCCAGGTCTTCCTTGTCGGAGCCGGGGGGAGGTTGGGAGAGGACGATGGCGTTGGACTGGCGGAGGACGCCGGATCTGAGGAGGAGGTCGATGTCTTGGGACTGCTTGGAGAGCCAGTTGGCGGCCATGTCGAGGTCGCTCTGCATGAGGAGTTTTCCGACGGGGGGGTGCTCGGTGTCGGAGCATTGGTGGGAGAGGGATTGGATGCGGAGGAGGGTTTGGAGGAGGTTGGGGAGGAGGGTTTGGAGGAGGGGGTTGTCGGACCAGTGAGGGGAGTCGGAGAGGGCAGAGAGGGAGGAGGTGAGGTAGGCGAGTTTGGAGCGGATGGTTTGCCAGCGGGAGGTGAAGGTTTTGACGGAGTGGGAGGCGGTGAGGAGGTGGGTTAGGAGGTGGGTGATTTGGTCGAGTGTTTGGGGTGGTGGTGCGTCGGGATGCATTTGGGCTACTACTGGGTGTGGCGAGGAGGAGGGGGGAGGTTGGGGGGTGAGTACATAGAGAGAGAGAGAGAGAGAGAGAGAGATGTGGGGATGGAAGGAAACGGGAGGGTTGCGTAGTGGGGAAGGGAGTTGGGCTTGGGAGGGGAGGGTCTGACAGATGGAGTGGAGAAAAGCGAAGGGATCGAGAGAGCTGTGGGGGTTTTAGGAGAGGAGAGAGAGGGAGTGGGAAAGAAGTCTGCTTTTGAGGAAGCTATGCTTGACTGACTGCTTGTAGAGAGAGAGGTGGGAGTTGGGTTGTTGGTGAGTGAGAGAGAGAGAGAGGGACAGGAGTGAGCCCGCATAACGGCGTAAGAAACGGGTGGATGTTGAGTGAGTTTTAAGGGCCAGACCGTGTGCCACACCAGCACACACCGTTGGCACGTGAATGTGGGTGAGAGAAATACCATGAGAGGTGGAAGGGTTTTCGGTAGGCAATTATCTTTGAAAAATAATTTATTGTTGACAAATGGTTAGTTTTTGAAAAATGTCAAATTAATTCCACTAATTAATAAGTTGTAGATGACTATATGAGTGAAAAATTATTGAAAAATATCAAGTTTTTTCTACTAACCAATAAGTTGTCAAATATCAAGTTATTTACACTAATCGATAACTTGTTGCTTAATTAATGTGAACAATAAACTAAAATGGCATAACTTGTTGCCAAAATTTTGTTGGTGGAAAAACACGGCCTAAGTCACATAATGCAAGTACAGGCACGGATGTGGGATCGCGAGTGTAAAAACTGTCTTTCGAAAGCACGTAAGTTAAAAGCGCGAATAAATACAATTTTGACGAATTATGTGACAGAGAAAGAGACACCCGTAACCGGTAAGTCACGAAATCTTTTAAGTGGACCACTCACTCCTGTTCATTGTTTTGCTACTGGTTTGACATTTTTAGTTCGTACAACACTTTCGTTTATGCTGGCGTACACGGATTATGCGCCTTAAGTAGGACAACCAACAGACAGATGCATAGAAACAAGTTTTGACACAGAAAATGAACTTCGGATGATCTCATTTTCTTCGTGTTTACTAGAGTATCAATTGTTTTCGTAAGTTCTCACATTTTTACACACGAGAGTTCAATGGAAAATACTTTCACCCTTCTCTTTTAGTATTTTTTTTACTCGTAACGCGTAAATCTCATAATCCTTTTATCTAAATCTTTCGCTCTTTTTCTAATTTTTGTTCTCTTAAATCTTACTACAAGTTTGAGATTTTCTTGCGAGAAACTTGTTTTTTGGTTATACAATGCTATTACTCGCTCGGATTATGCTCCTTCCGACAACCCATTAATGAGTAGGATTTTCTTTTGAGACAGGATCGCGAGTGTGATAGAGAAATGAACTTTGGACAATTCCGTATTCATATAATTATTGAGGGAAAATAATTCTGAAACTTCTTGTTTATCTTCTTTTACTCCTATTCTCATGTCTTTTCTTGCTTTTCACACATGAAAGGTAACTTTGTATTTTCACATAATAAATGAGACAGAAAAGATTGCATGAAGATTTAAAAAAAAAAAAAACGTGCGAAAATCATTTTCAAAACTTAAATTCATTTAATACAATTAATATTTGATTGGGCCTCGTGCTTTTGCAAAAAAATAACAGATCATATTTACTTTATATGTCGGAACCTGAAAGATATACTATTCCAACAGACTATTATACTAATACTTTGTTTTCCGGACCATAGATATGAAACCTTTCATCTTCAATTGAGGAAGAATATTACTAGAAGAATTTCACTACAAAGGATCCGAGTTCCCAAAGGTATGTTTATATTAATGGTGGGCCGCTCAATTCCAGAGCCCAATATGGGATTGATGCTCAAGCTTGTTTAATATTAAGCCCATCAATAAGTCAAATGGACTTAAGTACAATGTAGTCCAGTTCTATTCTACCATATTTGACCCAAATTTTTTTTTACTATACCAACATTTATAAACTTGCAAAGTTGTCACCAAACCAGTTTCATCCTAATTCCTTCATTATTGAAGCCCCAAGAATCCAATGACAACCAAAATTTTACTCATTTTAATCCCAGTAAACAGCCACAATTGCCAAAGGAACATATCATCAGAAAATAATCCATTAACCAATAGAACTTCCCAACTATCCAAGTAAATTGACAAACAAAAATCATTGTTTTATCGACCAGTCCAAAAAATGATAAACTGTTTCCAAATTCCATAAACCACAAAACATTACGAGTCCCAATTTCTAAAAAAGTATGTTAACAATGGCCGCTTCGCATTGTGTACACCACCAAATGAATTCAGGTCACATTTTGAACCACCTCAGCACCAACACTAGGATCTAGTGTTTTCGCATTTATTACATAGACATCAATTTCTTTATCTTTCAACAGAAGTTTAATTCATTATGAAAAGCAAACGTTTTCGAGTTCAGATGGCGTGCATTACTGAAAATGCACATAACTGATGGGGTATAGAGTTTGGAGAGAGCGGGTTCGCACGTATAATGCGGATGAGCATCCCGTTGAGCCGCCTTAGGTGGGCCCTTGAAGGCATTCTGTCCGTGGATACGTTCCACTCATATATCAGGTGACTCCCTCGAAATATTTCTGCTACAAAGAGCTTGATTGTGAGGTCATTCCGTACCTCGCAAGTAGGTGCTCCCAAAGGGCCGAAATCTATCAAGGAGATGTGGGGGATATCTAGCTACATTAATTGTGGACTTTCCCTGGGCTCAAATCAACTTTGATGGGCAACTTCGTCAAATGGTAGCATACTCGAAGCAAATCTCTGTGTAACAGAAAATTTTGAAAAGCATAAAAAAATAAAACAACCATCATTAAGGATATGGGGAAAAAAATACTAAAATACGCACACAAGAATCTTCTGGTAGACTTCACAAATTTAGTGATTTTCAGTCAACTCCTTTCTATTTCCTTCCTCTTTCAAGAAGTTGTCAAGTTGGTACCAATGTTTTCAATTGCCCAAGTAATAATCGGTGTTGCCTTCAATTTGAAATATTGGATACGCGCGACCAAGGTTAGGGTGTTGTTTTTCTTCCAAAACTTTGATTGTTACCAGGGGTTCACTTTATGATCCATATCGTTTCAAATGAAATGGAGCCCCCCTTGTTCAAGTAAACCTCTGACGAATCAGATAGGACAAAAGACATCCATAAACCATAAGGCATAAGCCCACAATTTTGAGGTATTGACCAACAAATAAAGGGCCAGATGATAAAAGGATCGAATCTGTATACAGAAGAGGTACACCGCAATAAATACAATGTTCCTTGGTAAGCTTGCCAAAGACGCACAACTGAGCCTTATTAAATTGAAATCAATCATATGCTGGGATGAATGGGGGTGTCGCAAAGAAAGAGGTGGATGTTCCCCCTAGAACTGATGGAGCAACGCCTACGACTTTTTGAGAAACCTAGTACGAAGGCATTAAGGAAGAATCACCTCTATGTAAAGAAAGGGAAATGCTCCTTTAGACCAACAAAAATCCTATTCCTAGGGCATTGGATGGGCATCAGAGCTATTGAGGAGTGGCAATCACCTTACCTAAATAAGAAGCCTTATAAGTAGGCATAAGATCAAACTTGAATGTTGACTTCATAGATATTGCTATTGGGAGCCCAAGTGAGGGAAGGAATGCAAACTTTATTACGTATACAAATGCTTGACATTCATTCGACACAACACAATTATTTGGATGGTACTCCCCCACTTTGGAGTTCTTCTTACTACAACACCCACAAATGAGGCCTTCCACCTTTTATATAGGTGTGCGTTGCTTTCTTTTACATTCTAGAATATTATAAGTTCATTCCCTTCCATCATGTTCTAGAAGACTTCACACATATCTATAGTCTTCTTGAACCTTCCGAAGTCTTCTAGCTTCCTCAAGGCTCTTGTCATATTCTAGTCCACTTACTTTTACCTGTGGCATGCCCCCTTTTTGGTTGTTTTTGCTAAATTGGGTTGGTTATGTGTATTAACTTTGCGTCACATATCTATTATCTCTGTCTATCAGAATTCGTTTAATGTGAGATACTTGTCTAATTTTGCCAACATGGATACTATAATGTTGCTGAACTGCCTTCTTGTCTCAAGATAATTCCATAATGAAATTGATTTGAAGTGGTGGTTTAATTATGTAGTGTTGAGTTTTGTTTGACAAAAGACAATAATAAACTCTGATTTTGGTGTACATTGTGAAGTATATGGATGTCCCCAAAAAGTTTACAGAATATGAAGGATTTGGTTCATATTATTCATTGTCCGAAAGAAGGTTAACAATTTCTATGTACGTTACTAAGTACTAAGTGATAAGTACATGTATTTTTTATCTCAAGGACACAAATACAATTATGATATTCAAATTGGTTAGCCTATGGGCCTTGAGAAAATTTTATTCAATATATAAGAGTTAGATGAATTTTATTAAAAACGGGGAAAGGGATCCAACAAATAGTTGGATAATACATCACAAGGGTAAAGCCCATAACACCAAAAGGTTTGCCTGGGTCCACAGCAGATAATACATTAAAGCTCAACCTAACACCCAAATTAAACAAAGAAAGCCCAAACACCCAAATCCGGCCCAAGCCTGGACCGGCCCACCCAAACCATCCCACAAGACCCTAACTACACCGGCAGCCACTGGCGTACAAACCATCAGAGCCTAGCCTCGCTGTTAAGCCGAGTTGGCCTCTCCCAGATGTAGAGACCGGCGGCGGGAACCAGCTTATGAAAGTGAAAGTCAAGGCATTCAGGGCCTGAGGGCCAACCCCCACCACCATCTGCCATATCTGAACAATTGCCATATTTGAACAATCCCCTGTAACAAAACAATCTTCATCAGCGAGATCACCACCCCAAAATGACGAAATGCTAACCCCATGCCCGAATGAGAGCTCAGAAGGCCACCAACCGAACTTCGGCATGCAAAAGACAACCAAAGCATCACAACCATGGGAGGCACATCTACCTCACCACCACCGGACTGGATCATCATAGATCAAAACCACCATCTTCACTGATCATTTTCTAGAATAAATGAGAACCTACAAAACAAAGTTAGAACAACGTCTACACTACAGAACACCTCCCTACCACCGCACCACCGCCCAACACCCACACAAACCAGATCCAGAAACAATGCCACCAAACCAACCACCCACAACCGACGAGGAAATGACGATTCTACATCAAAACCACCGCCACGTCGACCACCACCTCCCCCAAGCTTCCACAGACATCCTCTAGCCGAAAAGACCTACAGAGCTGTTAGGCAAAACCCACGTCCGTTCAGCAACGATAAACATGGTGCGATCTGTTCTACCTCAACACCTTTGGCTACCGTTCGACCCTAGCTTTAGGACGACCAAACACCCTCAGATGTGGTGATCAGAGGGTACTAGAGCGGCGACCAGGAGAGGCGAGGTAGGGAAGACGGAACGACTGTAAGGAGAGATCTGAGGGACATCGATTTGGAAGAAGAGAGGTAAGGAGAGAAAGATAGAGCGGGACGGAAGAGGAAATTGGACCCGGGGGGATGAGGGAAGGAGGGCACCCCCACCCACCCACCCACCCACCCACCCACGGGCTGAGGCGGCTAAGGTTTAGCCCTAGGACTGAAATCGGTTCGTTTAGAGAGAGAGAGAGAGAGAGAGAGAGCACGCGCCATAATATAAGCGTTTCATGCCTAATTCCTGATAAGTTTGTATTATGTGCAAAATTCACTTGCTTACATGTCCAACCATACGTGCAAAACATGGAGCACATGCCCTTTTTCAAGTGTCAAGTATACGATGTGGCTACTTTTATGATTAAGAAAGATCCATGTAGGCAGGGCATTCACATGGAGGCCACGGTGGGCACATGCCCCTCCCCTTTGAAATATATAGTTTCATTTAACCTTTGCAAAATAATGCTATTTACCCTTCATTGGGGTTCTTATGATATACCTCATATTGAAAACCACTAATCCAATTTGTTTGTTGAATAAATGTAGACATCTCATTCTGGACTGTCCAGATAATGTTATTTGTTGATCTTTTATTTCCCCAATGATGATTATGGTCGAGAACAGTTTGAGGACGAAGGTGTGTTTGAGTTCTGAGCGTCCCGAATCCCTTTCAAACCCTTCAAACCGGAGCCAAACAGCCCCAGTAAAACCCAACTGGCTTACGCCATTGTTCCCTTGGCGCACGCCAGTCAACTGCCACGTGTTAGTCATCGACCGTTGACCCAGTTGTAAGTGGCGCATGCTGGTCTATGTATGGCGCACGCCAGTCAAATCAACTTTATTCAGCCACATGGACGAGACTTTTGTGCCACCCTGACGTCGGCCACAGTATCCCTGATGATTACTCTCGGCAGAGACGCTCCCCCTCTCTCCTACACCCCCCATCAAGGCAAGTCCCATGCATTTAATGCATGGGAGGCTCCCTCCCTCTTTCAACCAGCCAAACAAGGCTTTAGATCAAACTGATCTCAGTCTTTCTTCTCTATTAATACCCCCCTTGCATTCATTTGCAAGGGGTTAGCCACATTAAGAGAAAAAAAGCTCTCTTCTTCTCTCCCTTTGCCTTCTATCTCTTTTCTTCCATTGAAAGAGATAGAAAGGCCACCCATTTCCATACAGCCACTGATGTCTAGTCGCCATATAACCTCCATCTTCAACCTTTAAGCTCAATACCACCATCAAACCTCCATACAAAAGGTATACCACCTTTGTGTTCTTTTCTATTTTCGACCCCTGAGGGGAGCCAGTAAGATCCAGGCTAGTAAGCAATACTAGTCCTGACCTTAAACTGGTAAAATACAACAAACGTATGGGGTGAGATATGGCGCACGCCAATATACCCATGCCGTACGCCAGTCATGGTTGTACGAGCACTACTGGCGTGGGGATCATGGATCATCATTTCTGTTATCTTACATTTCTTTCAATCACCTTTGCATGCTAATAATCAGTTTACTGCTTTCTGTATGTTTAGAGTTGCTTAGATATTGTTGTTTATGCTTGCTCTTTATCTGTCCAAAAGGCCTCTGGGATCTTTCAGGTCATGTTCCAGAGCCCAGATGATGCAAAAGCCAAGTACTGGATCAAGCCCAAAGTGGCATACGGCTGTCTATGACTGGCGTACAGCAGTGGGTCCCAAGGTCCAGTAGCTGGCCCTTGCATCTTAGCTTAATCTTGGCCTATTTCCTGTCCCCACACTGTTTTTGGGGTATTATGCTGCTTTTCGTGGTTTGAACCCATTTCGTATGTCTGTGACTGTATATACTTTACTCTGATAAACTGCGTGGTTTGCCCTGGGTGTGCGCTGGTCCCTTTCTAGAGCCCAGAGGATTGCAAACAAAGACTGTGAAGCCATATAAGTGGAGTACGCCAGTCCTACTATGGCGTGCGCACGTCTAGTCAACATGTGCTGGGTTGGCCAGTGCATGCTGGCGCAGGACCTGCTCACGCCCCCTGTAGGGCAGCGTACTCCAGCCTATTCGGGTTGCTCAGTGCTTGTTCTCAATCTATACTTAGCATTGCAATCAAGTCATCCATAAACTTTTTGTCATATAAATGCAACTTTTTACAGTTTTTTTTTAATCCCCATTAACTGCTCCTCCGCCCTAACTAGCTAGAAAAACGATCTAATGAGAGAAAAATGCAAACTTTTTGTAAGAAAATGCCTGAGTAGAGACCGATCTCCGAATTGGACGAGAGGGGTGCCATAAAATCCTTCCTTTCTCGTAAACTGGCTCCCAAACCTCAGATATCGATGGTGACGACGGACCCATCCACGCCTTTTTCAAAATCAAACAAACCTAGCAAACGTTTTCGAGTTCGGTTTCTTGGGTGCTCTCACCGCTAAAACCCGAGTGGCGACTCTGAATCGAAGCGTTTCGCCGCGCTTTTCCAAAAGGGGCTGTGCTCAGTCTTTAAAAGGGAGCCCAAAATTGAGCATTTTTGGGGCGCGTGCCCACAATAAAAAAATGCCAATATATTAGTGAGATCAAAGGAAAATGAGAAGATTTAAAAATACTTTTATAGCTAAAAATGGTATTTGGTAGAAGAAATAAGCACTCATACTCATATCTTGTTAATAAATACTCTCAAGGGCAACGTGGTCGAATAACAAATCATAATCTATTTATCACGTTATACTCTTAAACATTATTCTGTTGCAAAATTTATATCGCACAAATCTCCCAATCATTATATCAAATTCATAATATATTCTTGGGCAAATTTTCGTAATCGTCCCTCTAGTTTTACCTTTGTCTCGATTTCGTCCCTCTAGTTTCAATTGTAACCAAATAAACCCTGTAATTTGTTTTTTGTCTCAAATTGGTAAAATCATTCACGGTGTGAATGAAACTAACGGAAAATAGGGTTTGGTCTTCATTTGTACGAAAATGTTATGGGCAAATGAGACATTTCGGCCTAATCTTCCGTCAAATATCGCTTAGGACTAATGAACGAGAGCCATAAAGTCAAAATTTAATTATGACCATTTAGGATAAAATGATCAGAAAACTAAAATCTTTCCACCAGTTCAAACAGATTGAAAATTAGAACAATTAATTTTTTAACCATATTTTTTAATATATAAATTGTTTAAAGAGGTTGATAAATTAAGTGTTCTAAATTTCAATCCGTTTGAACCGGTGGAAAAATTTTAGTTTTCTGATCATTTTATCCTAAACGGTCATAATTAAATTTTGACTCTAGGGCTTTCGTTGATTAGCCCTAAGAGATATTTTCAATCCGTTTGAACCGGTGGAAAGATTTTAGTTTTCTAATCATTTTATCCTAAATGGTCATAATAAAATTTTGACTCTAAGGCTCTCGTTGACTAGCCCTAAGAAAGTTGTAGAATCAAAAATCACTTAGGGCTAATCAACGAGAGCCTTAAAGTCAAAATTTAATTATGACCATTTAGGATAAAATGATCAGAAAACTAAAATCTTTCTACTAGTTCAAACGGATTGAAATTTGGAATACTTAATTTTTTAACCATATTTTTTAATATATAAACTATCTAACGAGTTTGAAAATTCAGTGTTCCAAATTTCAATCTGTTTGAACCGGTGGAAATATTTTAGTTTTCTGATCATTTTATCCTAGATGGTCATAATTAAATTTTGACTTTATGGCTATCATTGATTAGCCTTAAGAGATATTTGATGGGAGATAAGGCCGAAATGTCTTATTTGCCCATAACATTTCATACAATCGAAGACCAAACCCCATTTTTTGTTAATTTCATTCACACCGTGAATGATATTACCAATTTGAGACAAAAAACAAACTACAAGGTTTATTTAGCTACAATTGAAACTAGAGAGACGAAATCGAGACAAAGGTAAAATTAGAAAGACGACTATGGAAAATTGCCCTATATTCTTTCCATAATTCAAATTTTAGATTTCACAACTCAAATGCAAAATAGAAACTAAAATAGGATGCCAAAGGGAATATATTTGGGCTGAACTTTGAAATTTTAATGATAAGTAAAGTAGAGCTATAGAAAATTGGGTAATATCCATGTTATGGATTGATGATAATGATGAATATTTTTCACTTTATAAACCCTTTCCATGGTCAAATGTGTGGCCCAACTTTCTGACTAATGTATTGGCGACATACAACTGGAATGGCCCCCATGTTGTCCAAAGTCCAATTTCCGCAGATTCCGATCATTACTATTGCACGTTGTATTTTTAATCAGATAATTTTCGGATTTGGCGGGCAGAATTTCAATTTAGATTGGGGTTCCTTTGAAATAGGGTTTTTTTTTTTTTTAAACGATAGAAGAGATTAAAGGTAGAAACAAGGCTTCTTTACATCAAATATCAAGTTCAATAACTCAATCAGTATAAGCAATAAGCAATAAGCAATAAGCAATAAGCAATTAAAGGTAGAAACAAAGAAAGAAAAGAAAAGACCTCAAAAGGAAGAGCACCTACACACAGATGGAGAGATTTGAACTCCTGACCTCCTAATGAAATAAAAAAGTTCTGCTCAACTGAACTAGTTCCAATTGATTGAAATAGTTTTTGTTTATAGTACAAGAATTTTAGACAAATTATTTTTGGTAAATGAACTTTTAAGTTGATGTGCGTGAAAAGAATGACCAGTCTCGAAATTTGTATTTTTTAGACTTTAACTCGTTTAATTTGTTCAATCCGTTTAGACAAAGGGGAAAAGAGAGATGTTACATACATTATATAAAACCACTACATTATCCACTATATTTTTTGTGAAGTCCACTCAGAATTTCACAAAAATACAAAAAAAATATCCAAGAATTTTAAAATAATGTTTTATAAGACTTTGTAAAAAATCAGCTCTAACGGATATCGGTAAATATTATTTCTGGGTTCGTATGTCCAAAACTGCGCAGTTGAGCATTTTCACTCTTATAAATCTAGAATAATATTGATACCCGTTAGCGCTGATTTTTTACAGGACCCCATAAAATATTATTTTAAAATTTATGAATATCTTTCTGTATTTTTTGTGAAACCAAAATGAATCCCATAAAAATATAGTGAATTGTACAGTGGTTTAGTATAGTGTACCTAGACCGGAAAAACCCTACTTTGCCAAACTTTATGCGTTCTTCCCCAACAAAGAACTTTCTTTGATTGGTTATTTTAGACTGATATCACCATTAAAAGTCTAAATCAATAAAACTTCGTTAAAGTCCCTTGATTAGAGGGAAGTTAAAAGGGATTTGAAAACAATCATTCTCCACTTCCCCCTACTTCTTCCTCCAGCAGCAGAGAACTCTGCTGCTTTCCCATCTTCGTCCTCATAAATACGTGGAGAGAGAGAGAGAGAGAGAGAGAGAGAGAGAGAGAGGTTTTAAAGAGGTTCACGGTTCTCGCCTGTGAAGAAGAAATACCTCGATCATTGATTCAATATTCGTATGTATAAGCTCTCTCTCTCTCTCTCTCTCTCTCTCTCTCTCTCTCTCTCTCTCTCTCATTTGTTTCCATCCATCTTTTTCATTGTTTTCCATAGCTAAAAGAAAATTCTATGATTCTGTACTAATTCTGATTTCAATGCATATTTTTGAATTTTCTGAACATGGGTTCTCCGTTATTTGTTCTCTTTCTGCAGAAATGAGTAAAAAAGTTGCAAACATCTGAAATTTTCCTGTCAAGAAGTGAAAGGAAGTGGGTTTTGAGAGAGAAGCAGAATGGACGGTGTAGATAGAGGGAGAGGCCTGTGGAGGAACCTGAAGCAACGGTTGGGATTTGGGTTTTGTGGGTCCTCTTGGGAACTCGAATCATCCATCATGAATCCCAGAGAAGATGATGACGATCCTCTCGAAGTAGAACAAGAACAAGGACCGGTCACCGGTCAGATCCTGGCTCAGACTGGCCCAGCTCCGCCTTGCGTCGGCATGAACCTGGCGGCGGCGCTGGCGGCGGAGCGCAACACGCGGCCGGAGGGTCCCACTTTGGGGACGCCGGCTTTAACAACGTTCAGGACGTTGATGAGATTGTTTGAAGAAACGGACGGCGAGGATCGAAAGAAGAGAAGGAGGGACAAGGATGGAAGTGGAGGAGGGGGGATTGATGCGGTGTGCTGCGTGTGCATGGAGAGGAGTAAGGGTGCGGCTTTTATCCCGTGTGGGCATACGTACTGTAGGGTTTGTTCTCGGGAGGTGTGGCTGAATCGTGGGTCGTGTCCGCTCTGTAACCGTTCGATTACCGAGGTCCTTGATATCTTCTAGAAAATCACCGACACCTCCATTTTTGACTTTCTTTTGCAGCCAAATGGGGCAATGTATTTTCCGTAGTAATAATTTATCGTTCTAATTTTTCGCTGTTATTGGTCTGAATTACGACCATTTTAATTACTTGTAGGGTTTAAGTTTTTGAGTTTGGCCTCGTTCCGCTAAGATTATTATTTTTTTAAATATTTATTTTCTGTTTTACGAGATAGATCATCTTTTCACGATACATTATCTATAATCTAAAAAATAAGTAACTTATTTTAGTTAATGGAATACACTCTTTGTCGCGTCTGGGATTTTAATTTATCCGGCGAGGCAGGTGGACTTGGAAAAAATGGTTTTCTAAGAGCATCTCGAGCAAGCAGGCAACTAATGAGACTTTGGATGGGTGCTGTGCAGAACACTATGCTGCGTATCTTTGAGTCGTCGGATCGTGCATTCGATGGTTAGGATCTCATCTCGACAATCAACGATCGAAAGCCGTAAATTAATTTATGTTAAGTTGGGTTGAAAATTTTTGGACTTTAATCAATGTATTAACATTTACTGGAGCATTTGTTTATCTATCAAGTCTATTGTAAGTTTTAATCGAGTAAATTACTAGCCAAGCTTGAGCATAATGTCTAATTTTTCTAAACTCTATATGTGTTCATTTTATAACTGGTGTTCGGATCAATTTGTATACGCACCTCGACTAATCTAGAGATTCTAAAGTTGAAGGCTGCCAAATCTTCAATGATCCCAAGGGTTATACCGTTTGGCAGAGACGGATGCATGTGTGGTCATATGGGGGCCACGGCCCCCGCGTCGCCATGGTTTTTTTTTTTTTCAAATTTTAATTTTAATTTTAGTATTAGTTTTTTTTTTTTTGGTTCATTAAGAACACCTACACATTGTATTTTGCATTGGGTGTTATTTAAACATTTAAATGTCGTACAAATGTGTTCGTTTTTTGTTCCAAAATCCAATCTCTCTCTACACAGGGTCTCAATAAGTTTTTCCTTTAATTATTAAATCTCCTTTATCTCTCTATCTCTCTCAACTCATTACCGAAAAAATCTCTCTCAAAATAAACCAAACTATTAGATTGAGGAATCATAAAATTTCAAAATCTTTTTGTTCATAATTCGGCCCCTGAGTTTACAAAATCCTAATTCCGTCCCTGCCGTTTGGCCTTTGTAAAATTTGTTAAACTCTATGTTTGCTGGCCGTCTAGAGTTCGAGTCGGCTGAGAAATTTGATAGGCTTCAAATTTTGTTATAAATAGGTTTGTTTGTATACCACTGGTTGACCTCAAATGAGTTTTGAACAAGTAAGAAACGAGTTCAATTAATTTGATTTTCTTATGTTTCATATACTTGTTATCAGGAACAAAGATTTAGGCAAACTGCCACTTTTACCAATTCTACTCCTACCACTTTTGAATTGAAGTAAACACTCATTTTCATTTTTGAAGAGTAAATTTGAAAATCTATAAACTTTCAGAAGTTTTGACTTTGACTCATTAAATTGGGATAGTGAACAATCAAATTAGGACAATGGAGTACCATCTAGCAACACAATTTGGATGAGAGGACACATTTTTTATTTTTTTTTGCGGTCCAGTCAAATCTTATAAAGTTCAAACTGACCAAGAACAAAGGACTAAGTCCAAAAACAACTTCTACAAACAAGAAAGCCAAAATAACCCAAAATCCTACGCAACCCCAAAACAATTAGGGGAGAAAAAATTTCCTACTAATTTCTAGCTAGCAACAAGGTCATGGCTCTGGGAAGAAGATTTGACTCCTCTCCAGGAATTAATACAAGCACGGATATCATCTATAATGGAGTAACACCTTGCGAAGAAGAATGATCCTGGCTACGGCTCTGAAAGACCCCACTATTGTGCTCCCTCCAAAGCCAATAGATTGGTGCAGCCAAGGACAACTTCAAGATCGTATGCACCATAGCATTCCCCTTGTGGAATTGCTTTGCCCAACTTAGCACATCCTGCAGCACTAAGGGCCCACTAAAAAACCCATCGCAAACCAAAATAGCAGACCAAACTTGAGTAGAATAAGCACAAGTGAAAAATAGATGGGAGTGAGACTCATCCTCCCTAGAGCAAAGGACACAAGTGGATGAGAGGACTTGGCTCAACAGTAACTATGTTTCATTATCATTTGAAGGTTATGAATTCAATTTTCGAAAACAACCTCTTAGCTTGTGGGGCAAGGGTACATTAAAACTTTCCCAAACCTAGCATATACGCATGGTTGATGGACCTTTGTCAACCTTTAATTATACTTCAACGTTTGGCTATAGGGCTATTTTTTTTTAAAGAGCAAGAACTTCATTAATAGTAATAAGTAGTACAATAGTGTGCTTATAATATTTAGTAACTGAAAAAAACCTATTGGAATGTAGATCTATGCATATCTATACATGTGAGAATAAAAGCAAGAAGTTAGTTTTCAATCGTCTTATGCCGACCAAACAAAATTAAATTTGGTTAATTGTTGGTTGAACTGTAACCGTGGCTATACATATAATGAAAAAGCCATATCGGCAAACCATCCATGGGGCATCCTAAATGTGGGCCCTAAAGGGTTATGGCCATGACACATGTCCCTGCAATGCACACTAAAAATGGCAGAGAAGTGATGTACTAGTTTACCTTAAAAAGACAATTGTAGCCCTATTTCTATTTAAAGTCACAATTCTACCACATAATTTTTTGGCGGCAATTTCACCCTCCTTTTCCCCCACAGTAAAAATGGCAGAGATTAGGTATGTTAGAGCATCCACAGTGGAATAACCAAATGTCAATAATTAAAAGTTGTCATATCATCTTTTGGTTATGCATTTAAGGGGTTGCTAAGGTTAGTAAGGTAGAGATCCACAATGGTACAATCAAATTTGAATAGCCAAAATTTGCCAAATCACCTTTTCAATTTATAGAAAATAATTTTTTTAAAATAGATTTCAAACTAATAAAAATAGATATTAGAAAAAGAGAAAATAGTTTTTTGAAAACTAAAAAAAAAGTTTTCATGAAAAAGTTTTCAAATAAAAGAATAGTTTTTGAATTTTTTTAAGAGAATAGTTTTTGAAAAAAAAATTCAATAAAAAAACTGTTTTTGCAAAAAAAAAAAAAAGTTTTGGGAAAAACAGTTTTTGCAAAAAAAATAGAAACTTCTTTTAAAGTATTTTTCTTAGAAATATGTTGAAAATGGAAGAGAGAGAATGTTCTTATGCTATGATGGTGTACTTGATTGAGGAAATGTAGGGACAACTAAATTTGATTATTGGTAAAAACTTGTTAATTTTGATTATTCAATGGTCAAAATTTGATGAGTTGTTAAGAAGTTGTTAAATATGACTATTCCATTGTGAGCTATTTTTTAAGCAAATATTGCTAAACTTAACAACATTTTAATTTTGATTATACCACTGTGGATGCTCTTATGATTTTTACCGGTCTTTCTTTGGTTTACACTCTTGTACGTATGTAACTTCATTTTTACAATCCTTTGCATTCCCCACATTTATTTCATTTGCATTTTCTTTTTCCTGTTGGGTAAATCATTTGCATTCCTTTTGTTCTGCTCTTATTCATTTTCTACTCCCACCTATTGTTTTAAAATCTTTTTTTTGGGGTAAGTTCCCTGACTATTGTTGGCTAAGCTTACTTTTAAATCTACTGATTATGTTTTCTTGGATACTATCATATTTGGAGTTGTGGTACAATGGATGCACGTGTCTTTTATTTTTGACTTGAATGACCTTTCCAAGGATGAAGAAGAGATCATTCAGGTTGAATGAGATTTTTTGGTATGGCTCATCTCGGGTTCTTAAAAAATAATTTGCATTGTTCATTTTTTTAAACCTTTTTTGTGTGTGTGGAGTCCAGTAAAAAAATTAGCTCAATTGAATAGCTGTGAGGATCTTTTCAAAATTTGTAATGCAAATCACCCAGTTTCGCATTACGAATTCTGAAAAAGCTCTGATTGATATTCAATTGAGTTTTTCTTTTTACAGAAATTCATAAAAAAATTAAAAAATAAGTAGTTCAAATCATTTTTGAAAGACTTGAGATAGGCTCCAAAATATGAATTTTTGTGGTCAAACGAAAATATGAATTGTTTATATAGAAATATAAAAAATGAATTGTGATGTAAAATCGTTCTGCATAGATTAGCACCGTCTGGAAATTAAAAAAATGGAAGAAATGAGAGAAAGAAATGTCAAACCAAAAGTAGTCTCATTTCTTTTTCAAAGTTCACATATACTCCTATACGTCTAAGGTTAAAATCGGCATTTATAGAAATATGAGAGTTAGGCCCCGTTCCGGAACGTAAAATAAGTACTTATTTTTTAAGAAGGCAATTTCAAGCTTAAAAATAATATATTTACGCAAATAATTTTCCTAGCAATATAGATCTTGCTTGATATATCTTATCGAGATCTTTTATACGGTGTAAAAATAATAAAAAAAATAAAGGGAAGTAATAAAAGGCCGACAGATTAGACTTTTCTGGATAGTCGGGAGAATTAATCCTATACCGAGGCTATGCCCACTTGACAGTAACTAGCAAAACCATAATGAAAATGACAAGTAAGTTTCTATCATCTATCGTGGGCATAAAAAATAATCAACTTTGGCTAATTAGTTGTTGACTCCGATCGCGCAAATGTCGACTAAAATTCAAAAAAAGACATAATAGCATTAATGAAATGGCCCCGTGGGACCGGTAACAGATAAGTATTGTAATAATAAAACATGCATGATTAATTGAGAGTTAAATTCTGACCGCATAAATATAAAATAATGTTAAAATAGCCTAATAACCTTAATAGAGTGGGCCCGTCTGATCCACAATAATGAATAGTGTTATAATATACCATAGATCATGGCCGTGAGATATTCCAATAAATATTATGACTTGTGTAAAATTATAGACCATAGAACATGACCATGAGATATTTCAAAAAGAATTATGACTTGTGAACACGGCCGTTATAATACATACCATAGAACACGGCTTTGTGTAAAATTATGACTTTTACATATATATTTATGAAAACATTAAATAAATATAAAGAAGTAAGCCTTTTCATTTTTTTTCAAAAATACTTGTGTAAATTTTTTCGATTTCTTTAGTCGAGACGAATCAATAATGCATAGAAAATTGGTGCAAAACTAAAAAATGTAAAAAAAAAAAAATTGAATAAGCACAAACCAAAAAGTTGAAACGCCCCCAAAGTATGAGTCAAACGACCCTAATCTTCAGGAATGGAGCTGTAATTTCCATAATTGTTAGGGGTATTAATATCATCATACTGAACCACAGGGAGGTCAACGTAAATCTCATAACGCAGAGCCGCAAACAAAAACGATTAGTGCAATTGGGTCAAATCAAATCAAACCGACCCGTTTTCCTCATTACCCTCGAATCGGCCAACTACCATTCAAAACCCTTCTCTACGAAGCATACGACCTTCTGCCCACCCACAGATCTCTAGCCAAACATATGAACTGTGCTACACGCACAGCAATCTGTGCACAGATTGTGCACAGATTTTATTGTGGGGCCCACCACGGGTCTCACACAAATCATCCGAGCCGTTCATTAAATGTAAAACATTTTTTCAAAAGTCCTCGTAAAAAATAAGCTCAATCCAATACCTATAGATGCTCGATCCAACCATCTAATTTTTTATTCAGATTTCCGGATAATGAAAAGTTATATGATTGGATCGAGCACCTATAAGCATCGGATTGAGATTATTTTTTACGCGGACCCTTGAAAAAATATTTTACATTTAATAAACGGCTCGGATGATTTGTGTGGGATTCGTGGTGAGTCCCACAACAAAATCTGTGCACAATCTGTGTATGTGTATGTAGACTTTCTGCAAACATATTTGTGAGGACGCAATCGACACAAGAACTGAAAATAATCGATCAGAACCCTAGAGAGAGAGAGAGAGAGAGGGATGAAGGTAAATACATATTTGAGTGTTGTAGTGGTTTTGCTCTCCGTTTTCTGTGAATTGGGGCTTTGCAGAGAGGACCCTTTCATAAGGATGAACACCCCCGGAGGAATTCACGATTGCAAGGGGTTTCAGAACAGCGCTGAGATCGTGAGCATCGGTCAGTTCGCCGTCCAAGAACACAACAAGAAAGAGGTATTTAGTGATTCAAAGTGGTAGGAGTATCGTTTTTTTTTTCAACTAGGAGGATTGATCTACCCATGTGGCATATTTGTGGACTGTGGACCAATATAATTTTGATTGTTTTCATGGTAGAATCTCTCTCCCGTGGGCCATGTTTATCTATCTAATGAGATCGAACCTATGAAGCACAGATACGGATACGACGATACGTCAAAACCTACAAAAATAAGATACGGATACTTTGGAGATACGGCTGTATAAATTATACATTTTTATAATTATTAGTCTCCTAGGCATAAAAGTGAAGTCATAAGAAATAAAAGAGTAGTTGAATTGTTAATACCAAGCATGAAGTACATGTCAATCTCAAAAGAGTAGGAACTTATCATCCAAAATATTAGAATTTTGTAAAAAAGAAAAAAAAAATACAGGTTAGTAGGCAATAGACTAATCGATGTGCATATAATATACTTTATATATATACACATATATCTATGTACCAATGTATGTATTAGATATAATTTATTATATAATGTAAACAATAGAAACCCACACCAGTAAAACAGAGAGAGAACCTTGTGATCAAAGGTTCAAGCGATCTAGGGTAGGAAAATATCAACCGGTTCATGGAATGATCTATCGATGTGCATAATTTCCTAAGTTTTATATTTTTAGTGATGCTATTATTACAAATTTTCCCTTTTAATTTGTACTTGATTCTTTAAAAAATTTCATTTTAACCCCTGCCGTATCCTAAACGTATCCCTCGCGTATCCGAAACGTATCCGAAATAAAAAATATTTAATTTAAATGCAGGATACTTATTTGCCGTATCCGATACGTATCGGGCCATATCGGGCGCGTATCTGTATCCCTTGCGTATCCGATACTCGTACGTGACTAGTTTCGGAGTATCCGTGCTTCATAGGATCGAACCTGTTACGATCCTAAAGTTCCACATCACCTAAACATTGGCTTGGCCTAGTGTATATAAGCTCTTGGGCAACTGCCCCTTGTAAGCCGGTTTTCAAGGGTGAGTTCTACCCATGAGTTTGTATCAAAACCACATAACTTGGTGTTTGTCTATTCTTGTGTGTAAATTTGTTTAATTTTGTGGTTGCTTTTTTTTGTCTTGACTAGAATGCGGTAATGATAACCAACAGGTTGAAAGGATACTAGTGAAACAACTGATTGTGTGAACTTATTTTGCATCTTATATTGTAGTCAGCACTAGGATTTATCTCTCTTTCATGTGTGCCCATGTTTGTTTATTGTGGGTTTTTTCCGGCATAGACTGGTGGAAGAAGGATTAGTGTTTAGAAGGGGCCCGAATCATGTGTATTCTCATAGTAATAATAAAAAATAGAGAAATTTATAGAAGCGGTCCTCCTAATTTCATCTGAGTCTCATTTTTGTCTTCCAATTATCAATTACAATTCTTTTGACCTTCAAGTTTGGTTTTCGTACCAAGTTGGTCCAATTGATAACATCGGTCAGCCAAATTGGATGGAAAAAATAAGATTGATGGCAGTTTGGAAGTTGCAGTTCGTACCAAGTTGGTTCAATTGATGACGTCTGCCCTCAATTTGATTTTTTCCGTCCAGTTTAGCTGACAAAAGTTATCAATTCGACCAATTCGGTACGAAAACAAAACTTGAAGGTCAAAAGAGTTGTAATTGATACTTAGAGGACGAAAGTGAGACTCGGATAAAACTAGGAGGGCCATTTATATAAATTTTCCTAAAAAATATATTTTATCAATATGTATTGCTAGTTGCGAGGTCCAATGAAGAGAAGATATTATGTGTATGTGCGAAGCCACCCTTTAATTTTATGCATGGCAACCTAAAAATGATTTGATAACTTGAAATTTACAGAATTTTTTTTCACTCAAAGGACTTGCAAGTTGCAAGGGCTAATACTATGGAATTTTTTCTAATTAACCTAAAAATTAGTATAATATGCAAGTGTATTTAGAGTTGTGAAGCAAATGGGTTACTTTGATTTTTTCATAGTTGAATTGTTACTTTGGGCCTTCAGCTATAGTTTTTAGTTTGTTTTTTAAGTTTCTTGGACAATGATATTTCTTAGTTAAGATTCAATGCTTTCTTTGTGTTTTATAAGTTGTTTTTTCATTGCTGGTTTAGTCTTTTATGGCTATGGTTGGCACATCTTCATAACTTTGCTCATATGTCTTAATTTCGTTCTTTTGGATCTGATTCTATGTTTAAAGCATCAACTGAATAGCTTATACGTGGAGAAGCCAGTGAGGCTCATATACTGTCTTCAGAGGTAATTATTAATAAGTTACGCAGAACACAAATAGAATGACAAGAAGGAAAATTGTTTTTGATCCCTTTTTTTTTTTTTTTTTTTTTCTGAAAGCATTCATATAAAATAACAATAGGAACCAAATTCTATAGGGAACATACTTTCGTCCTCGAGATTTATGCCTGTCCTGTTGTCCATCGATTCTGAACTGATTTTCGTAGTTTTTTTTACCCTGGTGTCTCACAAGATCTTTTTGTGCAGAATACTCTTCTCGAGTTTGCAAGAGTGGTGAAAGCCAAGGAACAGGTAGTTGCTGGGAAGATGTATCATCTGACCTTGGAGGCAATTGATGCTGGAAAGAAACAGATATATGAAGCTAAAGTTTGGGTGAAGCCGTGGATGAACTTCAAGCAGTTGCAGGAATTCAAACCTACCCATGATGCCTCTTCTTCATTCACTTCCACTGGGCTTGGTGGGAAGCGAGGTAATCGACTATTTTGATACATTCAAGTATTTAACTCAATATATTGATAATGTAATGAATATTGATAAGGCTATCGGTTTATGCATGACCAATTGTTACTTTGCTTCTTTATTATAGTAAGTACTCCAGTATTGATGCTTTAAGATGTGCACAATACTTATTTTGAGCTAAATGTGATGTGGAGATGCACAGTAGATTTGCATTTGATTGCTTCCATGTGTGAATGCGAAGTGGTTGTGTTTGGAGAGAGGCAAATGTAATATTAATTGTTTGTCCGGTTTGTATATTAGAAATGCTTAATGTGCTTCATCAATGCAATATTGAAATTTTTGAGGTTTGATGATCCTTCCTGGATTAGCGCATTATGCATGTCTTTTCTCTTTTTTTTTCTCTTTGTTCTTTCCCGTGTCAAGTAGGAAGATTTGATATTTCTATTGGTCATTATTGTTATCACTTTTATCAATATTTTTTTTGTGAGGGATGGTGTTTGGGGAGTGGGAACACATTCCTGATTCCTGTGTCTGACATCCGAGGTTTTGAGACTATAGAAATATGATATTTAGAATTCACCTCATAATTGCAACTAGTTGCAGGAGAGGATTCTTCCAATTTTATCGGATGTCCCTGAAAGGACTAGTGGCAGTGAGAGGATGGCAGCTGTAGCTATGAAATTTGAGAGATTTGGTTGTAGAAGTTTGGCACCTTTACAGAATCAGTGCAATTGTAAGAAGTCACCTGGGTGTTTGATCATGATAAGAAACTAGACCCCCTGAGGTTAAAGCCATGGTAGGAGGACTTATAGTTCTACTAAATTGATTTTTTTGTAGTATTCCATTCTCTTCTCCTCTTCTCTCTCTCTCTCTCTCTCTCTCTCTCTCTCTCTCTCTCTCTCAGAGTGTGTGTGTGTGTGCGCGCGTGCGCCTTGTATGTGAAAACATGAGCTAAAAGTTTACTGCTTTTACTCTTGAGTGGCTTTGAACAATGAAGGTTTTTACTTTATTGGATCTTTAGATATGTGAGCTAAGAGTTTACACCTTTTACTCTTGAGTGGCTTTGAACAATGAAGGTTTTTACTTTATAGGATCTTTAGAGATGGAAATTTTCTTTTTCTTTTTTCTTTTCCCTTTAGGCGTTTCCAGAAGGAGTCTTTGAGCTAGTCTTCATTATTGGGAGCCTACAAACTATGGAAATTGTAATTTAGTTGAGCCTGTGGATGAGAATTTTTCTTAAGGACTTGAAATAAGGGGGATTTTTGAAATTTGTTTTTTCTGCTATCCGTAAGACAAGGAGAGGTTTCTTTTTTCTGGGCCTACATCAAAATCTCAGAAGGGCATAAACTTGTTATCTTTTCAGTAAGGAGTTCATCAGCATAGTTTCTCTCTCTCTCTCTCTCTCTCTCTCTCTCTCTCTCTCTCTCTCTCTCTCTCTCTGTGCACGCGCGCGGCTAGGTTTCTGTATGACAAACAAAGAAGTATCGCTAACCAGTTTTGGGGGTCATTATTTTTTGGTACTTGTACTGGCAAATAAAGCGGTATCTCCAACCAGTTTTAGTTTGTATTTGTAACATAGATTAAATGGGGATAAATTAATAAATTGTATAACCAAGGCTCGGTTTGGTTTGGTAATCTATGTTACAAATGTGTCCGGTTTGTCTGGAAATAGGACAAGCATGTTTTAGTCCATGGGGGTAATTTGCCCACAGATGCAGTGACTAAAATGAATGAAGTGTGCTTCATTATTGAGACTCTATCTGGCATCGGTAGTTGCTTTCTCTGTTTGAGAGGATATGTGCAAGTAGTAAGTAATCAGGCATGTGCTGTAATCAAATGCCATGGACCAGGATGGCCATATGGCCAAGTTACCGTCTGATGGTCCAAGGTGCAGACATCAAGTGAATTAATTATATGTTCTAGGATGATAAGAGATTGATAAAATTTCTTCTGTTAAATGCAGGTAATTGAAGATCGTCTGAAATTCTCTCTGCTTCATAAGCATAGGAGTGGATGTAACAAAGGGGAGTTGAACGCAGTTGCAAATAAGACCTTTGAAGAATAATTTTTTCTTTTTCTGAACCAAATGGAACAATATTACTTCTAAACATATTAACCTGGCTTTTATGTTGAATATGTGTTTGTAAATACAACCTAGTTTCTAAAAAGCGTGTACAGTGCTGCCATGCTTTTACTGCAATATCGAACGAGACAGATTATGTTTGGCAGTTATTGTGCTAGTTGTAAATTTGTGACGCTGTACCACTTTCGCTCTATTATATACATTACACCTTTCTATGTTGTTATTTTCTTCTTATGACTTGTGATTTTTGCTAGCCTTTTTTTTTTTGCTTACTGGATTGGTGATGCTGGGAATTGTGCTTTCCTGGTTTAACTTTCATTTATGAAGCATTTTGAGCCGAACAGGTCTATTTATATGGTATTCTTTTCCTGTCTTGAGTTTGGAATGTGAGCAAATAAGGTGTACTCTTAATGGCTAGAAGTACATGCAAATAAAGATGATTTGGACGTGTTTTACTCAGAACCACACCATGGTGATCTAGTTTCTTTTAAAGATGGCGATTGCCGAATGATGATTTGTTGGTTATTTCTCAGTTTATACAGTTGTTCAGTTGTGGCTTGTTTGAGTCCACATTACTGAATTTTATTAAATGAGCTGCGCATTCCTTGATTAACCAATCTATCATAGATTCTAGGGTTTCCCATTTTATGCTCTCGTTTTTCTTATCTCAGCTCTGGGATCACTTGAGAGTTGTGAGTTCTGAGTGAACCACTGTTACCTAACAAAGACATGGCAAGTCACAGGAGCGGTCCTGTTCAGCCTTTGTGGGTTCACTTGGATGATTGAAATGGTCCACTTTTTGAGAGCTCGTGGGCAACTGCAGCTACATCAAAAACCCTGATCGGATATCAGTTGAAAAACCACTTTATCTTGAAAGCGAACGGTTGCTATGTGGATCCAGGAATTGGCAATAAACAAGACCGTCCTGTCCGTTTTGAGACGAGACTTGAGTGGATCCTATTCTCCATGGAAACATGCACTCACTGTGAAGTTTGCCAGAATATTTGACTCTGTATAGCCTTTTTTACCCCTTCGATTGAACAATTTTGGAGCTCCAAAACATTATCTGTTTGCTTTCATTTGTTTTTCTGGGGCTCGGAACAGAATCATTGAACAGTATGAAACTTCAATCATTCTCGTTTTTTCTTGTGAAACCTTTCTCCAGGACTTCAGAAAACAATTCCCAATGTCGACTCAAGAAACCTTACCAAAAACAGTTTCCAGGCCTATTTCCAGAATGAGAAAATAGTTTAAGAATAACAAATGAAAGGCGCTAACAAGGATATCAGGGGCGAAAACAGGACAACACTGTCAGCCCTATTTTTCCAGTCTTGATATCCATATAATTCAAACACATCGCAATTCCCAAACAATAAGAACTACTACTTTGAATAGCAGCAAATTAATCAAAGTCGAAAATTACATGTTAACAGCATTACGTTTATACAGGTGAGCAGGCAATCTTGGTTTAGCAACAGCCTGCAAAGGGGTTCTCATAAAGCACACCAACCCCGGGGTGTTCTCCGACATGTCTATCTCTTCCGGCTTCACACCTTCTAGCGGGGCCCACCAGAAATGGTGGAGAAGATGACCAAGCATTGATGTCACCAAGTTGATCCCGAGCTGAGCTCCGGGGCAGGCCCGTCGGCCCGCCCCAAAAGGCAGCAACCGGAAATCGTGGCCCTTCACATCAATATCCTCCTTCAAAAACCTCTCGGGCTGGAACTCGTCTGGGGTTTTCCAAGCTGTCGGGTCACGGCCCACGGCCCACACGTTTACGAAGACGTTGGATCCTTTAGGGATATCGTAACCGCCAATTGTGACGTTGGAAGTGGCCTTGTGGGGAAGCGTTAGTGGGGTCGGAGGGTGTAACCTCAAGGCTTCTTTGGCTACACATTGCAGGTAAGGGAGGTCAGAGAAGTCGGATTCGGCCATGACCCGTTTGTGACCCACGATGCGGTCTAATTCCTCTTGAGCTTTTTGTTGCACCCTAGGGTTCTTGATCAGCTCGGCCATTGCCCACTCAACAGCGACAGCCGTTGTGTCTATGCCTGCATGGATCATGTTCTGAAAAAATAGAAGGGACAAAAGTTCTTATAACTGCTAAATTGTCTTAATAATCTCATGTTTTGTAATAAAGCCTTCGAGATAATAATGGACACGACATTCGTACCCAAAGAACCGCAATGACTGTGACCTCGCTAAGCTCATACTTCTCTTTCAATGTCAGCAACGCATCCACGAAATGCTGCTTGGCGCCGCCGCTCTTGTGGCGGGCAGCGGTGTGCTCTTCCATGATGGTCTCGGTAAGCCGTTTCTGCCATGCGCCGTGCTTGGCGAAAGCCTCTTCTTCCAGAGGGAACATCCACCGGAGCCAGGGGATGTGCTCTGCCAGGGACAGCGACGCCCCCAGTTTTAAGCTGGTGGCCACTAACGTCTTAAACTCTAGGCCTTGATCGTCTATCAAGCCCTCTGAATTCACAAACCGCTTGCCGAATGCCAGTCTGGTTATGTTGTTGAATACTACTGCTTCCAAGTATTTCCTCACGACAAAACCTTTTCCTGAATTTTCTGCATGCCAAGTTTCAGAAAATTTTATGTACTTGCATTGAACAACTGATATGATCATAATCTTTCAATCTAGGCTTTTCTTTCACATTTTTGACCGATAGAACCGTACTACAAACACAATTATTGGCCACATAAATGCAGGGAGGTGAAAGCATTTGCTAAAGACTTACTCCATGGTATCAAAGATTTCTAGTTTCGCGTGAGTGCTTAGAATTTTCTCGAAGGTTTTTTTTGAAAAGCTTGCTTGTTCCCAGAGAATGCTCATTTCTTATGTGTGGCTGTTTATACCTATTGTTGGCCAAATTCTAAAAAAGAATTTGTTAATATATTAGTGGCCCAAAATAACATTTTGGGCCTTGGTTGAATTAGGCCTTTGGTCAAATTTATAGTGGGCCACAAAAGGGCTAAAAGGGATTTATGGGCCGCATTAATATTTGGAGCATGGTCTAATTAGTTAAGGCCCAAATTAGTTTTCAGATATGGGCCTATTCTTAGACTTATTTGGCCGAATTGAGTTAAAGCCAGAATTACATTATGGCCTTGGCCCAACTAATCAAAGCTCAGACTAGTTTTTTAGGCCTATTTAACCTAATAAGGTCAAGATTCGTTTTTGAGGTCTAGGTCAGTTTTTTAGATTTATTCAGGCTGTAAATGAAGAAGTCAAAATGGCCATAGGCTACTTAGTCATGTTTGGAAAGCAAGGAGTAGCTCAAAGGCCTAGAGAGAACAAGGTCTAGAAGGTTCTCTCTAGCAAACAGCTCAATTAGGCCTACACAAGTAGCTTACAAGCAGCTCATTTAGGCCTGTTTGGCCTTTGTTGCATAAGAAAAGAGGGCACAAGTTCCAAAAATGCCTTTTGTCTTGAATCTTCTCACACAAGGAATCAACTTAGAGCCTCCAAGGGCTCCCAAGGGACGAAAAGTGGTTGAAAAGTCTTCTCCTATATAGAAAAGTTTCCGTTTTTAGCCTTAAAAAGTCCCAAAAATCTCATTTTAGCAAGTATCTATACAAAAAAGAGGCAATTTTAGGCTTGAAAAAATTGCTGTCAGGCCTGAAAATGCAAGTAAAGGTTTGGAGTAAGGAGCAAGGCTTGGGGCATGTGGCAGCCATGCATAAAGGCAAGTGGAAGTAGCTCAAGGCTTGGAACTTTGCCTATAAATACCAGAATTGAAGGTCTTAGAAAGGGTCCCTGATCATCAAGCTCACAGCTTACTCAAATTATCTTTACTTTCCAGCAAAGTTTTTTTATCTTTTAGTCCAATTTAGCCCAGTCTAAATTTTATTTCCTTTCATTTTTTTACCCAAACTTTGTTAAACAGTTAATGAAGTTTTTTTAATTTCATCGCACCTTTTTCTTTTGCTTTTCATTTTCAAAAACGGTTAGGAAATTCTAAGTCCTTGTCCTCACAAGGCAAACCACGAACCACATATGGCCTCACCCTTAAGTCGTACACAATCCGCTCAATATGAAGTTAGATTTGAGACATCCAGGCCTTGATATACATTTGGACTGCAATCCAGTCCTGGCAAGCCCGCATCAGGCTTAGGACTGCACTACTTGTTGTTCCTAAGCCAATTGTTACTTTTTGGAAAGAAATAGTGGCGTAGTCTGATATTGCTATGAGAATCAAGAAAACAACAGAATTTAGGGGCTTACTCTCTCAAAATAGTAACGTTCAGCCTTTACTGTCCAACAAAACTCTTCGGAGCCGCTGAAAGTCAGCCGCTTATTAATTTTAAGGCCCCGATATTAGTAGAGATATGCTTTTAAAGCAATCCTAATACCCAATTAAAGATAGAAACATATATAGCAATTGAAAAGTGACACATGGCTCATTTTTCAAACCCCTCCCTCAAGTGGTTTGTGGTGAGGTGTTGTTCTGGCCGAGTAGGGCCCACTCTGGTCTCGCTTTGATGATTGAAAACGTTTACTTCGTAGAGTTCGTCGAGTCGAACAACTATGTAAAAAATCAAGTTATGGAAAAAGAAGGGATCATACCAGGTTTAGTGCAGTCATTGAACAAGGACTCAACCATGCCCGTAACCTCATCTTCCCTAATGGGCCTAAGGGCCTCAATCCTCTTCGCAGAAAACAACTCAAGTGTACAAAGTTTCCTAACCTTCACATAGTGGGCCCCGTAATCGGCCCAAGCGAGGTCCTGTCCATCACTGGTAAACTTAGTCACCGATCTGCTCCTATGCCTGTTCGCCAACTGTTGATCATTCTCCTTCAGCACCTCCCTCGCGAGCTCCGGGCTCGAAACGACCACGTTCAAGTTGGACCCCGTCCACACCGATATGATCGGGCCGTAGATCTGGGCCCACCCGGCGAAGCACCGGAACCTCACGGGCTTTACGTCAAAGAGGTTGCCCACGATAGGCAGCCGGCGTGGGCCCGGCGGGAGCTTGAACCTAAGCTTTTGGTAGAGGTGGGTTGAAATGAAACTGAATAGAATGATTGAGAATATGGTTAGCAAAGGCAGTGCCATTTTTTGAGGAAAAGGGAGTAGGATATGTGTTTTGAGAATCAAATTCCGATCTTGGGCGTGTTTCATAAGAGAAGTTTCATTGTATATATGGATGTTAAACGAGTGATTGGGGGGATGATAATAATTGAATACTATGCCACTAGGCATTAAGAACTTAGACTGATGAATTATTTAGTATAATTCATATAAAAAAATCTTTAATGTACGTTGGAGTATATATATATATCTGCATCATATATCTACTATCAGCGACATCGAAATGATCGCGTCAAACTCACTTCTTGGTCTTCGACTCCCTCAGTTGCTTACCTTTGCTGCGGTCGTCCCAATTGGTCCACTTGTCAGGCTCATGGATATTATGAATATGTATGTACCCACGACAAACAAAATACAGTTTTATATATCCACCTTAGGGCATGTACACCAAGCTAGCAAAAACCACCTTCACAGCCATTTACCTAGTTCAAGCCCCCAATACAGCTCGCAGCAGCCTCGGAAAACTAGAAGGTATTTTCCCTTTCGTAAAAATGCTCTCTACTTCTACCGAGCTACTATTCATGAGCAAACTATTAAAATATTGTTCTTCCTCTCCTCCCTACCACTCTCTCATTCTCTCTCTCGTTCTTCCTCTCTGGTACGAAGGATTCCGACCAACGACGACGAAGATCCCGGACAAAGAGGATATCCCACCGGATCAGCAGAGGTTGATCTTTGCTGATGGAGATGGCGCCGGCGGCGACGTTGGGGTCGGGGAAGTTGTGGTCAAAGCAGATGCCGGCGTAGACGGTCTTCCAGAGGTCAAGGGCGAGGCAGGTGGAGCGGATGAGGCGAAGGCGACGATCTCGTTGACGGTTGATTTGGTGAGGACGGAGATGTGGCAGCCCACGGCTATTGCTGGAGGGCTTGGAGGAGCGCAGAGAATGGATGGAGGTCGACTTGGATCTGAGCGGAGGTCGGATTGGAGGACTGGCTGAGGATTTGATTTTCCTGGGTTTGAGTACAGAAAGGTCGATAAAGAGCCTGGTGCAAGTTGGAATAAAAAAGGAAATTGGTAAAACCCAAATATATTTTTTTGAGTAGGTAAAATTGTTATTGTTGGTGTACATGCTCTTAATTATTCACTTTTCAAAGGTCCGGCACAATGTTTTAACGTGTGCGTGAGAGAAACAAATCAAATCAGCCGGCTTAAAAATAAGGGCTTTGAAACATCCCACAAGCTTCCCAATCCCCACTGCAGCATACGTCGGCCGGGCGGCACACGAAAACCCTTGGGAACTGAGATTCGTCAACTCGGCTCGGCTGGTAATAATGGCATAAATAGGTTGCTTGCCAAGGCTCTCAAAGACGAAACCTCTCAGAATCTTCACGTTACCGTCACAGCCGCCGCAGGAGTACGTCGGACCTCGCCACACTAAAGCCTTGTACGTGGTTCGCAACTTGCCACGCAGCTGGTTATAACGGTTAGATGGCTCGTGGTTGGGTGTACCGCGCTGAGCAAAAAAATTGTGGCCATTGAAGCAACTCATGCCTCACAATAAGGGCTCATCACAGAACTTGGCTGTGCCTTCATTGCTTTTTTCCCAATTGGTCCACTTGTCAGGCTCTTGCATACTATAAATCTCTTTGGATCCACAACACGTCATTCTTTTTTATACGAACTATATTTAGTATTCTTGTGTGCCGTTTCTGAGTTGAAATTCTAGCTTTGCCACTGTTGACGAAAGGATAACTTTATTAAGGTTGCTTATTATGAATGCATATATGTGTTGTTTACAAGTTGAGTAGCGTCGATCTTAATAATTGCAATTATTTTGTGAAGACAAGTGTTGTTATACATCCCTTAAAATCTTGTGTAAGATTGCATAGAATCATCTTTTAATTATTTGAAAACAAAGTAACCTCAACCCTTTTTGATTTCCTTATCTAAACCCCGTGATAGGGATTGTATAAAACCCAAGATCAACCGCACGTGCATGAGGCGTGGACGAAAGAATTAGTAACTATTGGTCCTTTATTTATTTTAATTTTAGGAAGCGAATATGTTTGGGAACATATTGTTTATTTTTAATTTTGGAAACATGTTTAGTTCAAGTTTGGAAGCATTATGACTAGCCTATTAATATGCTTGTTACCTTCCTAAGGCACTTTTGGATATTTAGAATAAAGATTATTGAGAGTATGGTTTTCTTCTCTTTTAAGCTTCCTTCCTTTTATTTTGTGGTTTCATACATGCCGGCCGTCCGGCATCGCCTTGTACTCTTTCAACAGTTACTCGTAGGGTTGCTCACGGTCTGGTTAATCCATGGTTTTTAAATGAAAATTAGTGGACCGATCTGTATCTCATGTTCAGACCATTAATCCACAGATTTAATCCGAAACGTTCAGATCAATTCGATTCGGACCAATTTCACAGTTCACCGGATTTTTTGCACAATTCCAATTTCTCTTTCTTGCATCATTCAAGATTCTTTTATGTTGCCTCGTGCAAAACAATTCGTTAATGCACGTCACAAGAAAAATAAAAACAAATGGAACTTTCCCCTTGAAGTAGAGCATATTCCTTCCAATGTACTCTTGAGTACAAAAACACAGACAAGAAAAAACTTCTTTACGGAGCAATCCGTAAATAAAGTTTACAGTGCTCAATTGTACGCGTCCAAATTAGTATTTTGGACGGTCCAAATTTTTAAAAAAACTATTTGCTAAAATAGTAGTAATAGAGAATAGTTAACTATTACTACTATTTTAGCGAATAGTTTTTTTTTTTAAATCCGGACCATTGATTATCGAAACGAACAGCTGAAATTATGCAGAGGTGTGAATAACTTACTCTTTGTCTTAATACTAAAGGGAGCATTTACAGTAAAAAAGACCCATTTTGATTATCCACTTTTGATTCCACTATAGATGCTCTAATGGAGCATTTACAACAAAACGTAACTTAAGATCTTGTGTTGCCAGCAGCCAAGGATTGCATAGAATCATCTTAAAGATCTCATTGAGTAGATTTCAAAAAAAAATATAATTTTTTTCAAAATCTGCTACATATAAAAAAATTTACTTTTGTTTAAAGTTTTAAATATATGGGCGTGCAAAGGTTGAGTTCTATAAAGGTTGTGAGAGAAAGAAAAGCTAGTGATTAGAAGATATTATTTGGTGGTTTGAAAATATTGTTCCAACCACTTATCAATAGCCACATGTCAATTATCTATAAAATACTACTATCTCCGTCAAGTGTCCTGCTTCGTAATTATAACTTATTAAAAAGACATCATTATTACACATTTCACATCAACTTTTACCTCCACTTTCTCTCCCCACCCTCTATGAAAATATCATTATTACATTTTTACTCATTTACTTTTCAAAATGGAATATACTTTTAGGGGCAAAATGGAAAATTCACTAATTTTTACCCTCTAACTTTATAAAATGGACACTTATTAAAAGACAGCTCAAAATAGAATATTAGACTCTAAAAATTGGATGGAGGGAGTAACAAAAATTAATGGGTCTCATAATTTTAACTAATCATATATGAATTGGGCACCACAATGTGATGTTCCTTCCACGTTGAATAATGATTCCTAATGCTAAACTCATGAGCGTGTGTAGATATTAGAAAAAAAGACCTAGAAGGAAGTGCATAGTTTGGGAGAGGGTTTGGACGGGTAGGCGCTAACAAAGTAGGGCCGGTTTGGAAGAACCCTTTAAATCTAGGTCATCCATAATACTTTTGGACGACCTGAATGCACCAAATAGACTCAACTGATCCGAAGCCAAATGAATAGGATCTAGGTCTGTCGGAAACAGCCCACGTGATAATTTTGTAGGGTGTGATGACTCTTGTCTTTTTCCTGTTGTTGGTCAAGAGACACGAGTGAGTTGTACTAAACTTATAAGAAATTAAGTTGGTTTTGTCCGTATTTGAATTTTCTTGATTCGTCTCAACGAAAAGAATTGAAAAAGTAAATTTTCTTTTTCACTTTTACTCAAATATTTTGGAAAATAAGCACTTTTTAGCAAAGATAAGTCAACTTATTTCACTTATTAGGTTATTTTTCAAAATATTTGGATAAAAGTAAAAAAAAAAAAAATTTTATGATTCCTCTCGTCGACGAATCAATAATTCACAAAAGTTTGACGAAAAACTAACAAATGCGAAAAAAATTCAAATAAGGACAAAACCAACTTATTTACTTACTCCGTATAAGTTTAGGAGAACTCACCCCAAGGTAATGAACTGGGTTTCGGAGTGTTTTCTTTTTCTTCTTTTTGGGATCAAACATTACACTGTGCGTTACCCCAAAAACAGAAGAAGCGCTCATGAGAATAGTAGGAGCGAAAACATGTGCAGCTGTGTCGTGCCTATTTTTTGTTTTGGCATCAACATATCACTTGAAAATCCCTCGGTTGGTTTTTTGTCAATCTCGATTTTGAGTATCGGGTGGGCACATAATTATTCTTAGATTTAGGAATTTATTGTTCTTAGATTTAGAAAGATGATGCCATCATCCTTTTTTTACCTTTGTAACAATTTCCAAGATTATAAAATTTCTTCGCCGTTCAAAAAAAAAAAGAAAGAATATATATCACTTGAATATATTACAATCGCATGCTTAGAGTTCAAAACAAAAAGTCTTAATTAGGTAATGATAAGAAGAGCAGCAAATTAAGCTGAACACAAAAAATTAAATGTCAATAGCAATGCGCGCTTGTACAAAGTGAGTAGGCAATCTTGGTTTAGCAACCGCGTGCAAAGGGGTTCTCATGTAAGTGACCAATCCCGGGTCCTCTGACATGTCTATATGACTATATCCCATCCGGCTTCACCCCTTGCGGTGGGGCCCACCAAAAATGGTGGTTAAGATGACCGAGCATTGACGTCACCAAGTTGATCCCCAGCTGGACCCCGGGCAGACCTGTCGACCTGCCCCAAAAGGCAACGGCCGGGAGTCGTGACCCTTCATATCAACATCCTCCTCCAAAAACCTCTCGGGTTGGAACTCGTCTGGGTTTTTCCAAACCGTCGGGTCACGGGTCATAGCCCACACGTTTACGTGGACGTTGGATCCTTTAGGGATGTCATAACCGCGGATCTTGACGTTGGAACGAGCCTTGTGGGGAAGCATCGCCGGGGTTGGAGGGTGTAGTCTCATGGCTTTTTTGGCTACACATTGTAGGTAAGGGAGGTTGGAGAAGTCAGATTTGGTCATAACCCGTTCGTATCCAATGACCCGGTCTAGCTCCTCTTGAGCCTTTTGTTGCACCCTCGGGTTCTTAATTAGCTCTGCCAGTGCCCACTCAACTGAGATAGCTGTTGTGTCCATGCCTGTAGAGACCATGTCCTGAAAAATATCAAGGAGTTAAAAATCCTTACGTGCTAAATTGGCTTATAATCTCACAGTTAACAATGCTCTCACAGCACATGTATAATGTAGGTCGACAAAAATAAGATTTTGACCGACGTACGTACTTTAGCTTAATTTTGTTTTGAAATTATGGAAATGAAAAGAAAAGAAAGGAGAAGGGAATTTTCCCTTCTATTTTTTTGGTTTGGAGAGAAAGAGGGAAAGACATTTTCTTACCACATCATAGTACGCAACACATATGAGGGTAGTCCTTTGGGACAACTAAATTTTCTTTAGGAATTGGTTTCTACACTCCTCTTTTAGCTATTTCAAGATCATTAATGGATACACATGCATACCCCGAGGAGCCCAAAAATTGTGATCTCGCTAAGATCATACTTCTCTTTCGACATAAGCAATGCATCCACAAAATGATGCTTAGGGCCACCGTGGTGGCGGACTGCGGTGTGCTCCTCTATGATGGCCCTGGTGAATCGGTCCCCTTGCGCAACAAGTTTGGCAAATGCCCCTTCATCCCGAGGGAACATCCACCGGAGCCAGGGGATGTGCTCTGCGATGGACAACGACACCCCCAATTTCAGGCTGTGAGCCACTATTGCCTTCAACTCGAGGCCCTGATCGTCAATCACGCTGTCTGAATTCACGACCCGTTTTCCAAACACCAGCCTTGTTATGTTGTTGAATGCTGCTTCTCCCAAGTATTTCCTCATTGCCAAACTCCTATCGCAATTTTCTGCATACCGAAATTTAAAAAAAAAACTTGAAAATGTTTAATCATGGCGTTGATAAGTTTGTAATCTAGGCATGCGGCATGCCTTTAGTTTTGACAGACCAAATCATTTTACGAACCCAATTATTGCTTCATTGGACATAT
>CM033796.1:8577284-8621062 GCA_019656835.1 Rhododendron ovatum | reverse complement strand
AAGAGCATAGATAGCATTATTTTTTCATAAACGGATCTTACCATCGTTTTTATCTTGTAAAATTATTATCCTTCACGCATTAATTTGTTCGTTGGTTTGCCTGTAGGTTTGAATTGGTATCAAGCTTCTGGTAAAAAATGGCAGAGTCACAAAATCACAGTATTTCTGTGTTCTGCTTCTTGGAAGGACAGAGAGCAAATGGTCTCTCCCTTAGTCTCCTTTTTCTTTTTCTTTTTTTGGTAACTCTCCCTCAGTCTCCTTGTATGGGCTTCTACAGGAAAGGGTGTTTACAATCTTTTAAAAGAACCACATGGCGCTTTACTTGGGGTTATATGATCAGGGTCTGACATCACGGAGGTAAATCGCACCTGACCCAAACTATAATGGGTAGTAAGGGGGTAAAATGGAGTTTATTCTTTTTTATAGCCGGATGTTCGGGCAAGATTGCCCGGACCTTGACTAAAATGAGCTTTATCCTTACAATGAAACTTTCTCCACTGCATTGTAGATATGATGTTGCTTTTAGGGATTTTAGAAGCAGTGGACATTTGAATCATGACTGCAAATGGTTCTGGCCGAGAAATAAAACGGCTAGAACCACTGCAAGGTCGATGTCAAATCTGGCCAACCAATGAACCTTGGCAAATGGTTCTGGCCGTTTTATTTCTCGGCCCCATCATTTGCATATTTCAAAAACTGCATCATAAAATCATGTATCTATACCCAAAACCAAGGGAAATTTGAAAATTACTGAACCGAATAAGAAAAAGAAGGAAATCATACCAGGGTTGGTGCAGTCATTGAACAAGGACTCAACCATGGCCGTAACCTCATCTTCCCTAAAGGGCCTGAGGGCCTCAATCCTCTTCGGAGAGAACAGTTCAAGTGTACAAACTTTCCTAACCTTCGCATAGTGAGTCCCAAATAAGGTCCTGCCCGTCTCTGCTAAACTTAGCTGCGGATCTGCTCCTATGCCTACCCGTCAGTTGCTGATCATTCTCCTTCAGCACCTCTTTTGCCAGCTCCGGGCTCGAAACGACCACGTTCAGTGTCGAGCCCGTCCACACGGATATGATTGGGCCATACACCTGGGCCCAATCCGCAAAGCAACGGAACGTCACCGGCTTTATGTTGTAGAGGTTGCCCACGATTGGTAGCGGGCCTGGGCCCGGTGGGAGCTTGAATCTCCGCCGTTGGTAGAGGCAGTAGGAAAGGAAGATGGTTAGGGTGATTGAGAAAAAGGGTAGCAGAGGCAATGTCATTTTCGAGAGAAAGGGACATGTTTTGAGTTGTACATGTTGCTGGATTACCTTAATTTATTGCTAAATATTTAAATGTACTGAAGGAGGAAAATGGGGAAGAATAGTAGCTGAAAATGGGCAGATGGTGAAAAATGGGGTAGCTGAGTAAGTGGACTCTCTACATGATTTTTATAATTGCTGAGTGTCCACATCCTTCATTATCTATGCTATTGATTAATCTCAGAGAAAAATTCAGTGAAGAAGGTTTGTTGCGAAGACAATTAGATCACTTGAGCGTATAGTGATGGCATGCGTGGCAGTGTCTCAAGAGTACGGAATAATTACTCGATCACATGATAAGTGAAGTGTATTCTATCAATGCATTGGTGACGCATTTAATAATAAACAAAATGTTGTCACCATAGCATTGGTGAGATGAGACTAAAAAAAAAGGTCTTTCGGAAACTTTTTTCAAAACAATCTGCCAAAAAGATTTCCCATACCAATTTTCAATTTCTACTGACAATTGACAAGAAACAAAATTGCAAGAATACGAAACAGATCGCTTGAATGAGAATAGCGTAGGCGAAAACAGGACACGAATGTCGTGCCTTGTTTTTGGGTCTTGCTATGCATAAACCCTGAACACATTACAAATTACAATCTCGTTATTAGAGTTCAAAAGCAAAAGTATTTGATGCGTAAAAGAATAGCAGCAAATTATGGATACAAAAACTACAGGTCAACAACAACACGTTTGTACAGGTGAGCAGGCAATCTTGGATTAGCAACAGCCTGTATAGGGGTTCTCATGTAAGTCACCGTTCCCGGATTCTCTGACATGTCTATCTCCTCTGCCTTCACACCTTCCGGTGGGGTCCACCAAAAATGATGGAGAAGGTGACCGAGCATCGATGTCACCAAGTTGATCCCGAGTTGAGCCCCAGGGCAAACGCGCCGGCCTGCCCCGAAAGGCAGCAACCGGAAATCGTGACCCTTCATATCAACATCCTCTTCCAAGAACCTCTCAGGCCGGAACTCGTTCGGGTTTTTCCAAACTTCCGGGTCACGAGCCATAGCCCACACGTTTACGTGGACATGGGATCCTTTAGGGATATCGTACCCGTCAATCTTGACGTTGGATTTAGCCTTGTGGGGAAGTAGCAGTGGGGTTGGAGGGTGTAGCCTCATTGCCTCTTTGGTTACGCATTCTAGGTAAGGGAGGTTGGAGAAGTCGGATTCGGTCATGACCCGTTCGTAGCCAATGACCCGATCTAGCTCCTCTTGAACCTTTTGTTGCACCCTAGGGTTCTTGATCACCTCAGCCATTGCCCACTCGACTGATATAGCCGTTGTGTGCATGCCTGCAATTACCATGTCCTGCAGAACTCATATGGACAATTGCTTTTACTACCGAAATAGTGAAATGGGTTAACAATTGTGCAACAAGTATGTCAACAAATAAAAAGGTTCGTAGCTGTGCACAAAATTTCCATGACTCGAAAACCATTCCAGAAGCCTAGGACAATATACTTGTTGTGACACTATTTCACAACCTCATAGCTCAATAAGGGCCAATCACAACCCCAAGGGGTTTTGGCCAAGCGGGCATAAGAAAGCAATAAATGCTTGTCCTCCATGAAGTTGAATGTTCAAATAACACAGAGACCAAACATACGAAACCTTCGGGGCCACTGAGAGTTTTATCCGGTCGTTAACTTTAGGACCTGGAATTAATCAAGATTCGCGCAAACTGAACCGAATATCCAATTATTAAAAAAACATAAGGGCTAATCGCAACATATGACAATATCATGTTCTCTTTTCCCGTACATTAGTAGGTAATCTAATTTTGGTGGGAGGAGATTAATGGACAGGACAATTTGCAACTTGCAGGGGTATGAATCTAACAGGCGCCCAATTAGTAAGAGCTAGAGTGACTCATGCATGTATAGTTCAATCCATTGCTCTTAACTGCACTAGCAAAATAGAAATTTAGTTTTCCACTACACTAGAGGGTCCCCAGTTCCGAGATTATGGTAGTGTTGTAGAACCCGAACTCACCATGTCGTGCTGTTACTCTCAATCCTAACTATGTTTTCGTGCCATTTTTTTAGACATTAATTGGTAGACCGTAGACATACATACCCAAAGGAGCCCAATGATGGTGACCTCGCTCAGATCATACTTCTCTCTCAATGTAAGCAACGTGTCCACAAAATGATGTTGGGCGGTGCCACCGCTCTTGTGGCGGGTGGTGGTGTGTTCCTCCATGATGACCCTGTTGAATTGGTCCCACCGTGCCCCATGCTTGGCAAAAGCCTCTTCCTCGAGGGGGAACATCCACCGGAGCCAGGGGAAGTGCATAGCCGTAGCAAGCGACGACCCAAATTTCAGTTCTTCGGCCACAATTGCCTGGAATTCAAGTCCTTGACCGTCCAGCGCGCCCTCCCAATTCATGAACCGTTTTCCGAATGTCAGCCTCGTTATGTTGTTGAGTGCTACAGCTCCCAAGTATTTCCTCACTGACAAACTTTTTTCCGAGTTTTCTGCATTGCAAATTCTAAAAAATTCACACATCACTTCATTCATTGAGTTGCGGATGCAAAAATTTCACAAGAAGCAGATCAATTGCGAAATTATCTTTGAGTTTAGAGGAACTAAAGCGAAAAACGATTTTGAAGTGATCAAGTAAAATTATCAAGATCATGATGCAATTATAACACTCAATTTTGTTTTAAATATCAAAAACTACGTGTCCATCGACGTCATTGATCGAATTGGCAATTTGGTGCCTACTTCAATCGGATCATTCTTTTTTTTTATTTTTTTATGGGTCTTTCTAACTACTGCCTATTAGGCAATTAATAATAAGCATATGATTACGCACATTTCTTAGATATCAATCCATAAATATGGATACATCTAGCGCAATCTGTTTCCAATATGTCTATGCCAATAGACTTATTGTCATCCCTTAATTCCCATAAAAGAAGGGAGTGGAAGAGGCCCACTATCTTTGGTAACCTCCAATAACCACCCATTTTCAAGGAGAAATAAATGGGCAACACATGTAACTGCCATTAACCACCCATGATATTGAGTTGTGCATAAGTGGAGAAGTTACAAGGACACTTTTATCATCATTAGGCGAAGGCGGGAAAGCTTGCTTCCAAAATTGTGAAGACCCTTTTTTCCTATAAATATGAGAATTGAAGACTTAGAAAGGGCAAAGTGCTACACACACAACGGTTGTGTAAAACACAACACACAATCAATCTCTAGCCATCCATGGCTGTAATGAATGGTCAGGATTCGCTCAAACTCTTCCTCATAAAAGTTAAACTTATCCATTGAAGAGTTTTTTTAAAATCTAGACCGTCCAAATACATCTGGACGGTCAGAATTACACACACAACCAACACAACGATTGTGCAAGTAGTATTTTTGTAGAAAGGGTTTCAATACCAATCAAGCCTAGCGTTTACCAAACACACAAAGTTTTTAGCAAAGTTTGCTTGTTACTTTTAACTTGTACCCAAGTACCCCGTACTTGTTTATCTTTGGTCCAGCACCATCGATTTTTTTACATTTCTTTGGACCACGACTTTATTATTTCGATATAATGAAACTTGTTTGCTTTTCTTTTTGTTCTTTCTTTCCTACATGGTTAGAAAATTATTAAGTCCACATTCCTTGTGGTCAACCACAAACCTCTTGTGATCTCACCCTTAAGGTCACAACACTCTCGCTCTCAATTACGAAGTAAGAAAAGGGCATTCAATCCTCACGTTGGAAAACTATTTTTTATGTTCACAGGTTTTAGTAGTTTGAAAAAATAATGTGACAAGTTTTGGTTATCTGATTATATCATTGTGTGGAGGTACATTGCTAACTTTAGCAATCTCTTAAATGGACAAACAAAAACTAATGTGACAACATTTTGCTATTCATTTTTTATCACGCCATTGTGGATACCCTGATAAATGAACAGCTAGAATGTTTCTTTTGTTTGGGACTCCGAAGAAGAAGGCCTCGTCCCGGAGTAGGCCCCGCACAACAATTTATGCACAATATATCTATTCAAGAGGGTTCTACACCCATAGATCGAACGGATAGAATCAGACCAATCAATACGACCCCTGCTCCGTTCTAATTTGATAGATCTGACCGTTCTATTTTTCATCAAAATTTTGAATACCGTATCTTATTTCTATACTGATTTTTGTCCTGATATGAATTCAAACGCTTAATTTTCACCTAGTTTCTAAAAAAAAGCTTTGTTTTGTCTTTATTTAAATTTTTTCGTATTTGTAAGTTATGCGTTAAAATTTTTGAGAATTTTTGGTCCATCAAGAAGAAAAGAATCAGAATAGTAAAAAATTATAACTTTTACACAATTATTTTTGAATAGTTGTCAAAATTTCAGCGCATAAAAGTCTTATACGCTGCACATGATACAAACTTTTTATACATTAGAGTTTTCGCACCAACAAAAACAGTCTTGATGTTATCATTTTCCATCGTTTTTTTGAAAATATCTAAAATTTAGCACTTTTAGCACAGCTCCGGAAAATGAACCAGTCTACTGGCATAGCAAATCTGTGCACAGATTGTGCACAGATTTTTATGTGGGACCCACTCGGGTCTCACACAAGTGATCCAAACCGTTCATTATGTTTAAAACATTTTTTCAAGAGTCTCCGCGAAAAATCAACTCAATCCGATATCTATTCGTGCTTGATTTGATCATCTAACTTTTCATTCAAGTTTTTAGATGATGAAAAGTTAGATGATTAGATCAAATACTTATAGATATTGGATTGATCTGATTTTTTGCGGATTCCCCTGAAAAAGTGTTTTAAACATAATGAACGGCTCAGATCACTTATATGAAACCCTTAGCAGGCTCCACATAAAAATCTATTCATAATCTGTGCACAGATTTGCCGTGCCAGTAGACTTTCTGTCAGAAAATGAAGGGGGAAGGAAGGATTCATACCCAGATTGGTGCAGTCATTGTACAAGGACTCAACCATCGTCGTAACCTCTTCTTCCCTAATGGGCCGAAGGGCCTCAAGCTTCTTCGGAGTGAACAATTCAAGCGTACAAACTTTCCTAACCTTCACATAATGAGGCCCATAATCGGCCCAGATGAGGTCCTGCCCGTCCTTGCTAAACCTCGCCGCCGACCTGCTCCTATGCCTATCTGACAGCTGCTGGTCCTTCTCCTTCAGCACCTCCTTCGCCAGTGCCGAGCTCGAAACGACCACGTTCAGCGTCGAGCCCATCCAGAACGAAAAGATGGGGCCGTAGACCTGGGCCCACTCTGCGAAGCATCGGAACTTCACCGGTTTGACTTGGTAGAGGTTGCCGACGACCGGCAGAGGGCGGGGGCCCGGTGGGAGCTTGTATCTCAGCCGTGGGTAGAGGTGGTAGAAGAGGAAGGTGATGAGGGTGATTGAGAATATGGGTAGCAGAGGCAATCCCATGTTTTTCTAATCCAGAGGGAGATGTCTGTTTTGGATTTGTGTTGAAAGGATTTCTTAAAATTTATCCATTTAATGTGTATTGGCCCACATGGTATTTAAATCAAGAAATAAGTTATAGATCTGGTCGGGGGATTATTGAGGAGTACTGCAGCTGTGCTACATCCCCTCTTTTATTCTTACCTTGATGGGTAGATGAGTATAATCTATCTATATAATACTCCATTCGTCTCTTTTTAAGTGTTCTGTTTCGTAACTCTAATTTATTAAAAAGATATTATCATTACACCTTTCACATCAACTTTTTCCTCCACTTTCCTTACTTACCCATCATCATTACACTTTTATTCACTAACTTTTCAAAATGAAATCTATTTTTAGGGACAAAATAGACAATGCACCACCTTTTACCCCCTTAACTTTACAAAATGGACACTTATTAAGAGATAGCCCAAAATAAAATACTGGACACAAAAAATGGGACGGAGGGCTCACGATGGTATAAAGTTAATAATATTTGTGTAAAAGATGGCTCACGATGGTATAATCAAACATAACAAAATTGGTAGAAATAATCAAATTTTGGGTTTTGAATAACCAAAACTAGAAACCTTTTCAATAATCAAAATTTGTGAATTTCACACCACATAAGTTAACTGGTTTAAAAATTTGTATATACGTGTGTTTCAAATGCTATTTTCTTCTCTTATTCGCTTGTTTTATATCTCATTTTCTTCACCCACAAACTATTTTTCTTTCTTTCTCTTCAAAAGTGAAGCCCATATCTTTCGATCATTTACAATTCAACTCAATATCGCCAGATTAAGGTATTTCACTTTTTTTTTCCGTTTCTATTTTTTTTTTCGTTCCTCTTCCCATAGTTGAGTACATTATTTTCCAAATTTGATTTTTTTTAGTATATTATTTTTTTTTCAAATTCATAATATGAGGGATGGAAGTCACCAATTTCTTCCCCAAAATTAATGGAGGTAATCGATATATTTTTGCCAAAAAAAAAAACAGTAATGGAGGGAAGTGATCAATGGTGGAAAACATAAGGGGAGAGAGAGAGAGTAAAATTATAGTGGACCCCTTATTTTGATTATGGACTAGAAGTGACCATTGTGGACCTCAATATTGTTAAGCTTAGCAACCTTTTAAATGGATAATCAAAAGCTGATGTGTCAACTTTTGGTTATCCATTTTTTATTATACTACTGTGGATGGCCTTATATACATAAATTAAGGGTCCGAATTTATTCCCACACATATCTAAGGGCCGAGAACCAAAATGGCAATTCAGGAAATCTCAAACTGATTTAGGGTAATTTTGTAGAGTTTGGTCAAATGGCATTTTGGTAAAATTAAGATTTGGTTTTCAAAATTTGAAACCCAATATGTTTGGTCTTCTCTCTTTACGGTCTCTCCCAAATCTAAAAGTATTGAGAAATGTGTAGAAAGAAAAATGAGATGAGTTGAGTTGTGAACCAAACAAGGTATGCCATTTTCGAGAGAAAGGGAGGGATATGTTTTGAGTTGCATTTGTTGCTGGATTACACCTTTTTTTTGCTAAAGATGTAAATGTAATGTGAAGGCAGAAAATGGGGAAGAATAAACCAAATCAAATCAATCCAAGCCTTATGTCCCAATCACTTGGGGTCGATTAATAGCATCTAAAAATAGGCAGATGGTAAAAAATGTGGTAGTTGAGTGTTCACATCCTTCATTATCTATGTTTTTTTTTTTTTTTTTGTGGTTAGATATGTCATTTTATAACCAACCAAATTGGAAAAACACAGGGGTGCAAAACCAATTATATAGACTGCTTTAAACAAAAGAAAAGCATCTTACTACAATCTACCAAACAACATACTAACTCCTCGTTAGAGATTTGCAGATCCAAGAATTCTAGTAGAGATGTTTCAATGAACACAAAGTCTTTGGTTTTCCAAAGAGTTGGGGAACTGATTCCAAGTACAAACTCTTAGTCTTATATTGTCATCAATACACACTAAGACTGCACTTGAATTCCTGGGCCTGTCTTCAAAAATTCTGGAATTACTCTCCAACCAAATGAAGTATAACTTAGCAGCTAATGCCAATTTAAACATCAAAGAGTTGAATGTCTCACTTCTACAAAAACCATAAGCATCATTCAATTCTAAATCCCATGTATATGCCCTTCTTTGGACATGAAATCTGAGTAGGATAGGCTTCCAAATACACCTAGAAAAAGAATAGTCAAAGAACAGGTGTTGAATAGATTTGGTACTCTGGGAACATAGCACACAAATAGGGTCTACCTCCATTTCCTATCGCTGAAGACGGTCCTTAGTAGACAGCCTCTTAAGACAAGCTAGCCATAAAATAAAGGACCATTTAGACACATTTTTTGAAAACCAAACAACAGTAGCCCATTGAGTTCTTCTCCTTTATTTCTTATAGCCTCCCATGTGTGCTTGGTAGTATACTGCCCTGCAGGGGAAACAGTCCATACAACTTCATCAGCTTTATCAGATTGAGGAACAACAGAGCTAGGAATGGAGTGTTGCATCTGATGAATAACAGAATTTCGCGGTCTGGGCCAGTGTCATTCCCCATTCTGAATTACAGTACTAACAGTAGCGGAAATAGATCTTCCAAGGACAGAAATAAGTCTTGCAAGAATAGTTTGTAAAGGAGACCGCTAGGGTGCCAATTATCGAGCCGAAGGAAAGTAACTTGTCCATCCCCAATAATGTGTTTCACAAAGTTTTGGGCCATGACTCTTAAACGCATAAGTTTTCTGATGGTCCATGAACAGTCACAAGGGGTCCTCATATGCCAAAAGTTCTGATCCCCACTGACAAAGGTATCGACCCATTTCATCCATAAAGTGTCTTCTTTTTTTCTTAAGGCCCACAAGTGCCTCATCATAGTAGTATTATTCCAAATAGTAAGAGACTTTAACCCTAGTTCACCTTCAGTTATCTATGCTGTTCATTAATCAGAGAGAAATTCAGTGAGAAGGTTTGTCGCATAGACAATTAGACCACTTGAGCAAATAGTGATGGTATGCGTGTGGCGGTGACTCCAGAACACTAAAAAATTACTTGACTACATGACAAGTGAAGTGTATTTTATCAATCTATCGGTGACACATGTAATGATAAGCAAAATGTTGTCACCGTAGCATTTATGCAAAAAAAAAAAAAAGTCTTTCGGATACCTTTTCAAAACAATCTGCCAAAAAGATTTCCCATACCAATTTTCACTTTTCTACTAACAACAAACAAAATTGCAAGAATACGTAACAGATCGCAAGAATGAGAATAGCATATAGGCTAAAACAGGACACGACTGTCATGCCTGTTTTTTGGTCTTGCTGTGCATAAACCCTGAACACATTACAAATTACAATCTCGTTATTGGAGTTCAAAAGCAAAAGTATTTAATGCGTAAAAGAATAGCAGCAAATTATGGATACAAAAACTACAGGTCAAAAACAACACGGTTGTAGAGGTGAGCAGGCAATCTTGGATTAGCAACAGCCTGTATAGGGGTTCTCATATAAGTCACCATTCCCGGATTCTCCGACATGTCTATCTCCTCTGGCTTCACACCTTCGGGTGGGGTCCACCAAAAGTGATGGAGAAGGTGACCGAGCATCGAAGTCACCAAGTTGATCCCGAGTTGAGCCCCAGGGCAGATGCGTCGGCCCGCCCCGAAAGGCAGCAACCGGAAATCGTGACCCTTCATATCAACATCCTCTTCGAAGAACCTCTCTGGTCGGAACTCGTTCGGGTTTGTCCAAACTTCTGGGTCACGGGCCACAGCCCACACGTTTACGTGGACATTGGATCCTTTAGGGATATCGTACCCGCCAATCTTGACGTTGGAATTAGCCTTGTGGGGAAGCATCAGTGGGGTTGGAGGGTGTAGCCTCATTGCCTCTTTGGTCACGCATTGTAGGTAAGGGAGGTTGGAGAAGTCGGATTCGGTCATGACCCGTTCGTACCCAACGACCCGATCTAGCTCCTCTTGAACTTTTTGTTGCACCCTAGGGTTCTTGATCACCTCAGCCATGGCCCACTCAACTGATATAGCCGTTGTGTCCATGCCTGCAGTTATCATGTCCTGCAAAACTCATATGGACAATTGCCTTAACTACTGAAATGGGTTAACAATTATGCAATATGTATATCAAATAATAAAGTTTTTACCTATGCACAAAATTTCCATGATTCGAAAACCATGCCAAAAGCCTCAAAGACAATATACTTGTCGTGACACTATGCCAAAACCTTTTAGCTCAACATAGAGGCTAATCACAACCCCAAGTTGTTTTGGCCAAGTGGACATGAGAAAGCAATAAGTGTTTGTCCTCTATGATGTCGCATATTCAAATTTTACGGAGGCCAAACATTCCAAACTTTTGGGGCCTCTAAAGAGTTAACTTGGTTGTTAACTTCAGGACTTGGAATTAGTTGAGGTGCACGCGAGCTGGCCTAGACATCCGGTAACAAAAAAAACATAAGGGCTAATGGCGACATATGACAATATCATGTTCTCTTTTCCCATGCATCAGTAGGTAATTTAATTTTGGTGGGAGGGGATTAATGGACAGGACAATTTGAAACTTTATGACTCAAACAAATGCCCAATTAGTAAGAGCTAGAGTGACTCAAGCATGTATAGTTCAATCCGTTGCTCTTAACAGCACTAGCAAAATAGAAATTTAGTTTTCCCCTGCACTAGAGGATCCCCGGTTCTGAGATTATGGTAGTCTTCTAGGATGCTAACTAAACATGTCGTGCTGTTACTCTCAACCCTAAATTTGTTTTCGTGCCATTTTATTTCCCAAAACAATTCAAGACATTAATTGGTAGACCGAAGACAGACATACCCAAAGGAGCCCAATGATGGTGTCCTCACTCAGGTCATACTTCTCTTTCAATGTAAGCAACGCGTCAACAAAATGCTGCTGGGCGGTGCCACCGCTCTTGTGGCGGGTGGCTGTGTGCTCCTCCATGATGACCCTGGTGAGTCGGTCCCGCTGTGCCCCGTGCTTGGCAAAAGCCTCCTCCTCGAGGGGGAACATCCAACGGAGCCAGGGGATGTGCTCTGCCGCAGCCAGAGTCGCCCCCAATTTCAGGCCGTTGGCCGAAATTGCCTTGAATTCCAATCCTTGGTCGTCCAGCACGCCCTCCGAATTCACGAACCGTTTTCCGAATGTCAGCCTCGTTATGTTGTTGAATGCTACGGCTCCCAAGTATTTCCTCACCGACAAACCCTTTTCCGAGTTTTCTGCATTGCCAATTCTAAAAAATTCAGACACATCACTTCATTCATTGAGTTGCGGAGGAAAAAATTTCACAGAAAGCAGATCAATTGCGAAGTTATCTAAGAGTTTAGAGGCACTAAAGCAAAAAACACTAAAATTCCGAAGGGGTAAACTAAAATTATCAAGATCATGAAGCAATTATAACACTCAAATTTTGTTTTAAATATAAAAAATGCCGTGTCCATTGACTTCATTGATCGAACTGGCAATTTGGCGCCTACTTCAATCGGATCATATTTTTTATGGGCCTTTCTAACTACCATCCATTAGGCAGTGGATAATGAACATATGATTATGCACACTCCAAGGATATCAATCCATAACTATCAATACACTCATCTCGGAAATGGATATACCTTATACACATCATTCACCCCTAGAAGGCGTTCGTTTAACTTAGTTTAGCATTTTCCATTTTTTTATTATCAAACGTAGCATGTATTCAGCGTAAAGAATTACTCGTAACTATTTCGAGATAATAAAACGTATCATACTAGCATCGAGGATAGACTAAAAATATTTTTCATGACCAGTTGGCAGTTAAGAAATGTGTCAAGAAATATAGCTCCCAAGTAATGATCAGGCCACCAGCTTTGTACCAACCGACACACCTAAACTCCACCAACTTCATTTTATGTTATTTCAGTACTATTTCGTAAAATTTGACCCATTTGCGATTTTTGATTAATTTAAAACATTATCTAAGTTTACTCGTTTCGGAAACTCCATTAATCTCCCCCGGTCGGATTTATCGTTTGATCCAGGGGCGGAACCAGGATTTTCGATAAGTGTTGTCGAAAATTTGAATTATGTATGATTTACTTTTTCTAGTTGCTATTTGAAAGGAACAATCAAATTAACAAGTTAATCAAAAAGTAGATGTATATTAATAACAAGAACAATGAAACACTATTCATATTTTGGGGATTTTTGTGGATGAAAATTCTATTTTGACTCCTCTTTTTCCTAAGTACAAAACCCTTATATATGGGTTGGGGCAAAAATGAATTTTAAAGGGGGGTCAAATGAGTAAAAATTGGGTGAAAATTATTTCAATCTCTAAAAAAATTTGGAAGGCAGTGGGGTCAGCTGCCCCCCTTGACTCTTAATCCCTCCGCCCTTGGTTTGATCAGTCTTTATTCAGGTACTCAAACAAATACAGCGGTTGAGACTAAAAAGCCAATTGTACTATTACGGATCTTTGAAAAAATGGTCTACCTTATAATACTTTTTTATACAATATGAATCTTATTTAACAGACCTCAGTTAATTATCTGACGAAATTTTAAAATCATAAGAAAACTATATATTGAATATTATACATTGATGTTTTAGAGGCCCGAATATCAAAATTGTCGTACATTTCTAGACAGAATAATAATACTATTTAGACCTTCAATTGTTTGTTGACTAGGTATTTCTTTTCCCGGTCTTTAAATCTTTGGAAAATGATTTTCGCACTCTCCTTTTAATCATTTATACTCCTTTTTTTTTTATCCACATGAATTTACAATATTATTCTTGAATGCGTGAAAAAGTATATTGAATAAAGGACAAGATAATAAATTCAAGTGGATAAAAAAAAGTGTGAATAATAAAAAATAGAGTGTGAAAATTAATTCCCTACTTATTAGGTCTCGCTTATTTATTGAGAAGTTGCCTACTTTTTTGCTTTTTGTAGTCTAGAGTACTACTACTAGTTATTCTGGTAGACTGTAGCTTAATCATAATTTCACCCACGTTAAACACGTTTATCGGTTTCAACTTGAATTTAAAATCTGAAACTATATTCTAAACCAGCCCTGGATATCGCATAATGTCCTGCAGCTATGGTGTTTCGATATTAATGATTTTCTCAATGTGACAATCATTGTAAAGTAGACCATATCAGATAATAAATGAACGGCTAGAATGTTTTTGTGTGTGACTCCGGAGAAGGTCTGATCTCCCGGAGTTGGCCACATATCAAAATTTGTGCACAATCTATACAAGAGGATCTCTAAAAAAATTGTGGGTTCTATTTACTATTTATGATCTCTCAAAAAATTGACTATTTCTTTTAATTCATAAATATAGATCTTATTCGATAAATCTCAATTAACTTTATTAAATAAAATTTTTAAAATCATAAAAAATATTATAGATTATGACATATAGAAAATTGTTTGAGTGACACATAAAATAAAACAGGATTAACAATTTGAAATGGAGAGAGTAGTTTCTAAAAAAAACCGTTTTCTTTTTGTCCTTATTTATATTTTCAATAGATTTGCGTCAAATCTTTATGAATTGTTGATTCGTCTCAACGAAAATAATCAAATAGTAAAAAATTACCCAATTATTTTTTTAGAAATATTCAAAATTTAGCACTTTTAAATCAACGGAAGGGCAAGGATTCATACCAGGATTGGTGCGGTCATTGTACAAGGACTCAATCATCGCCGTAACCTCTTCTTCCCTAATGGGCCTAAGGGCCTCAAGCCTCTTCGGAGTGAACAACTCAAGCGTACAAACTTTCCTAACCTTCACATAGTGAGGCCCATAATCGGCCCAAATAAGGTCCTGCCCGTCCTTGCTAAACCTCGCCGCCGATCTGCTCCTGTGCCTGTCCGCCAGCTGCTGGTCCTTCTCCTTCAGCACCTCCTTCGCCAGCTCTGAGCTCGAAACGACCACGTTCAGCGTCGAGCCCATCCAGAACGAGAAGATTGGGCCGTAGACCTGGGCCCACTCGGCGAAGCATCGGAACTTCACCGGCTTGATGTGGTAGAGGTTGCCGACGACCGGCAGCGGGCGGGGGCCGGGTGGGAGCTTGTATCTCAGCCGCGGGTAGAGGTAGTAGACGAGGAAGGTGATTAGAGTGATTGAGAATATGGGGAGCAGAGGCAATCCCATGGTTTCTAAGGGAGGGATGTGTTTTTTTTTTTTTGGGTTTGTGGTGAATGGATTAGCCTTTTGGCTAAAGGAAATTGTTGGAGGGAGGTTGATATATATCTGGTGGAGTGGAGAAGGTGCAATGGGAGTTGGTGAGGTTTTTTTTTTTTTTTTTTCAAACAATATACATTAGCGGAGTCAGGAGAATTAATAAGTTAGTTCACAGAACATTCAAAATTGTCCGTAGCCTAATCCACAAATGATCATAATAGAGTTCGAACCCTAATCTCTCATAAGAAAAGAAACCAAAAAATACCATTAGACAACAAGCCTTTAGCCGGGAGTTGGTGAGTTGGAAGGAAATAAAATAATATACTCCACATACAACTTATCTCATACGTATATGTGGAAGGAGAGTTGGTGAGTAATTTTTCTACATGGTAGGCTGATAGAAATTAGAAAGGTAAAAAATGGAGAGTTGGTGAGTTGATTTTATCTGTATTACTTTATGATTATACTATTAGATGCCCGTCGAAACGTGATATCGTCTCAATGTAATATTTTTAAAATTATGAGTCATTTAATTTTATTTCTTTAGGCTACACAATTGTCACATGATTATTTCCTATTAAGTAAAGAAACAGAGAAATAAGAATTTCTAATATAATATTTATTAAATCAAATCACGATTATTAAGATTTTAACAAATTATTGCACTAATAATACCCTATGATATACCATATAGGTAACACAGCTCCACCACCTACTTGTAAAAAAAAAAAAAAACACAACTCTACCAATGTTGGTAACATATTAAAGGGATTGATTTTGTCACTCCCATTTTTGTTAATGTCACTCCCTTTTGTGTCTTTATTAAATGATTTATTTTGTGAGTAAAATGAGATGATATTAACAAAAAACAAAGAGTGACAAAATTAATATCCGATAATATTCATGTACTAGTAAGAGTGACAGAGGCGCTGGTGGGACACATATTGAGTGGCAAAATTTAGGGGTTCTTTGGATAAAAAAGTCAAAGTGACTTATTTTTTGTCTTTATTCAAATTTTTTTCGTATCACTTGACTTATCATCATTTTTTTTTGGAGATTATTGCAACCTCATGACAAGAGAAATTTAAAAACTAAAATTTTTTGATTGAAATTCAATTTTTTCTAATAAAAACAAAAAAATTAGTTTATTAACTTATTTTCGTTTTTATGTGACTTTATTTGACTCATTTTTTACGGAAAAGCCATTGGTTTTTTTTAAAAGAACGGCCCTTTAATAGTGGTTGGTTGGTGGGATACTGGGATGTGGGCATGAATAGTAACTCAACACGTTCGCGAAGGAATCAAAGGTTGGTGAAGGAAGGACACAGGTAGGGCCCACCGTATCTAAAAGGTTGGTGATTCGGTGAAGGAGTTCTGCCCACCGTATCCATCCAAAACTTTGGGTCGACGTCGGGTAAGGTTAACAAGAATGGAAGACCTGACAAACACGACCGATCCAAGAGATCGTACGGATCGTGAAAGACTTTTGAAAGGTTCATGATCGTTTTGGGTTTTTAGGAAGGCTTTTGAAAGCGCGTGTCCAAGAATTTTAAAACCCCCAAACAAATCAGGATGATATGACAAACGAAAATGCATGAAAAATATTTGTACAGACCGGAAAGGGTATATAATATTTCATCCGTCCTAATTTCTTTGTATTTTTTTGATATTCGTGTCAATTTTTAATTATTTATATTTTTTAATATAAATCTTCAAAAATATGCAATATAAATTTTGTTAGATAGAAAACGATTAGGTCTATAATACAAAATTTTTAAAATTATGAAAAATATTATAGATTGAGAGATATAAGCGTTTAAAGAACGACACGAATAATGAAAATGAACAACCAAAATAGAACGGAATGAGTAGAAGATTTAGGGTGGACAGAAGGCCATAGGGTTGAATTTCATTTTCTCACAATTCATAAGATGCATCTTTTGTAATTTCATGTGCAACTCACACTTGTAGATAACTCCAACAACTATCTACTATTCCCTCTGTCCGGATTTAATTATCCCTAATTCTATTTTAACCTGCTAAAAAATGAATTATATTTTTTGAATTCGTAATTAATTTTATATTGAATATGTATCTTATTTGATAGATCTCGATTATTTTTATAATACAATGTTTTCGTTATTACGTAAAACATTATAAATTGGAAGACATAATCGATTGAAACATGACATAAATTCTAAAAAAGGACTATTAAATCCGGATGGGTGAGTAGTACAATTATTGGTATATCGTTTCCATTTGTCCCTACTATGTCATCACCAAAAGAAACACGATTATCAAGAAATTTAACTACACAATTGTTATAGCCACACTGATATTTTTTGCAAGGTTAATTAGAGCCTGTTCCAGAACTCGAAAAAAAATTTTATTTTTTAAGAAGGCAATTTCAAACTCAAAAATTATAGACTTATTGAAATCTAAAAATATACAATATGGATCTTGTTTGAAAGAACTCATCGAGATCTTTTATACGATGCAAAAAAATTTGAAAAAATATTTTTTATTTACATTATTTTTGAATTTGAAAATATAAAATAAACTGCTTATTTTTTAAGAAGGTTTCTGGAGCGGAGCCTTAGAAAGTTGACCAAAATAGATGTCTAAATAATGTGATTTTGTCTATTAACCATGTCAATGCTTATTTTGCGGATGACACTCTGGTATTTTGTAAAGCTAATTGCTGGGATCTCAACTGGGTTTGAGGTCGGTTATTTTGGAGAGTGATGCTCAATTGACCGTGAATATGCTCAATTGTACGTCAGGTTGCTGTCGGTTAAAAGGTGGAAGTCATTACTCATGATATTTATGCTTTGAGTAAAATTTTCAATGTTTCAGCTTTTCTTTTGTTCTTAGGAAGTCATTACTCATGATATTGGGTGCATAGTTGCACCGGTTAATGTTCTTGAATTTTGGTACAAGATTGTTTAACATTGAATGATTCGTTTTAGTTGTGTAAATTTAGTTTTGTCAAACGTGATGTAATAGGACTGTACATGCTTATGCAAAGAAAGCCCTTTCTTGTAGTTTATCCGGTCTGTGGACAACTACCTTGCCCCCATGGGGTTCCTCTCTCTCTTTGATGTTTAGGCGTTTTTCCACCTCTTGGATTAATAAAATCTTCTCCCTTTTATCAAAAAAAAAAAAAAAATGTTCTTGAATTTGCGTTTTCCTTTATAAAAGGGCAAATTTCATTGACCTCCCCTGAGGTTTCTAACACCGACAGATACCTCCCCTAAGGTATCTAAAATTTCACTGCCCTCCCTTTTAAAAATATTCTACAGATTCCCTCATACAGCTAACTTGACTTAAACTGTGTCAACTTTATGAAGCAAAAGACTTCAATGCCCTCTCCTATATTCTGCTCTTCCTTTCCCTTAATCTTTTTTGTTTCCTTTAACCCTTTTTCCTTATTTGGTCAAAAGTGGAAGGAAGCTAAGCATATACTTTTGCAAGAGAAAGAAAATTAACATAAAATTTAAAAGTGTATTTGGTTGTGTTTCTAAAATGAGTTTTTAAGATTAAAAAATAGATAAGGTTACTTTTTATTTGTCTTCCGTCAATTTTTTTCTTTAACATATAAAACTTCATTACTTTGGTGTACATAGTTTAGCCACACTTGAAAAGTAAAAGAATGGATAATAGTTAATGAAAAATTGAAAAAATCACCTTTGACTTGGCATTTTGAATTTTTGACCTGGAGTTTTAATACCTTTTCTTTTCGATTTTACTAACTTTTTATTTCAATAAGTTCCTTAAATTTTAAGATTGAGATAGACTAGATGTACTCACAAAATTTCAAAAACGTTAATATACTGGAGTTTTATAAAAAAAAAAAAAGGGTTTAAGTATGTTTTCATTATAAAACATTATTGGTAGTTTTTGGATTTTGTTTGATGTTTAAGTACAGGAATATTTATAACAATTTAGTTAATTTTTTTTAATCAAGGGAGCCACAATTTTGTTCAGTACTTAGTAAAAAGGTAGGTGAACAATACTCACTTTGGGTGAGTGTGAGATAATTAAGTACAAACAAATAAGGTCAAGCCTATGTCTTGAATTGAATGCGGAGAGATTTATATCCTACCGTACATATAACCAAACACACTAATTTATAACGAGAATAACTTAGTCACAGAGTAAAAAACATAACTTATTCACGGAGCTCCATGAATAAGTTATTACGGAGCTCAATTTTGGTCTTTCAAAAGTATTTTGGATAATTCAGATTAAAAACAATCTATTTTCGATAATAGATTATTTTTAATCCGAATCGTCCAAAATACTTTTGAACGACCGAGATTTGAGCGCTTCCGTGAATAAATTATTCGCGAAGGAGCCATGAATAAGTTATTCTCATTTATAAAACCAAACACATAAATTTATATATATAACTAAACAGTGAAACAAACCAACATATAGACTAGAATACACAAACCAATGCAAATATATCTATGTATATTTCTGCCTGTACACAACTCCACTATAAGGCAAATTAAAATAGCTATTAAACTTCTACTTTTGTTATTCTCACTAACAATTTTTTTATTGTAACTCAAAACACTGTACTTATTTAACTAGATTCCTTCGTATTTTTTTTCTTTGTGAGAGCATCAAGTCTAAGCTTAGCAATGTATGTTGAGCTAGATTATAACTAAAAGGAAACCTTTTTTTTATTTTTTTTGGATAGCAAATTTTTTGTTATTAATCTTTGAAAACAAATTATAAATATTAAAAGGATCCTAAGCATGAGACAATCACTACGGAGCAAGAGCAACCCCATAACACATTTATTTATTTATTTTGGTAACCACATTTTTTACTCCCACTCCACCAATAGAAATAGAGCCGAAAAAGTGTGTTCACTAATCAGAAAAAACTCTTTCATTCATGTCCAACACAACTATTCAAGTGTGAAGAAGACTATAGCCCTTGTGTAGTTTAGTAATTGTCATTACTGGTTAAAAATACCGATGTATCTATATATGTTCATGTTATGCATATGGAAGGATTTTAAAAATTTATCAACAAAGCCGAGTTCAAATTTATGGTTCCTTCAATAAGAAGATACTTTGTCTTGACATTCAAAATATAGTCACAAGGCTGGAGAAAAACATAGTCTTTGATAAAATAAAATAGTGTGAAAAATGTTACTCCAAAAAATGAACTTAAGTTTTTTGAAACAATGCAACTTCCCAAAGATTCCAAAAAAAGACATTAGTCTTTTTCTTTTCTTTTTTTCTGTATATAAAGAGGAGGTGTAGAATAGTTTTATGTAAAAGTATGGGATATTACATGGGATGGGAGAAAAAGAGAAATGAAAAAAAAGAAGAAGAAGAGGTGATTTGGTAGTTGTATGTAGTTGATATGATTTCAAGGGTAATCTTGGCATAAAACAAAGAAGCAGTGCTTATGGCACAGTTTTCTGTTAATGATTTAACGTTATCTTAACGGAAGGGGGAATGTGGACAATAATTTGAAAAGTAAGGGAGGGCAGTGAAATTTCAGATACCTCAGGGGAGGTCAGTGAAATTTGCCCTTTGTAAAACGTCCTCTCATTTTCTGACTTTTAAGAGACAGCATTTAAGAGGTTGTACTTTCTACTCAGAGAAGAAAGCGCAGCCCACGTTCTTTTACAAAGTAATTTGAAAGTGACAACTTTGCCCCCAAACAATGTCTCGGACTTTTTCAGTTTACAATTGAATTTTTAGACATATTCAAAAAAAAAATTGAATTTTTAGAAAAAATATGTTTTTATTATTATTTGAATTTTTTTCGTATTTATTCATTTTGTGTCAATTTTTTTAGACTTTTGATTTGGAAAAGTAAAAAAATTTACTTTTATCCAAATATTTTGAACAATGACCACTTTTAAGTAAAAAAAAAAAAGTCTCAAAATATTTAGGTATAAGATTTTTTTTTTTTTTACTTTTCCAATTTGAGACGAATCAAAAAGTCAAAAAAATTTGTCGCAAAACTAACAAACGAGAAAATTAAAAATTCAAATAAGGACAAAATGAAATAATTGAAATAAGTTGTTAGCGGAACGGAGTCGAGATTAAAAAGTTACTCCAGAAGCCACCCACTTCTAACACCTGAAGCCACTTTGTAAATTTTTTTTGATAACTCAGGTGTCTAGGTCAATTTTCGTATACCTCGACTAATTTTGGGAGACTAATTCTACCGTTTGCTTGTGAGAATTCTAACTAAAGGCAGAGCAAAGCTCTATATGGAGTTTATGGACTATTCCCAAATAAGTTGATAGCATATAAGAGATTTCAAACCTAAGATCTTGGAAAGTTAGAGCAAATTGCTAATAATTACTCCCCCCTCTCCTCTCCCTTTCTCTCACAAACCAGTCCAATGGGAGAAGCAATACAAGGGGTTGGTCAAAATTTTTTTTTTTCTTCATATTTTGAATTCCTGCTGTGAAATAAAAAAAAACAATTCAACTTATTATTATTTTTAGCATTATGGTTACATTTGAATTTTATTTTTCATTTTATCCAAGTCCTCCCGTCTAAGCGAATCAAAAAATAATTTTAGTATCTATTATCAAATGTTACTTGCATGTTAAAGTGTCCTGCTACTTGCATATTTTCAAGAACACATTTTTTTAACACACCACTCAATAGCATGGTATATAGTATCAAAATGAAAAGGTATAAGCATTATTAAGGGTTGTTTTGCCTAAATAAGTGACTTGGCTAACTTCTTTTTTTTTTCCTGCATTTGTTAGCTTCGCAGCAAATTTTTGTCTTTTAATCAAAAAATTTAATGTTGGACCATTGCTTTTTACTTTTTTGATTCATCTCGTTGAGAATTAATCAATAATTTATAAAACCTTGTCTTTTTGTAAAAATACACACAAAAATTTCAAAAAGAAAAAAAATAAAGTGACATATTATCATGAAAGAAAGTGCAAAAAATTATTTTCGCTATACGAAATGAAAGAGCAATAATAAGTTTAGCACATATGATTAGTCTTGTATACCGTGGTACACAAAAGAGTTTAAAGAATGCTGGTAATAATACTTAGAAGCGGAAAGGAGCCCCAAAATTGTAAAGAGGAGGAAGTGTCCGCCAAGTATTATTTTTATCTGGGTGATTTGGATTGAAAAGTCAAACAGTAACTTTTTATTTGTTTTTATTAAAAAAAATCGCATTTGTTAGTTTTACATCAAATTTTTGTGACTTATTGATACGTTTCGGTGAGACGAATTGGAAAAGTAATTTTTTTTATCGAAACTCATAGTTTTTTTTAAAAAGACAGAGATAAATAAAAAAAAGTTATCTATTGACTTATTTTTGTCTTTATTCAAAAAATTATGAGTTTCAATCAAAATTTTTACTTTTTCTATTCCTTTCGTCGAGACAATCAATAAGTCACAAAAGTTTGACGCAAACTAAACAAATGCAAATTTTTTTTGAATAAGAACAAAAAAAATAAGTCACTCACTTTTTATGTTGGTTTTGGGGCTCCTTTCCGCTTCCATTTTATTATCACCAAGTAGGAGTATTATTTTTATGTTAGTTCAGTTTTTTTTTTTTTTTTTTTGAGATGATTATGGAGAGGTGCTTTTCCCCCCCTCCTGACACGCACCCCTCCCGACCCCACCCTCCCTCTTTCAAATATACCCCCAGCGTACCCAATCCCATTTTCTCCTTTATTTACTTAATAATATTTATATCTTTTTTCTCTTTTATTTATTAATATTATTTAAATGTTCTGATTTACAATCCAGTTGAATCGGTGCAAAAATTTAATTTTTTTTTATCATTTTATCCTCAATGGTCATAATAAATTTTTGACTCTAAGGCCTTTTAACGAGCATCCTAAGAGAGACCTAAAACTAAATAAAACTCGTTGAAAGGACTTAGAGTCAAAATTCATCGTGAACATGTAGGATAAAATGATCAAAAAAATAACATTTTCGCACCAATTCAAACGGATTAAAAATTGGAACACTTATGTTTTTTTACATAGTTTATATATTAAAAATATAGTTAAGAAATTAAGTGTTCTAATTTTCAATATGTTTAAACCGGTGCAAAGATCTTATTTTCTGGTCATTTTATCTTAAATGATCATAATGAATTTTTGGCTGTTGCGCCTTTCAATGGGCACTTATTTTGATTCTACAACTTTCGACATATTATTTCCGTCTCATGAAATAATATGGTTTGGGATTGCCACTTCTAGTTATAATTAAAGATAAGAAGGTAAGAAGAAAAAAATCTGAAAAAGTAGTTATAAATGAAGATAAGAAAATAAAAAGAAAATCAGAATGAATAGTTATAATTGAAAAAAAAATATTATTATTTTATACGTAAAAGATAAAATAATTTATAAATTAAATAAATAAAATACTAGTTTCGTGGGGGGGGGGGTGGTCGTCGTCGTGGTGGTGGTGGTGACTTGGGTAACAGGGAAAGGGGCGGGGGACCGAGGGTAATAAGGGAACTTTGGCTGTTGTGTGTGTGTGTGTGTGTGTGTGTGTGTGTGGGGGGGGGGGGGGGGGGGGGGGTGTAGCAATTTGCTTTTGTTAGTTTTGTTATTTACTTACAAAACCAAGGTCAAAAGTGTAAAGAAGCCCAATGATACTACTCCTGCTTATGTCATTTTCTATGTTCTGCCTGTCATTTTGTTATCAATTTTTCTAACACCACACCCAATCACACCCACATACACATTCATACTTACAATAAAAGTGGGGCTCACACACATTAGGTGTGTAGTGTGTGCGAGCTCCATCCCTATTATGCGTGTGAGTGTATATTTAGGTGTGTAATTAGGTGTGATTGTAGAATGACTCTTTTGTTATTGCTTCTGTCGTTTTCTGTTTTCTGTGTTCTGCCTGACATCGTTGTAAAGTTAAAATTTATTCATCCCTCCAAAGGCCGCCGATTTTGTCATTCGTTTTTTAACATTATTTTCTTGCAAATGTATTTTTTAATGCAAAAACCCTCAAAAAGGCTGTTAATTTTGTTATTTTTTTTGTTAATGTCACTTTTCTGCAAATGTATTTTTGATGTAAAAATATACTTGTAGGGGAGTGGTATTAACAAAAAAGAGAGTGACAAAATCATTTCCCCTTAAAAATTCTAAATTAGAAAATTCTAAAATCAGCCCAGTGGGTTGACAATAGTAAGTGTGTGAATGTGTATTAAAAGGTATAAAAAGTACACAGAAATACATATTTTCCTTATCTTATAATATTTTTATCGTTAACCCATTGGATTGACAATAGCAAGACCGTTCTAAATTTAGATTAACCAAGCATAGTACCTTTTTTTTTTTTTGCCACAACGTTAATTTGTAGTATTATTGATCAAGAGAATAGAACATCAAGAGAAAACTCAATTCCTAAACAAGGATCAAGAAATCAAAAGGAGGGGATTCCGTCCAAAGATTACACCTAACTCCAACTAAACCCTCAACTCCAAACAGGCGAAGCACATCAGAAAGTAATAGAACCGTCTACGCAAGAATGAGAGAAATCCCACAAACGGAGAGAAATCTGGGGACACTAAAGAAAAGAACCAAAAAGAAAAATCAACCCAAACCCCCAACCCTAACAGAAAACAAGACACCTCTCCACAGAAACGCCGAGCAACATTGGTGCTGTCTGCAGACACTCTGCCCCCCAGCGCCGAAATATGAGAAACGCCAAAGGAGCTGAACTGACTCTGGATCAACGTGCCTTGGACTCTGTTAAAGCCAAATCGAACTCCAAACGGAACCAAAAAATCCAAAAACGTCTACCTCTGCCTCAACTAAAGACCGCCGTAACCTCACCACCATAGCCACCACCCAAAGCATATACCTTGTTCAAGTTTCCTTTCAATTGAATGCATGGCCATGTCTATTCCATTTGTTTTTTTTTTTTTTTTCCCAATTACGATTAGGAAAACAAGGCCACTGATTTTGTAGAAGCAAAATATTCAAGAGAGAACAACCCCTGATCGTCCATTTTGGCAATCAATAGTTGAGATTTGCTTATCAATTTTGAAGGTAACAATTAATTTTTACAGGGAAAAATTGATTTTCAATTCGAACCGTCCAAAGCACTTCTGGACTCGCGCAATTGAACGTCATAAACCTTATTTACGAGTTGCTCCATCAAGAAAATTTTCTCAATATTTCGCCTTTCCAAAGTACTCCATATTGAACAGTTGTCAAAGATATTTGGCTTTGCATTCCTCATTTTCCATTTTTTCTTTTCATTCCCCATTTTCCATTTTTTCTTTTGAGGATACGATTTATCAAAAGGGGGTTTGGTGGGTTTGTTGGCATTTAGCTTGGGACAGATAGGATTTGCGGGGGCGGGTAGAAACCACTAATAATGTGGACCCACTTAGATTGGTGGGTTGGAGTTGGACTACTTGACACCTTATCTTACCAGATAGATTTATTCACGGAGCCACTGTAAATAGGTTATTTATGGAGCCGCCCGATCTCACCTGTCTATCTTTTCAATCAATAATTGAGAAACGTTTTTAAATTTTGGCCAATAATAAATATTTCTGACTAGTAATAATTTGTTTTTAATCCACATCGTTCAAAACACTTTTGGACGTCCGCGATTCGCTACATAAAAACTTATTTACGGAACCCTTTGTAAATAAGTTTTTCTCTTACCTTACATATAGTTCCACCACAAAGTATTTGAATTCCAAAAATATGTGATTGTTCCATAGGTATTGTTCCCATCCGAACCGTCCAATTTCGATAATGGATGGCTTAAATTTTATATCGGCAATGAATAAATGAACGATTGAGTTCTGTTCGATTAAGACAAAATTTGAACCGTCCACAACTCGGATGAGAACAACAGGGTTGCACTAGTGACTATAGTCTCTTCGGTAGTGCTATATAGAGACCGATGGTCCCCATACTAAAATCGCACTTACGGCCGCGCCAGGCCATCTCCGGCCACTGAATGACCGATCACCTTATTTGTCACAAATTTCGGATGTCATTGATTCCCACGAAGGCCTCTCATCTTTTTTTATAGAATTTTTAGACGATTCGGATCAATCTTCCGGTGACTAAAGATGACCCGGTGTAATTGTCAGTGCAATTTCAATAGAGGACCGTCGGTCCCTATGGCTTTATTGTAATCTCTTGGGGGTTGGTGAGGTTGGTGAGATGACGAAATTCCTTTCCTTTTCGGGACGCAAATTGAAAGCCCGTTGGGGCCGTCTTGGGGACCTAACTCCCATATCATGATGATGACGTTAGGATGACAAAAACAATGATTAAGTTTTTATTTATTTCTTCTTCTTTTTTTTTAAAGAAACGAATAAAATTCTCACATCTTTTTCATTTTGTTGGGTAAACTACTTCTTCAGAGTTCAACAATTTTTTTTGGAGGCAGATAAAAAAAAAAATTTTTTTTTTTTGGAAAACTCTCTTTATTTCAAGTAGTTAAAATGATTATGGTTAAGCTGGTCGGACCCTTGAATTTGGCGAGAAGTTTAATGGGAAGAAAAGAGCCCAAGCCCGGCCTGCGGGCTAGCCCAATTGACGGGCTAGCGGGCCAAAAACTGAGCGGGCCAAAAATCGGGCGGGCTTAAATTTCCTTGGGGAAGGGAAAAAAGAAAGGATTTTGTGGGATTTGGGGCTAATGGGCGGGCCCGTGGGCGGGCTTTTGGACTCATACCACGGGCGGGCTCACGGGCCGGGCCTACGGGCGGGCCGAGTAAAAATTTATAGGCCCCAGCCCGTCCATTACAAACTATGGGCCGGGCCGGCCTGCCCGTTTCACGGGCTCAGGCCGGGTAAAAGCCCGATGGGCCGGGCGGGCTTAGGGCAGGCCGCGGGCCTTCGGGCCAAATGATGACCCTTAAGCGAGACCTAATAAGTAGGGAATTAATTTTCACACTCCATTTTTTATTATTCACACTTTTTTTTTATCCACTTGAATTTATTATCTTATCCTTTATTCAATATACTTTTTCACGCATTCAAGAATAATATTGTAAATTCACGTGGATAAAAAAAAAAAAAAGGAGTATGAATGGTTAAAAGGGGAGCGCGAAAATCATTTTCCAAAGATTTAAGGACCGGGAAAAGAAATACCTAGTCAACAAACAATTGAAGGTCTAAATAGTATTATTATTCAGTCTAGAAATGTATGACAATTTTGATATTCGGGCCTCTAAAACATCAATGTATTATACTCCCTCCGTCCCCTTTTTATAGACATGAAAACTTGATGTCAATCTAGGTCTATTCTAGCGAAGCCCTTATCATAAGTCAGAATAAACAATAGATCAACGAACATCATACGTTCATATGTATATGTACTAGAGTATTAACTTATTTCAACTTCTAGTTAAAATACTCTGTTTCATCGGTTTGTCTGCATAGGCAAATCAAAAAGATATAAGGAAAAAAACATGATCTTAATTAAGGAGACATACCAAAGACGGGAAAACGCTTCTTTTTCAGTATTTCGTTTTAAAGGAATCTTTTCAAAATGTAATCCCTTTCTAATTTTTTGGTTCATCTAGTCATGATTAATATTGAAAGAGGGAAAAAAAATTCTGTAGGGGCAAAAAAAACTACTACTAGAATCCCTTTTTTTTTTGAAACATTCTTGGAGGGAAAAAATCTCCAAAAGTGTACAACATAGTATATAAATGTTTTTTAGAGATCGATTGCTTAAACATCCTAAACGGGTCCTTAATTAGATTTCCTAACAATTAGCCAGTGTATTAGAAACATGTGAAGTGTATGGCTAACCCAATAACGAAAGTTTTGTAATGGAACTGGAGCAGGCTACCACGAGACAAAAGATGTTCTTTCTAAAGAAATTCGATTCGAAACTATTATATGTCCAAGGTCCAATATTGAAATAATTTCAGAGGTTTTCCCTGACTTTGTCCGTGTCAACAAAGAATTCAAAATATCTTGACTTTTTTTTATGCTTCAAATTGATGATTCTTTCATTAAAAAAAATGGTTAATCTAGTTAGGAGAAAAATAGTACTCCAAACAAATACACACACTCACAAGTATGGTGGGTGCCACATTCATTGATAATTGCAGTGCATATGGAACCACCACATTTGTGAGTGAGTATTTGTATTTGTATGCAGAGTTAGAATTCAGTGAAATGACCTAACAATCATAATCATAGCGAATTTTATTTAATTCCTAGTCCTCTAAGCTAACGCAATTTTCGTATATATCCCAACCCTTAAGTAATAAGAACGGGAGGGTGATTTGAAACGGCTTACCAACATTTTTTGCCCAATTTTTCGAATTTTGCCCTTCAATTGGATTTGCTCTTGCTTTCATGGCTTGCCCATATTTGTAATTTTAGTTCTCCCGTGTTCCATGCATTTACCACTGATCGTGCGTTGGTTTGCATGCATTCAGTCTTGTTTTGACTTAATAAGTCAAAATGAATTTTTTTGTCTTTAGTCAATTTTTTTCTTATTTGTTAATTTTGTGTCAAACTTTTGTGACTCCTTGATTTGATTCGTCGAGAGAAATCAGAAAAATAAATTTCGTTTTGATAGAATCTCATAATTTTTTTAAAAAGACAAAAATAAGTTTAAATAGCTGTCTTTTGACTTATTTTTGTCTTTATTCTTAAAATTAGGAGTTTTGATTATAATTTTTTAATTTTTTGATTTCTGTTGTTGAGACGAATCAATGAGTCATAAAAATTTAACACAAAACAAACGAATGAAAAAAAATTTGAACAAAGAAAAAAAAAAACACGCTTTAGCCACTAAACAACCCTGAATACAAAGGACAACTAATATATAAAGGTCATTTAATTTTCTTTACCAAACAACGTACGAATCAAATTAGGTCACGTCACCTCCAGCTTATAAAAGTGGTCCTTTCTTAACCTCTAAAACAGGGACGAAATGAGGCCACATGGTCGATCTCTAGACAACACAAAAAAATCTGCAAGCCAAACTCTCACTCTTTGACAAGTTCTTCTGCTTCAATACTATTTTAGATTTATATTGCTTACATTTGCGTATTAAGACTCTATCTGTTTGGTAAAGTTGTCGGTTATTTATTTATTTATTAAAAAATAAAAATAAAAAATATGTTTGGTGACCATAATAGTTTTTGTTTATTTGTTTTTTGGGCTGTTGAAAGCGTTTTCAAAACAAATGAAAACACAATTTTTGTGTTTTTAGAATTTCTGTAAACTAGTGGAATTGAATATGTATATTTTTGTAAATAAAAACAGTAAAACAAACATGTTTATGATACCTATTTAAAAAATTATCGGAAACAAAAACATAAAAAACTGAAAATAAAAAACTTTTCCAAACAAAGCTTTAAATGTTTCGAGTTGGTAAGTAATTCTAACAGAGGTTAAACGGGTAACCCTCCAGGAAATTTCTCTCTAATGCTCTCCTGAGAAGATGCCATTGTTTAATTTGAATATATGTCAGCGTTCACTTGGGGAATTTCTCTCTTGGGGAATTTTTTTAATTTCAATATTAGGTCAAATTTCTGCTTTCTGAACCCTCCAATTTCCACCACCTTGGTAAAATGCCTAAGAGAGATGTTATGTCGCGGAATAAATAGATTTCAAGAGACTGTCTATTGGGTTTAATGAGTTTAGCTTTGCCGGTGTTTTGACCGTTAGTGTGAATATCTATAAACCATTGCTTATGAATTCATAATTGGCGGTAGATTTCAGGAAAAAAGGTTTTTATGTTGCAAACTTTGGGTGCATATGAATGTAGAACATTGACAACCAATGGCCATGATACCCGTGTGCCCCCGCGAAGGCATGTTTCAATCCCAAACGACGGGCATGGTACTCGTGCTCCTACAGCCCATCTAGTTGGATTCAAAAAGGTTGGGCTCGAACTAGTTATATCCCTTGATCAATTTTTGCGGGCCTGTTTCAATCGTATGGGCCATATGGTAATCCATGGCTCAGCTCCACTCTCCCCTATCATATTTATCGACTTGCACTTTCAATATCGAATTTCACTTGCCGGAATCCTCAACAACTATCCATATACTCCTTTCGTCCCAAATTGGATGTCAATTTTTGATATCCGTGCCAATTTAAATTTCTTATATCTTTCAAATTGGATTTAAAAAAATATGCAATATGGATCTTATTTGATAATTCTCGATTAGTTTTATTATGTAAAGTTTTCAAACTTATGAAAAACATGATAGATTGAAAGATATAAGTGACAAAAAATGACACGAGTTTCAAAAATTATCATTCGTTTTGGGACAGAGGGAGTATAAAACATAGAGGATATTTCACCGAAAATTTCTAAGAAAATTATGACAGTCAATATTTTTTTTCTAGAAAGAAAGACGAAAAAGATTGCCAACATAATTTAATCTTTCAAAACAATATTACTAACTCTTTTTAGGGAAATTTATATAAATGGTCTTTCTAGTTTCATCAGAGTCTCATTTTTGTCCTCTAAGTATCAATTACAACTCTTTTGACCTTCAAGTTTGGTTTTGTACCAATTTGATTCAATTGATAACTTTTGTCAGCCAAAGTAGACAAAAAAAAATCAGATTGATGACAGTTTGAATGTTGCAGTTAGTACGAAAATGGTCCAATTGATTACGTCTACTCTCAATTTGATTTTTTCCGTCCAGTTTGGCTAATAGACGTTATCAATTAGACTAATTTGGTACGAAAACCAAATTTGAAGGTCATAAGAGTTGCAATTGATACTTAGAGGACGAAAATGAGACTCAGGTGAAATTAGAAGGACCATTTCTATAAATTTTCCTTTTTTTTAATATTCTATTAATAAAGATAAAGGAAATACATATAGTTGAAGAAAAAAAAGGAAGAATCAACAAGAGACAAAATGAGGGCATTAGTGCCAATGTATGAAAATATGTGGGGGCAAATCGGACTTTCAATTATAGCAAGTCTGGACTGGACTATATTCCAAGGGGGCGACTATTCACAGCCCCGTATTTTCTCCCTTAGCCCACTAGATTTCGGTAAATAGTTGTTGAAAATCATACATAACATTTTGGTAAATAACTGTTGAAACCAAGATTATATTTCGGTAACTACATGCTGAAAATATGTTCAACCTTTGGTAAACAACTGCCGAACATACATTTTCTGTAAATAGTTGTTGAAAAAAATATTATATTTCGGTAATTGTATGCTAAAAATGTATCTCAATTTCGGTAACTAACTGTCGAGTATAATTGAAAATTTTTAATGGGCTATGGGAGAAAATTTACCGTGCTGCGAATAGTCGCCCCCTATTCCAATCCATGCCACCACCCTACAACCCTTGTCATATATTGCCTAACAGCATTTCCAACTCAATCCTCTATTTGAAAGTATTAAAAGTGATTATAGAGGAAATTACTCTTCTATTTTTGTCTCTAAAATAACTTTGTGAACATAAAATTCCTTATGTTGATACTCTCATGAAGATATTGTTGGTACAAAAATTTATAAACAAAGGCTCTTAAGGACTAGAATGTCATTTAAAATGTTGAATAGTAATATAGAGATGATCCTCAATACTTCTCTCATGCTCTAAATATAGAAGATCAAAATCAAACTCTTAAACAGAGGAAGGGTGAGAGGATGGGTTGGAGTAGTTTTTTTTTTTTTGCCAACATTGTATAGTTAGTGGTGGTTAGTGGGATGTTAGTCAACGGGGGATCAAATTGAGGCCATCTATAGCCCTAAAACTCCAAACTCCGCCTCTAATGGGACTCGAACCTAGGCCACCAGGGAGGAGGGATGTGAACTTTACCAATAGTGATAGCTTGGCAATTCGGGTTAGAGTAGTTTGGTACTCTCAAATAGAGATATAGGCATGCTTTATTCTAATATCGATCGGATCCCACTGGGCCTAGGCTCCCTCCGCCACTGATAGTGCAGATCCTTTGGGTTGTTCTAGATGACTGGCATTTTCATGAATATATATTAGAATGACTCCTTTTAGATGTAAACTTTTTAATAAACAGAATGTATTTGGGACCTTAGATATGGTTATGCCTTTCCGGGTGCAATCCAATTGGCAATTGGGGGTTACTGGAAGTTCGTCATGTCATTTATATGGGTAGCTGTATCATGTTTATATGGACCCCCATCTTTCAAAGAGGATGGTACCAAGTACCAACTTGCCAATAGTGGTTGAAAAACAGGGATAAGGGATAGAAAGGTGATGATAACAGGGATAAAAAAGGCTTGAAAGGAGTACTATGTAGACAGGCATTTTGTGGGGGGAGAGAGAGAGGAGTAATTATTCAATACTTCCAGAGTATATGAACAGTATACTCCTTCCTCTCATATAACATATGGATCTTATATGTGTTTTTTGTGTGAGCCCCACATGTTATATGAGAGGAAAGAATATACTATTCATATATTCTGGAAGTATTGAATAATTTTTGAAGAGAGATAGAGAGAGAGAGATAGAGAGAGAGAGAGACTTAAGAGCATAAGCATAAAACTCCATTTGAGAGTATGGGAAAATTTCAACCCATCCTCTATATCTCTTCTCATGTTGAGAGGATGGATTTCGGTCCTCTATATTTAGAGGATGGAGAGGATGATCAATCCTCTATTTGAGAAGACGGAGATTTTAATCTTCAAATGCATATATAACTATTAATCACTAAAACTCAGAGCAATCCCAATCAAATTAACTAAGCGTACACCTTTTTTTTTATAACTCGATGTCCGGCCCAAAAAAAAACTAATCCGGGGACCAATTCTACTGTCCATGAGCAAGGTAACCACACATTTGCAACGCATCAATTCTGTCCTGTGGCTTAAACGTATGCATCTTATAAACAATTCCCGTGTAAATCGTTCTATTTTTCTTTACAAATATAAATCAAGTTGGTTTGTCGAATACTTATCCTTTCATCAATTGATACTATGAGAATTAAGAAGATCTAATAATAGTGACAGTAGCAATGAATACTAAGTAAACAATGGAAAGGGAAGAGATAAGTAAGCAGGGAAGGGAAGAACATTCGAGAGAGCCGAACGCAAGATATGCTGGTTAATGCCTCTTATTATCATCAGAAGGAAAACAAAAGATCATTCCTTTTTGCTGCTGAAATGCATTCCAGAAAAATCCTCTTCTTTTCCAATTTATTCCAATCCAAAGCAGGAACTAAGACGCTCTTCCAAGGAATCAAATGATGGAAGCAAACGCCTTTTGAAGGTTTACTTTGGTCCACAGTTTACCTCTTTGAACATGAAAACGACATTGGCGGATGCTTAAAGGTAGAAACGTCGAACAACTCCATGAACCTCTGATCGGAAATCCTAGCTTTGGCAGCCGCAAACCGCTGGTACTCGTCAAATACAGAGGATAAGCACCACCTCTGCAATTTCCTCAAGCACCCCACTACACAACCAGTTCGGTGCTGAAATAATCGGGTTATTAGCAGTTAGAAAAGTCTTACTACCGGAAAATAAGCGATGAGATCAGAGAAAACCCCAGCATATAGCGTACCTTCCCGCGATTGCAGTGGATCAAAAGTGGATGATTCTTCACATCTGCATTGCAGGAAAGTAAGAGTTAGTATTACCGAAGCCCCAATCGATTAGACTCTAAATTGGATGACAGAGTCTGCATCAAGTATTAGCAATTACGGTACCAAGGACGACTTTTAGTGCTTCACGAATGGTATCCTCAGGAATGTTGACAAAAGGTTCCTGCATAAACAAATTCATGTATCAATTATTTGATCAGAGGCAGAACAGTTTACACCATTCAAGCAATCCTATATTATGCAACTGGTACTTTTCACAATTATGACTTTACTCACAAATGTCAGCTCATATGGCGTCTATGCCCTTAAAATTATGAGCAACAATATTTTAAGATGAGCCAAGCACCCGAAGCCTACACTGTAACTCTACCATTTCAACAAACCGAAATTGCAATCACCAAAGAACAATACTAAACCCAGTGTTAAGTCGGAGCAAACTAGTAAGGAAATGGAACGGGTTGGACAAGTAATAATAATTGAGATAACAACCCCAAGGAGTTGGCCCGGTGGTGGAGGCCTAGGACCTAGGGGTTGCTCCTTCCCAAGTGTTGCGTGTCAACTTCTTTGTGGTCAATCAATACGGAGCTTTAATTCGGCTTTAATTTGGCTCTCCACAAGTAGACACTAGAAGTGGGCCCTAAGGATTAGTCGAGGCGCACGTAAGCTGGTCCAGACACCTGAGTTATCAAAAATAATAAAGGAGATAGCACAGAGGCAGCAGCCTATGAAACTCATCACTAAATTTTGAATGGAAGTTTTTGATAGAAATGGACACACAAATTACGCTAAAACACAAACGATTCTATCAAAATTTTGCTCAACTACACACACCCACACATGCACTACTTTCTGTAGAACCCCGTCTAGGGATATTTCACAACAATTTTCTCTACACTCATTATTTTAACCTTTCACATCCAATATCATCAAAGCCAAATCTCGAAAAAGAATATATGTCATAAATCAATAGAAAATATCAAACAACAGCATGACAGGTGATTGGTAGAACATATGGATGGAGAACAAATAAGCAACTGAAAACAGGTGGAAACTTGAAAACTCTACCAATACAGCAAGATAAAACTAGTAAAGGCCAACGAATTAGGACAAAAAGCAACCAAGACCGAATGGACATATGCACAAACATGAGCAGTGCAGTTGCAATAATACAGGAATTATCGCGAGCAGCTTTCCATATGCAAGTGCAATGAATAAAGTTGAGAGTCGGCAAGTCCCAATTTTAAGGCAAGTTGGAAGCAGATTTAACGCATCACTAAGTCATGTAACCAATAAAAGTAGTACATTGTGCACCAAGTTGATCCAAAGTTTAAAATATTAGGAAAAGGCACTAACCTGCTTTCTTTCAACTTTAACTCCAAAAGTAGAGTACTGAATTTGAAAAGCATGTGAACAGCACAAAAACAATGACATAACCATTGAAAAGGAAAAAAAAAATTAGAAAATGAAGTACAAATATACAAAAAATGAAATGGCTCTTTTTTCCCTGAATAAACATCAGGTTGTCAAGTTGCGATGGCATACCAACGCATGGAGATACATTGGTTTGTACAATGCATCTGTTGGAAAAGAGCACATGTCATTTGAGTGTGTTCGTGTATGTAAGAAAAAAAAAAATAACGATATCTTCATACAGATTATATGACGATATTTGTGTTAGCACTTTACATTTTACTAGTAATAGAAGGTGGGCACACAATATTTGTGCACTTCAATACAGGGTTATATCCTTTTGATTTTTGAATGGGTAGTTCTTTTTTTTTTTTTTTGAATGGTCCAGTTATGAGTTGTACATGTAGTGAGTCAGTTATTGAACGTGGGTGGTAAACTACAGGAAAATATACATTCATTCAATGGGTAATTTGGAAAGATGTAAAGTAGAAACAATGACAAAAAAGAAGACACCCAATAGGTGCTTTCCCTTTCTACATTAGAATAGATTTCATGAACGTGATATTATCTAGTTTCATATGTAATTAGTAAACAGGTAATTCAGTGAGTTAAGATGTTATTTGGTTTGAGAAAGATTTTAGTCTCCTAACAAGATGGCTCTTAGCCCATCTCGTTGTATCCTTGGCTTCCAAGAGAGAGGTACGGGGTCTATGAAGAGAAGACGTCGAATCCCTTTGATTGTTAACCAACTAATTCGCCCTTTTAATACCCAACTTATGTATACAATATTGGCCAGAAACGAAAAGATACATTTCTCATATAAGAATTCCATTATAACTTACAACATCTATTCACATGATTGAAGTGAACAGCATTATAACAATCATACCGTGCAACAAATTCAAAAGCCAATTCAGATTTCCAATAGCGATAACAAAACAAAACAAATCAAACTGAATAAAAACAAGAAGGGAAAAAAAAAAAAAGAAAAACTAATTGCATAAATTTAATATCAAATTAGCTAACAAAAACAAGGGAATGACCAAAAAAAAATTACAAAAAGTGTACCTTACACCCTTCGATCCCGAACTGAAATAACCGTATCCCGTTGGACTTCACGAAATGGGCGTTGGTCTCCGGATAAGGTTCCGGGCAAAGATATCTGCATTACCAAAACCCTAAATTCGTCAATTCTCTCTCTCTCTCTCTCTCTCACACACACACACACACACACACAAACAAACACAGTGCTCGTGACTCCACCCAATAGCACACTTTATGATTATCTATATTCTATACACACTTTTGGGGCAAAATCCTTTACTAAGGTTATTCGCCGAGAAAAATAGTCTAGTATCATCACTATAAAATGCTAACCGCACACTGTTTAAAGACTGACGAGTAACAGAAATGATTTGGACACAGATGTCCAAACACAAATTTGAATACACGTTGGAATCCACGCGCATCGAACAGTTGCAGGCACATTTGTGTTCGGATAACATCCGTCTCGAAATCGATTCTGCTATTTAAAAGAGTGAATTTTGTAATTTTTAGAGTGAACACCTATTACATTAGACTAATTAGGCTGGTTCAAATTTGATTGCGAATACAATTTCAAACAAATATGGGCCATTTGTATTTATAATTTAAAAGTTCGAGTCAGTTTGCTCACATCTCGATATATACTACTACTTACATGATGGAGCGGAGGCCGAGGGATTGGAGGAAGGTGAAGTTGGCGGTGTTGGGGAACCCGGACCTGAAAATGCCGTTATCGACCAACGAGAAATTCAGCGGGGGAATATGAAGGTCTTCCCCGCCGTCGTCGTCCACGGCCAGCGGCGGCGAGAGCTTCGTGACCGGCGTGACTTGTGGCTCTACCATGGCGACTTCGATTGTTCTGCACATGTCGTCGCCTCCTCGGACTTCGTCTACTTTCATAACTTAATTTGCAATAAATGCAGAGAGGAGAGAGAGAGAGAGTTCTGTGGATTCTGTGCTGTGCGTGATACTTGTGAACTTTTTCGACAGTTGATAGGAGGGAGATATATATAGGGTGTATCACTCTGTGTGTGTGTGTAAAGGTGGGGGCCGGAGAGAGGGGAGGAGGTGGTGGTGGCGTGCAGTCGATGGTATATGCGTGTATATGTCAATATGTGGAAATTAGAGAGAGAGAGAGAGAGAGAGTCAAAGATGAAAAGAGAGCGGCAGCAAGCAATCACTTGGACTACTTCGTTTTGAGATTTTGGATTTAAATTTGTAGATAATGAGTATAGAGAAAAATAGAATAATGATTGAAAATAAATGTAATAATTAAAGGGAGATAAAGAGAAAAAATGAGAGTAATAATTAGAAAGAAATTGGATAATAATTAGAATCCAAAATTAAAAACCCCAAACGAACGGAATCTTGCGGTTATCATGTGTGTAAGATGTTCGGGGTAGTTTAATTGCATCTCGAGTATTTCTTTTTTTCGGTTGGGTTAAAGAAATACTATTAATGTCGGAACCATAGAATTTATCAGAGATTTTTATTTCCCTCTTTTCGAACTCAAGATGTGACCCAAAATAAAAAAAAGGTGTGTGAGGTAAGTAATTAATTTAATAGTTCTTGACCTTCCGGCCATATTTACGTGGACCCATACATTTAGTTGCGATTCTACAAAGACATAAATAAATGTATAAGTTTAAATATATTAATTATGAAGGGATTGGGACATCGAGTATCTAATTTCTAGTGTGAAAGAGAACAAATGAATGGAAAAAGTTTATATATAGTATTAATTTGAATCATTGTATTTTCTTTGACTGTAGACGGTAAAAACGTTGTGGTCCTGCTTTTGGAAAAAAAAAAAGAAAAAGAAAAAGAAAAGAGGAAGAGAAGAAGAGAGCAATTTGCGGCAGCTGTTCGATTTCGTTTAATTCTTGGAGTACTGTTTATGTATTTCAGACTTTTTTCTTGATTTTTAAAAGTTCAATTTTCCAGTTTGTCTCGACAAAAGTAAGTAAAAAAGGTCAAAAACCTTGAATCATACTTATAAAGGAAAAAAAAAGCAGTACTTGAAAATAATAATAATTGACAATGTTTTTATTGATTTTTTTTTTATGTTACTTTGAAGATATTATTTCGCTTTCCGTTCCTCTTGTTGAGATGAATTTAGTTTAGTTTAGGAAGTGAAAGCTGCAACAATAGGATTTGAATTTTGAATCTCGTTTTTTTTTTTTTTAACGACTCAGAATATGCCAGCTACTTTCTTACAATTGTATCTAGTACTGATGGCAGTAAGATTTGATTATTTCTCTCAATCTAGATTGGATTATTTCTCAACCTACGGAGCCACTACAAAGTCTTTTTAGTTGAATTTGTGAATTTCAGTTAGTTGAAATTTTTGACAAATATACGAGGTAAACAAGAATTTATCCATTGACTTTCCAACTGAAAATGTCTCCGTGTGACTAAATTTCAAGTGCTAATATTTTGAATTGACCAACTAAGTTAAACTTGGTATAATTGACTTTGTTATATCAGTAGTTTGCCTTGGTTAATATAATTCATCCTCGAATCTGTAGCTTATCCCGTAACGATTGACAAAAAAAACATGGGCAAAAAAGGTATCCAACGCGACAAATTTACATAACTAAAAAATAAGGTGATCGGGCGAAACGAAGAGCATTGTGAAAAATGGAAATTTTTCGACTCACTTGCAGTGACACTTCTCTAAAATTGGCAATTTTTAGATGTGAGAATTCCATCATCAATTCTGGTCTGCATTGTATTGGGCAGGGAACGATGGTGGCCTAATACGTACACCATGAGATGTTGACATTATTTTGTATCCGATTCATAGCTGACGAGGCTCCTACATTACCTCCACAGTTCACCAATTAGGCCGCGTTTGGCTGTCTCTTAATTAAAAGCTTATCCTATGTACATCGTTACTCCACTTTCATATATCCGTTTCGGTTGATCAGCACTTGGAGGAGCTCCCGTGTCTAACACTTTCATTTCTTTTTCTTTTTTTTTTTGTTTCCTATTTAATAGAGTACTCCTAAATTTAAGACTTTTCAGTTGTGCAGATAGAGTAACCATATTAGTAGAAAATACACTCAAGAAGGAAAAAAAAGACCGAAGGAGGATATACCCTTTGTGATTAGTTGTGTAATATTGGTAAAGAGTACTGCTCGCTTCTTATAGTTTGCAATTCCCTTTTCGAAATAAACTCAATCACAATTCTAAATGGTTACGTGCATGGTTATTGCTGGAAAATAAGGGTTGGCTTAGTGATGAAAACAGGAGATGTAAGAGTTTGTTCATTATTAGAGCTTTTGTAACTCAACTCTCCGTATTTTTCTTTATGTTTTGTAGATTCAAAAAGTGAATTAGAAGCATGTCACTATTCATTTACACTCCAACAATTATTCTCTATTTTTATCTCCGTTTTTTAGATACACCTTCATTTTTTATCAAAACACAATTTCTCTCCGAAATCTTAATGATGGTAATAATCTTGTATTTAACGAAGGTATAGTCGATATTTTGTAATGGTACCAATTTTGTATACATCACATTTATATATATTTATTGCATTTCAATAAACGGAGATCCATCTACATATTTTGGAGGAATCTCCATATATGGAGAATATATTAAAAAAATGAATCTCCATCTTAGAAACCCAAAATGAAGATGGGTGGCCTTGTTCTCTAAAATGGAGATTTGGCACTCCAAAATTAAGTTTCGAATCGGAATTGAGCTAGAGATGCTCTTAAGGTCTCAACTCTCAAGTTCAACTCTTTTCACCAGCAACTTCTGGAGGCACCTCGATCATACGTGTAAAATGGAGAAATGAATTTTGGAGAAACTGTAGGGGTTAATCTGAGGTGCTCACAAGCTACCCCGCCCCGCATACATCTAGCGTTATCATCGGGAAAATATAAAATAAAACTTTGTACTCTATGTTTATAATAAAAGATAGTACATTCTAATTTCTAACCTTTTTCTTTTAGTATTTTTAATTACTCCTACGGACAACATGATTTTTGAAACACAATTAGAGGTCTCTTTATAAAGAAAAAAAGTAAAGGTGCAAAAAAAAAAATGGTTCAAAAAAATAATAATGAGAACTTTGATTTGGATTTGATAAGGTCCATTCAAAATGCATAAGGGCCCCAACAAGCCAACGGACTGAGAAGCACGGATTGGATTTTTTATCTCTCTTTATCAATTATTTTTTTCTTATTTTAATTCTTGTAGTATAATTTTTTTCCCATTTAAATAAGATATTAATAAGATATTCTTCGATTGTTGTCTGTGTCGAGTCTTTAGGGAAAAAAATTCAGTACTGAGCGGGTATCACATGGTGCCCGCTCGCGCATCCTAGTCATCCATTTCATTTTTGAACGGCTCAGATTTGGAGAGAGAAAAGAAAAGAGAAAGTGTCGGAATGAGAGGAGAGAGACGGTTTCAATCCGAACCGTCCAAAAGTGTATCGGACGGCTCAGATGGATCAAATGGATACCACGTGAGATATACCCGTTGGGCACCGAAAAATCTCTCAGTTTTTAGGGAAGTACAAAAGAGTACATTCGAAGGAATATGCCACTTCAAAGGGGAAGTGCCCTTTTGTTTTCACTTTTCTTGTGACGTGCTATGAATGCGAGGCCTGTGCGCCACGTTCTTTGTGTTCGTCGCTTTGCTAGTGGAACCCCACGCGCCCCACCCCCACCAAGCATTAATTAGAACAGCGAACGACCGAATCTAGATTTAAAGCGTTCGAGTTATGCTTGTTCAAAACTAGTCTATATCAAGCTTGGCTCGAACTCAATCGAATCGAAATGTATAATTGAATTCGAGCTTGGGTCTTTTAGAATCAATGACCGAGCTCGATTTTATTTACTACTAAAAATGAGCTCTATAAATTAAGTAGAAACGAGCCAAGTTACAACTAACATAAACTCGACTTATTTACTAAATGAGTTTAAAGCTCGAGTTCTACTTATTTATCTCCTAATGAAACAAGTAGAGCCGAGCTAGGCCCCAAGTACCGGGCTAGCAAACGGCTTGATTTGTAAGCAGCCCTAATTAGAGCGGAAGAGGAAGTAGCTTGATTGAAGACATAGGACGTGCTACCCTAACTCTATTAGAATCACTTATTCACGTAGGGCTCATGACTTAAATTAATTAGTGTTTGAGTGTCATATATATAAACGTATGGTTATGAATTAAGACATCAAGTAACAGTGCTCCGAGAACAAAACATATAATTTGACTAGAAAAAACAGAAGGAATCTCTTGTTTGCTCACGAAAACTCAAACAACCAACAGCATAATCAAGAAGATATCTATCTGTTCATAATCAGAAAATGAAACTTATAGTACTAAATACATAAAAGAATTTTGAAAGATGGTGTTGACGGTGATTGAATGGATATAGTAGTGTCACCAATCAAAACCTCAAAGGGTACTTGGCCTCATCAAGATTTGAGATTTTGGAATTCACATATTTTTAGGGTTTGCAGCTCGATTTTTGTGTGTGTGTTACTAATTGTTGTGGAGCTAGCTAGTTTAACGGGACTCCCAGTACTAGTGAACTATGGAGTAGATCCGTAGGAATTAATCGTGCTACAAGTAAACTGATCCGAATACTGAATTACGAAAAACTAGTAGTATGAGTCATCGATGTAAAATGATAAGCTTTAATTGGTAGCCATTCAATTCTTCAACCCCTAGCAGAGCAATTCTTAGAAGAATGGAAAATCTAGTTGATTGGATGTGTCATATCGCATATAGATTTACGAGGCAACTAGACATAAAAATCTCAACGCCAAGCCAAAGAAGAGCATGAAAGATAAAACACAAAAAAAAAAATGGAGAGTGGGGTCGATCATGGATATAAAAATTTCAGAGACCCTTTCTGTGTGTATCTGTAACTTAAATCAGAGACCCTTTTTTTTTTTATTAGTGTACCAAACCTAAAACTCTGTCCTAATTCGTTTGTTCAATTTAAAGGATCTAGAGATAATGCTAACCTCAGTCCAGTGGCTGGCCATTAGGTTAATGTACAAAAAGTGTATGTATTGATATATGTGAAAGATGTGTAGATTTATGGGAAAATGTGGAAATAAACTTTATTTTTGGCATTAAGGGGGTGTTTCGACTAAACTCAATGGACTAAAGTCAATGTTTTTACGGATTTCTACGCAAGTCATTTTTCTCACTTACGTCAACTAAGATACCATTAAGAGAATATAACTTGACTATTGTTATTAGCCTGAAGCAAAAGAAATAGATTTGAAAACGCACCATAGATACAGATTATCCACTGTCTAGTGGACTGATGTTAGCAAAATTGCTAATCTATCAAGGGGACATAATTTTATTTTATTTTTGATCCGCAAGGGGACATAATTATTTCAGCTTGTAAAGTTGAACCTTTTTAAAATTCAAATTTTTACTTGTCACTTCAAAAAAAGAAGGGTAAATTGATATTTCTAATTGAGTTTTTTTTTTTTTTTTATGATTTTTCCAAAATTGACAAATAATTTGGGAATGAAAAGTAAAAAAACAAGAAGAAGTATGGAGGGGTAGTCAACACAGTGAGTACAATTTTGTTCACTCATTTTAAAAAGTAGGTGAAAATATTTATTTTTACGAATATATACATAAGTTTTGCGCGTACATTTGCAGTTTTGCGCACAGTCACATAAATGAAAGTTCCACACACAGAGTAATAATTTTGTATGTGCGTTTATAATTTATTTACGTGATGGTATTTTAAGAGTACCAAATAATTAACTCTTTTTGCTTCTAACAAGATATGCACAAAGTGACCCGAAAGTCTCGTTTTAAAAAAAAACAAATATTGATTCTTCTAATTGTGGGCAATCAATTATGTGCTATACTATGTACTTTACTACTTTCAGTTCTCTTTTGGATGCTTACGTGTCATATCTTAACTGGCTTGCTTTTATGCCACCAATTATTGACCGCATAACGCAAAAACCCGATCCCGCGAGCTTGTCAAATCGTCCACGCTAACTTTCTTTATTTATTTCATTTCTAATATTCTTTCCGTCTTATTTTGTTTGTCTTTTTTTTTTAATGTTCGTATCAATTTTCAATCACTTATGTTTTTCATTATAAATCTTCAAAAAATATGTAATATAAATCTTGTTTGATAGTTCTCGATTAATTTTATAATACAAAATTTTTAAAATTATAAAAAACATTATAAATTAAGAGATATAAACGTTTAAAAAACCGTCACAAACAATAAAAATAGACAAACAAAATGGACTAAGGAAGTAGTTTGAAATTCAACCAGTTCTTCCAAAAACCAGTGCCCGAACATCCTTTCTCACCACATGTTTTTATAAAATGCAGTACTAGATTTATGAACATTATGAAAATGGGACCGGGGGCTTTGCTGCCCCTGGGGCGCAGGAGCCCCTGCCCACACCCACAAAACGGCAACGTGGCAACGTTTTCGCTAAATAAAACATTTCAACCACCAATTTGCAATCCTATGAAGCAGAAACGTGATTATAAGAGCTTTAGAGACAAAATTTGATTATGTCTCTTTAGAATAATATGATCAGAATAGTAAGATCTTCACACCCGTTCAAACAGATTAAAAATTGGACCACTTAATTTTTTAACCATATTTTTTAATATATAAACGGTCTCAAAAAATTAGTGCTCAAATTTTCACCCCATTTGAATCGGTGCAAAAATCTTGTTATTCTTATCATATTATTCTGAAGGGTCGTAATTTATTTTTATCTTTAGGGCTCTCATAATCACATTTCTGCTCTTTATGGTCCTAAATAAAGAATATATACTTAATATGAGAGCCCT
>CM033796.1:8552184-8577184 GCA_019656835.1 Rhododendron ovatum | reverse complement strand
AGAGATAAAAATGAATTACGACTCTTCAGAATAATAGGATAAGAATAATAAGATCTTTGCACCGATTTAAATGGGGTGAAAATTGGAGCACTAATTTTTTGAGACCGTTTATATATTAAAAATTATGGTTAAAAAATTAAGTGGTCCAATTTTTAATCTATTTGAACGGGTGTGAAGATCTTACTATTCTGATCATATTATTCTAAAGAGACATAATCAAATTTTGTCTCTAAGACTCTCATAATCACGTTTCTGCTTCATAAAATTGCAAATTAGTGGTTGAGATTTTTTATTTAACCAAAACGTTACCGTTTTGGGTGTGGGCTGGGGCTCTTGCGCCCCTAGGGCAGCAGAGCCCCCGGGTCCATGAAAATGTATGATAGGGAAAGATGTGGGCACACTCTCTAAAAGTGCCATAAGACCACCCAATAGTTACTCGAGATTGGAGTGGAAATAAATTTTTTTTTTTCTAATTTTGAAGGCTCTTTTTTTTAAATAATATTTAACATCATATAGGAAAATAATAAATTCAACTCCTCAATGGACCCCCACTTGTATCAACACGACAACATAGTTTCTAAGGGTTGAAGAAATAATTTTGGAAAAACTTGGGTAAATGATATTACGATCGATTGAGAGTGGAGTGATCACCAAAACCAGCCCAGTTGGTGAAAAATGAAATAATTCATAAGTAGATTATTTAGCCACTTTATGAAATATTTTCACGCGCGAGAGGAGATATATAAATAGAAGTTGGTTAGAATTTCAGCGCTACTATATAATTTATCATTTTCGGCTTTCCATTAATAAGTTGGGCGCGAGGGGAGAATGGAAGCCGAAATTCATAGTGATAAAATTGGTTGGACTTTTTTTTTTTTTGGTAAATAAAATAGGTTGGACTAGAGCATCACTATCCTTAATTTACATAGTGCCATATTGTAAATCCTTTCATATTATATAAAATTTAAAGTATGGTTTCTTGACATAATGTCATCAACGACTGAAAAAAAAAGCTATATATGGCACCATTGCCGACCTTTACATGTAAGCCGTAAACTAACTAGCATGCCAAAATATATACAGAGAGAGAGAGAGAGAGAGAGAGAGAGAGAGAGAGAGAGAGAGAGAGAGAGAGAGAGAGAGAGAGAGAGAGAGAGAGAGAGATTACTTGGTTGGTCGTAAGACGTTGCGTATTGTGATAGGTTATTAGGTAGTGAAAGCATTTATTAAGTCATTTTGGAGCACCTAACACTTTGTGTGCATGATTGTGGAGTTAAGTCCACTAAATTATTAACCGTCGAATGGTTCCCTATTTTGGTCCAGTAGATGCAAGGTTACGTACTCATCTACAAAACCCAAAAGGGGGACCATTTTGCCGATACATATAAAATTTCAGAGTCAATATAGAGACAATGAAAGATATTGTAACCAAATATCCCAAATTTTCTTGTTGGTAGCTCACAAATTAGTGCCTTATTTGTTGTCGAAAGCTACTCTTAAGTATACTGTATTGGTAAAACACGGATTCGGAAATTCTATAGTACAAGCGGGGGTGCACTACAGGGCCGCGGAAATCCTGTAAAGGCTGCGGTTCGCTGTCAAAGGCTACTCTTAAAATAAGATTAATTGATTCTTACCGTCATCATAAAGCATCCATCAAGAAATTCATGTAGGTCAATACTACGTACCTAACTTTCTTAAGGTAACTTTGTTAATTCGTGTAATTAAGTATATAACTTTGAAAATTGAGCTCGGCAGCCTTGGCACTTTGTTTAACTACGTGTGCAAAATGATCATGTCAAACTTGTACGAGAATTGTTGAACAAATCCTCAAGAAATTACTTACGGGAAATAGCTTGATAATAATTCTTTAAGAGGTCAATCTCATCATTTTGCATGGCGCCAACGAATTGAAACTTTCAGACTTTTTTTCACAAAAACATTAGCAAAGCGGTATACCTCATCGGTCGCAAAGATTAGTCGGGGAAAACCCTAGATACAACCCAAAAACATACTTAATTATATAACTGTAATAATATTAAAACCTAGATTCAATGTGCCTAACATAGAAGTAACACCTCTTGACTGCGCCTCCTAAATAATTATGTACAAGCAACTATATATGCCAAAGTTTGATTTTACTACTTAGAAACTTGTGTGTAAACCATAAAGGAAACAACTTTTGCTCTTACTTTACGCGTTGATCCTACGAATTATGATGAAAAAATCAGTTTTTTTATTATTTTTATTATTTTTTATAACGGAGGAATGTACTGTCCTACAGCTAAGCCACTAAATGAATCCGACTACGCAATCCAAACCTCTGGAGGAACTAGCGCAGCCACACCAGTCACGGCCCCTTGGTTACTGGAAGGTACTTATCTAGTGGGAAATCGAACCCCAAAGGACTAGACTTTGAGGAGTACGTACTTCCAAAACCTGGGCATCTGCCCGAACCACAAAACCTTAGCGGTCAGTTTAATCTATAGAAGGCCACATAAGAAAGATGATGAAAGAGACAACTGGATCAGACTTTCTATCCACAAGGACTTACGAATAGGGGTTGGAAAATTTCACAATGTAACGGCCCGTTTGGATGGAGGATTTGTTTTGGGTGGATATAGAATGAGGGAGGATTTAAAGGTGGATATGTAATGAGGGGTGATATGTTAAGAAGGGTGACCCCACCTCTTAAGAAAGGTGGATTTGTAGTGGGGTGTTTGGATGGTTTTTTGGAAAGAGGGATTTAGAAGGTGGATATGATGGGATAATGTGTCAAATGACTTAATTGCCCCCTTTTAGTTATTTAATGAAAAAAATGTTAATTTTATTAAATATGGGATAAAAGGTATTCAATAAATCTTTAAAATGTTTTGTGACTCCCTTTATATTAAAAAAAAATTCGGGAAAAAAAACTGAAAAAATTAAAATTCTAAAAAATGTTTAAACCTCATTATTTGATTAAAAGGGGGAAAACAGTGCATTTCTTCCCCAAAGTTATTCAGTGGCTCAGGAAGGAAACGTGGCCTCCGATCTCGATCTTGGTCCATCAGGTTCAGAGCCTGATCCTCCCGTCCATCAGGTTCTCTCTCTCTCTCTCTCTCTCTCTCTCTCTCTCTCCCCCCGATCCCGTCCACCATCACCGACGACGGTGGCTCTCCCCCCGATCCCGTCCACCATCACCGACGACAGTGGCTCTCCCCTCGATCCCGTCCACCATCACCGCCGACGGGGCAGTCCCCTCTCTCTCTCTCTCTCTGATTTTTCTGGCAAGAAAAGGTAACACAACGCCCTTGATTTGCAGGGGTAGAATGGTACCAAAAATATCCAAAACTCCCCTGATTTGCTAACGACAGGGCCGGTGGTGTCGTTACAAATCCGGGTGAAATCCGGGAGAAGGGGGATATGTAGTCCGAACAGTAAACAAGTCCGGGAGAGGAAAATTGGAGCCAAACACCGGATATGTGTGGGGCCGGGATTACATCTCCGGCTTCTCGGCAAATCCGGGTACCATATCCGGTATCCAAACAGGCTGTAAGGGAGTTAAAAAACTGGTTGAGCTCGGGTGGTTTGTAGTCCTTGATTTCAAAAGGAAGAGTTTGGGGTGCGAGTTTGCGGATCAAACATCGATCGGAAGCCCGGCTATGATCGATCTAAAATTATTACTAACTTATATGTTGTCTTGTATAAAGAACTGGAGTAATTATTTGCCGGGGAGAAGGGTATCGGAACACCACGTTGTGGTCCCCTAATAAGAAGCTGTTTTTGATCCAGTCACGCATATCTTTCTGACACTTTTTTTGTTTCTTTCTAAAATAATTGACTCTGTGTTATCATTTTATAGTTGTCTACATAGTCACGTAACCCTATAAAACGTTCTACGCTCCCATTCTAAAGTCTCACATTGCGCTCTCAATTTTTGCACTGCGCTCCCAATCTTTGCACTGTGCTCTCAATCCTTGCCATCACGAATTTTAGCTGTTTGAGACGTGATTTAAAGATGCTTTCACTCTCACGCTACAGCTCACGCACCCACTCGCGAATAATGCGACGACTAATTAAGGTTGTGTATATGGTTAGGTGACTATGGAGTTTGGCGGCTCCGTTCTGGAACAAAAATTAAGTTTTTATTTTTTAAGAAGGTAATTTCAAGTTTAAAAATTATAGGTTTATTAAAATATAAAAATATGAAATATGGATCTTATTTGGAAGATCTCGATGAGATCTTTTATACGATGCAAAAAAAATTAAAAAATTATTTTTCATTTACTTCATTTTTGAATTTGAAAATATAAAATAAACTGCTTATTTTTTAATGAGGTTTCTGGAATAGGACCGTAGTATGATTCAGCAATTCTACCACCAGCCCAAAATCTTTGGTGCGGTTGCTTCTAAGGAGGCACAAAAAACCTTTGACCACGGTAACATATAGACATTGTTGCAGGTGTATATGTTAGGCACAAAGAGTTTAGTTTCCACAAGTAACGAATGAAGAACGTGAAGGCACTATCCACGAGCCTTGTGTGCAAGAAAACTCATCAACCGAATGTCTAATTATCAGCCGTCCCACGCATAACCTATGACTTTTTTGACCTCTTTATCATAAACCGCTCCGGTTTTGTCGACGCGATTTCATACTACCATGAAAGTCGTACGTTTTGAACAATCGAGAAACGCTTGATTTTTTTATTTATTATTATTTCTAGACTGAAAAAGGGTTGATTTATGTGGCAGTCTTAACCCTGCAATTAGAGATGCTGTTTTTCGTGACTCGAACCCATGACCATTATGCCAAGTTCACCCTTGAAATATGATGACTTTTTTTGATGAACAAGATCATCCCATTAATATTAAAATGAAAAGAGTACAACTACTACAAACAACAGAAAATACAACAAAGGATTCAAAATATCCGAACAAAATAAGAAAAAACAACAAAAAACGACAGCAAAATAAAGATCACGCCAAAATGATGACTTTGACCTCATAAAAGTACTCGCTACATTTTCTCGCGAGGCTTATGAATGATTCCGTGACGGTTTCTGCTGAACATTTCTCGCACAAGTTTGCCATGGCTTATGAATGATTCTTTAATTCCAAAACACACGTACGTGTTTCCACCATCGATCATATATGTCTACATCAAGCACAAATAGCTTTCGTAATCCAAATGAAATCTGAAAAAATGGGGCTTATCCGTATTTAAAATAGATACTAATTTATCATTGTACAAAAGTCAAGCTTTATTTTTCAAAGTTTCCATCCCTAGGCAAAGCCGATAATCCCTATGAGATGCGCCATGACATAAATACCTATGTTAGGGGACAACAGGATCCCCGAGTTCCATAAATACATAAATCAAAAATGCTACTTGCACAACCGTTGTGTTGGTTGTGTGGATAATTCTGACCGTCCAGATGTATTTGGACGGTCTTCACCAGCCATCATCTTCTACTTATGGAACTGAGAGAAGTTTTAGTCTTCATTTCCAAATTTCAAACACTACAATTAAAGGAGATCTCATCAAGCGCGAGCACCGGTCCCAATGGGGATGCTGAGGAAAGACTATGCTAGTCACATGTGGTTGACGTGTTGGAGGTGAAACTCAACCCATTTTAAGTCAACGTAAAAGGATCACATAAGTTGAGAGAGAGTCGACGAGTTTGGTAGTAGGAAGACTCGCTGAGATCTGGGAACGCTAAATATAAATCAAGATCTTAGAGATGAATCTAGAATTTCAACTTAAAGGGCACGAGCACCTGTAATTTTGTTATGCATAGCTATATGATTTCACAAATTACCAGATAGAGAATTTCGAGAGAGCTAGAGCACCCTACGCTCCCATTGCGTTCTCCCTTTGGATCCATCACTCACTCAACACCATCGTATGCATTGAACCTAAGTCTATCTCATGCTCATTTACTATCAACATGAAGGGGGGCCAGGGAAAAACAAACTTAAAAATGTACCACTGCAGTTTTTTTCCCTCCTTTTCCTGTTTTCAGATTATGCTCATTCACAGGTAGTAATGTACAGAACAATAGTGATGAAGTGTTCAACTATAGAACAACCAATTTTCCATTTTGATTTCTCTCTTCTTTTTTTTTTTTTTTTTTTTTCAAATTTCCTTTAGTTGCAATTCCAATTTTCAAAAATGACTTTACAATTCAAGATGCAAGTACCAGCACTTTAATCGTTCCTTGACTGTTAGCAGCCAACATTGTAGGGCTGTCGCTTTTCCAACAAACTGCACTAATGAAGTAAGATCCGGCATCTTCATCGGTTTCATCCAAATCGGGTGAACCAAACTTATGCCAAGTCACGGGCCTTGAGATTGCCTGCAAATCCCAGAATTTCATTTAGATCTAGGTTTTAATGGATAAGAAATGGTGCAAGCAGATTATTACAAACCTTATGATAAACATATACTTCGTTTGATTCACTGCCGCAAGCAATGTATCCACTGTTTACTGTAAGACCCACAAAATTTTTCTCATTTGTGTGGCCCCTAAAGGTACGAATCTGGACACATCACACAGAAAAGCCCATCAGGCATCAGTACACTTCCATATACTTCTCAAAAGAAACAACTCAACTGAAATGCTGGTACTGTACTGCAACTTTACATAGAATGATGAGACTCGACGTTTTAGGGCTATCACTCTTCCTAGCACGTTGATTATAATTTGAGGGGTAGCATGCAATTATGTAAAATCGACTGCTTATACTTGGCAGACTTGGTTATGACCAGTTCTTGACATAAACTTGGAGATGTGATGAAAAACCAACAAAAGCAGCCCCCACCGCCACCACCACACCCGCCCCCCCCCCCCCCCCCCCCCCCCCCGCGCCCCCCCCCCCCCCCTCCCAAACCCCCATTTATCCCTAGCTGCAATGGAGACACTAGAAGAAACAAAAATCCCGAAACATTCCCCATATGAATGCATTCTAAGTATCTTTATTGAGTTCATATGCACAGGTTCTAGAAAAATTGGAATTTCTTCTGCCAGAGTCGGAAAAAAATGTGCAGTGCCAAGTCTGAGAACTACTCAAATAAGTCAATAACATTTGCATCGGCCTAATTGTGTAATCTTAAGTTCCATAAGAAAAGAAATTGAAATGTGGAGCCTCCAAAATCCACATAACTACAGAGAACATAACTTCTGACATAACTACACAGCCCAGTCTATCTTTTCCTGGTACAACAAATTCACCTACGGGTTAGAAATCCAGTATAGTTTACTCCGTGACTGCTTTTATTAGACCTCAAAATTCCAATGCAATATAAGCCAGAGATGGCCAAGTGCCAACCAATGCTAACTCATGAAATCATAGCTGTACACAACATTGCTTATGATTGCAACATGGACATTTTTATTAACGTGTTACTCACCGGCAAATTCTCTTTCACGTCCCACAATCTTAATGTGCTGTCAGTAGATGCAGAAGCAAGCTCATCATTGGACAAAAATTTCACATATGAAACAGCTTTTCTGTGTCCACTGAACACATGAAGTGGATGGCTAGTATTTCTCAAATCATAATAGTGGATATGGTGGTCTGCTGAGCCAACCTGCAAAAACGTTAGAAAGCATAATCTGTAAGACCTCCAAGAAAATGCATCTGATGATAACAGTGATGATGATGAGTTGAATAGGAGAATACCGCAACATTAAAGCTAGATCCAGGATTATACTTGACACAACAAATATTTGCTTTCATGTCAATGTTAATAACACTAGCTTCCTGCTTCGTGCACCATATTTTGACCTGTTAATGACACAGAGAACAGCATGGTTAGCATAAATGGGAAAGCAATTGAAGAAAACAGGCAAGACATCATTTACGATAGAAATAGCTGATCAAAAAAGTTCAAAAAAAAAATTTCCCTTTTTACCTTGCAATCATCACTGCCAGACACAAGCATTGAGGGTTCGGTGCGTGAAAAATCAACACTCCATGCCCGTTTGTCATGCTCTTCATATTCCATTACACTCTGGAAAAAGAAGTCGGCACATGTAGCAAAATATCAAGTACAAGTCAAGTACAGACATATGAGATCAATTAAATTCATATGTAAGAGCAGGAGCTAACAAGGGCGGTTGCCTAATTACCTGTCTGGTGGTGACATCCCAAACAGTTACTATTCCCTCATAATCACTACTAGCGATATGGTTCTTGGTAAACTTGTTCCAACTCAAGCAACTAAGTTTTGAGCGTGTTGACATCTCCACAACAGGGCAGTGTACATCTGCAGGTTCATTTACAACCTGATAAATGGCAGCAACAGTACCAACTTAATTCCAGTTAGAGAATGATTTGTCTTTCTTTTGTGTCTACATTACATTCCAATTCATACACCTAAATAAATATATCCATTCAATTTATACAAATGTGACTATGTAGGGTACCACCTACCAGCATATCTATGATGAGTATTAGTATCTGTATGCGTATAGTAACATCTGGAAGGGGGCAAGTGGGAAATGCAGTTGAAATACACAAGCCAATTAGGAGCACAAAAAAGAGAGGAGAGAATGTGAAGAAGCATATACCAGCCATGGGCCTACGGGTCCCCGCATTCTCCTCCACTCCCTATCTAATCTAATTGAATATACTCAACAAAAGTGTGTATCTAAAGGTGTGAAACAACATCATAAACAGTGTTTAAGCAAGTCTTCTGGCTAACATCTGTATCAAGGTGCACAACTGAAGCAACAGGCAGAATTGAAACCACCAGAACACGAAATACTTACCGAAGAGAAGTCAAAAACTTTTATACGTCTTGAAACTCCAGCAGTAGCAAACAGCTCATCATCACGGTCAAATTCTATGCTGCAATAAGACGTGGACAATTTGACTAAGCTTAAGGGATCATGATTCTTGCAGAAAACCAACCAGTGCAAGAGAGAGTCATGTACATAACAACAATAAGAAAAGGGACAAGTCTGAAATTCCAAACAGACCATCTTTCAGGGATCATGCCATTAAGTCTCGACAACTTACTTTGAGTCTTTGATTATAGTTTCTTTAAATCCGTATCTGCCACAGAGATTTGTTTATCTATGATCAGGTTTAATTTTTAATTTGCTCGACATACTGTGGAGTGTGGAATGTGGCGCGTCAATGAGAGTCAACTTCACGGTCTTCATGGATTTCAGTACATATAGAGTATCCAAAGTTCCTAGCTCGTCAAAGTTTCTTAATTTCTCAAGTCATAGTATCAAACTCATGGAATAGGAAAAGTACAGCAGCTCATAGGCATCTATGCAATAACAGGATCTGATAGTGGAGAGTTACTTAAAAATTCAAGAGTGCTTTTGCAAATTTGCCTAACCCTCGCACAAGTAAAACATCTCTTGTCCTCTCTTTTTTCACAAAAAATCTCATGGTTTAGGCTACTTCGACTATTTCACAGCCAAAGTTATCAATCTCCTACTGGACAGCGTACCGTTTTTCCGATTGGTATGGTACATACCGGTACCAGCGTGTTTTGGTGTACCATTTCGGATTTATTGTGGTAATTAAAATACAGGGTTCAACTATAGAAACAATAGCTACAATATTGGATTCGACGAAAAGAATAATATTTCTATACCAATTTCCTACTCAAGTTTTACAAATTTTGTTGTTCATAACCGATGATTACAAGAATAAGATTTAAGTGCCTAATTACAAATCATTGATATTTAAATAAACACAAGTTTGAAACAAATTTTAAAAAACTCACATTTTTGTTTGCATGTGTAGAGAATAATACCTCCCTACCTTTTCCTACTTTCAAAGCAAACTTACCATCAAAACCTACCCCATAATTTATGTCTACTGTCCAGCTATTACTTCTCCACTTCCACGAGAGAGAGAAACCACGATACTTCTCTTCTTCCACAAGAGAGAGAAACCACAACCAGGAAAAAGAAAAACAAGAGAGAGAAAACTCCATGGCAAGAAAGTTCATGTCGGATGGATATCATATTTGTGTCTTGCTCTCTCATCTATCTTCTCTCCTCTCTCTTTTCTATCTTTCTCTCCAATCTGTGGCGCATTTTGGCCAGAAAATACAGCGAATATAGCGCGTGCTTTGTCCCGGACGAAATCCGGGAAATGAATGGAACAGCCGGAATAGCCCGGTATTAGGCAGAACGGAACATAGTTTGGACTGTCCCATTTTCTTTCCGGTTTGGGACGTCTCGGCCGGTACCGGCCAGTACAGGAAGAGATTGATAACTTTGTCCACAGCCACGAAAAAGCGGTAATTTCATCCCTGAACCCTACTTGGCCAAGCATTACCAATTCCCAAACCCTTCCCTACCTTTTGCCCAAAAGAGCACCAAATCCCCATGATTTTTTTTTTTGCTGTTTCTAGACTTCCATCACCTATTCCTCAAAACCTGCAACCAGACAATTGAACCCTTGCTACAAAAATCTGGGCAAAGCTTCATTTTCTTTGTTTTGTTATCAGGTAAGTGGACACAGAGACTTCACACACCTTTTATGCCTCAAGCGAGTTTAAGGCACTAAACTTGATCTACAAAGTCATTTCCACAATAACGTACAGCATAATTCCTGACCAGTGACCACCAACGGTGGCATTTCAATCTTTGACCGAAGTTGTCTACAATGCCAGACTCACTCGAGTTAGAACAGAGATTTCTTGCAAAGTCCTCTGAATTCGCTAGTAAAAACCACAAACAGAAATTGGGAAAATGTATTCATGGTATGTCTACAGGAGAGTAACAGGACTAGGATTTTGCACAGTTTCCATATTGAATACCAAAATACCAACTTCAAAAGCACTACCATGACCAACATGAGTTTCATAACCAGGTATACAAGTTTCATTAGTATTTGTCAATTACAAAAACTTTATACAGAACAAAAAAAGGATTGTGATTTCATTTGGAAAGTTGGATACAACCTCAACATGTAAAACATATGGTTTACCTTGACACAATATTGGCTGAATGAAAAAGATCCCCATGCCTAAGTTCGGCAATAACCCTTAGTCGACTGGTTCACATAGATTTGAAAAATGTAAGTAATAAGTTGAAGAAAATGGAAGCACAGCGAAATCTTATCTTCCCATGATTCATGGTCGGTCGGTCTGAAAAACATACCTGTACCGTGTGAAGGTACTCAGCACAGATTGAAATTCAGTAAGACCTGCAGTATAACCTTCTCTATGTATCACATTGGCTTCCCTTTCTTCCTGCTTATTTGGCTGGTTAGCCAACTGTCGTCGCTTTTGTAAGTAACACTCCTGTAGGTCGTTGAACTGCAGCACAGCAGGAAATGTAGATAAATCCAGACTGGTAAAGAATTAAGTTGTTAAAGAGTAGAAGCGTATGGAAATTTGCTTTCACAAGAGAATCTAAGCCAAGCATATATCCAGGGTGTCCACCAGGACACCGTGGGTTTTCATGTAACAGGTGGAACTTCCAACGTTTTTACAAATTGTAAATATAACCCACACACAGATTACAACCAAGAAATCTGAAGAAAAAAAAGAGAATGGTGAAAATGAGATTGATGTAACCAAACAGAAGTTGTTGGGTTAAGGCCACATTTGAGCTGAACGAAGTTGGATAGTTCTTTTAAGTGTTGGTAAGTTGTCAATGGCAAGCCTCTTCTTGTGCTAATATGGGAGGTTTCCTCAACCGCACTCATACCAGGACAAAGGCCTAGCATGTTATAAAAGTATTTTAAGACAATCTACTTTGCCCATATTCATTCATGTCAAGTTCTGGAAGAATGTTGGGTGACAAATTCTGTGGTCAACCTAAAGCAAAACAACCAATTCAATTCCTACTAGTAACACATAAACCCCATGACAAAGACCAAATACTTCCCAAGATTTCCAGAAAATGAAGCCCAGACAAGATCACTAACCTGTGCATGCACACGCTTCTTCCTCACTACAGCAAGACCGGATTGACTCATATTTTCTGAACCCAATCCACTTATGGTATCCTTTCTCTGGGGAGCAAGAGTGCTTAATTGAGCCTTACCATCTGCTTTCTTCGACTGAAAATTTCCAAAACCCATCCCCCCTTGTGCATTACGTGAACTGGAACTAAGGCCACTATTATTATTATTGTTATTCTTAAAAATCGATGAAGGCCAAGATTTTGTTGCTGTGGGATCATCAGCAAGCATCCGCAGCTTCACCGAATACCTGTCCCTTGCTCGATACAAATCAATTCTGTGCCTCTCGACGGCATTTATATCCTCTTTGATAAACTGGAGATCAGTTTGGATCTAAACAGGCAGCAGAGGCATCAATCATTTTAGGTTAAAGAAAACATTAATCTCAACTGTCAAGAATAAACTGATTAACTTTGATACATTTAGTAAAGCACATGTTGCATCAGTCCTTGAAGGAAATTATTAAATATCTACAAAAAGTGAATCTCGCAATTAAATATATCAAAGAAATCAGAACAATCAGGAGGATCATTCACTTTTTCAAAAATAGGTAATTTGAAGGTTCATTATTTCGTTTATAGGGTATCCCTTTTACGTAACTTCAACCTTTCGTGTAGTTTATGATCTTCTGGAATTGAATTGTTGTAACTGGATAGTTCTACGCCCTATCCAAGGATAGAACTAAAAAAAATGTCCTTTCTCATTCTCATTTTTTAATGATTCATTTCTCATTTATCGGATTTAAAAAATATGAAACAAAAAAATGCATTTTCTCAATGATCATAAAATAGGATCTATTTTGAATCATTATAATTTGACACATTTTTCATAGTTCATATCCCGATTAACAACTTTTATAGATTGGGTTGAAAGTGAGAGATATAGAGCAGTATCTATGTAGTAATTCAGAGAAATGTCTCCCAATTGGGAGGCTGCACCTGAAGCCACTAGGGCTTCCATCGTCTTCCCAAAATAAATTTGCAAATTGATGAAGATAGAACACAAATATGTAACTACTAGGCCATTAACAAATATACCCAAGGCTTAGTCACAAACCTCGTTTAACTCATCAACCTTCTGTTTCCTTAGGCAATGCAAGAAGTTCATCAGGATTTGCATGTTTCTCTCAGCTTCTTCTTGCTCCAATTTTCTCTTTTTCTCCGCAAGCAGCGTCAGCAGGGTGTCTAGCTCCTTAACTGACACTTCACACCCCTGTCTAAGAGTCACAAGTGAGAGTCGCCTTTTATACTTGTCTTGATTAACCATAAGAATAAAATTTTGATGCAGTAGATATATTGTTGAAATACATTCTTTACTACCTTGGAAGCTTATAGTGAAGATTCCCAAGTTAATGCAGTAGTCACTAAGGGATTCCAGTACTAGGTACTTAAGACTTACTGTATGTTCATGCCAGTTCATATCTTTCTGAATCTTTGGGCTTGTGTACCTGTTTTAGCTAATCTTGACTCTTGAACATGTCAAGGTATACCCAGATGACTATGTACTTTAGTGTTTTTTATCTATAAACCTTCTGCTTGCTTTTCTCCTTAAAAAAAAACGGTTCCTGAGACATCACCGACGCAAACTGTAATTGTCTTTTTCGCCAATTTACCATGGATGAGAACAATACAATGGCACAACGTTCATCAGGAGTATAATAGGCACAAATATGTAGAACCTTGATTGCATACCCACAAAAAATTAACTATACGTGTATCATCCACCTAAGCTTATGATGGAACAAAATCAAAATTGCAACTTCCACAAGAATATTAAGGTGCAAAGTGCAAACTAATAACTGACCTGTTGCAATGACTGATGAAATTGTTCTACAGGGGATGCATTTTTTGATATTTGGCGCACAGACGTCTTCTTCAATAGCTACAAATGTGGTACATAGAAAGCGATAAGCTGCATTGAAGGGAATAGTTTCATGATACTAATTATGTCCAACAAACAAATAAGCCTCTCGGGAAATGTGCTCATATAAACATAGACAATGCGCATTTTTGCTGCATCACCAAATTCAGTGAGCAGCAGCAGCATGCATATCGGTAATGAAGTTCAAAGGAAACTCAATACAACCATACAAGTGAGCACGCAATATTACACAAAGGAACCTATAACCTGATATGAACATCCAAACATCAGGCCCATCAATATCTGGAAGAAGGTTGCAATCTTGTACTTGGTCATCCCTTACCAAATAAACACTTGAAACTTCATACCAAACACACTCCACTGGCAAAACTACCGGCCCTATTTTGAGCATCCACTTTAGTCCCATTTCATTGAGTCTAACACATTTAAGAACCCCATGACAACATACACCATCTCCCAAAGTCATGGGATCAGAATTACTAAAAAAACTAAATAAGGGCAAGTCACTTGCGTTGCATTTCACTTTTGTCAAAAAAAATGTTCTCATAGTAAACATTGTCTCATATCACTTGGTCAAAACTTACAAGCACCAAAAAGAAAACCAAGTGTCAATTAAATCAATCAGAATCAAATAAACTCCATTTGGTTGCTGATAAAATCAAGCTACAGGAACATATACACCTAATCGCAATACAGCATACTGCACATAGCTATATAATTGTACTTTGCATTCCACTTTTCGGGAACCGAACGTGGACCCATCAATCAAGAAGCTAAAGATCATGTGTCTCAAACACTGTACACAAATGTCGCCTGATAATTAAATTCGAATAGAAAAACCTCAAAAAGAACTCCCTGCTCCCTGACCCAGAGTATATCAAACTGAATTACCCAATAATAGACGAATGAAGGGAGACTCTTTTCTTCACTCAAAATTTCCAAGGCTGTTTTGTGGCTTCCAAAATCACACCTTTGTGTTCACTTGCTAATGAAGCTTTTACTCAAATTTTATGCATCAATCTGAGTTTTCAAAGTGCTCCACATCGACTGAAGTGTGGAGATTATCAAATAAAATGCAGAGAAAATGACAATACTCTCTTTCACATTCCTTTCCACAACCAAGCAAAACTTCATTCAGTAACATCACGACACAAAGTACAAACCACCACCAAAACCATTACTAGGGCTGCACACGAGTCAACCTTTGAAGAGTTTGAGGCTTTGAGCTCGGCTCGTTCAAAACTATCCTAGCTCAATCTCGGTTCGTTTATTATCAAGGAGTCCAAGCTCCTTTCGTTTACTAAACAAGCGAGCTTTTATAAAGGTGCCGAATTACAAGAGCTTGAGCTCGGCTGATTTACTAAACGAACTTAAAACTCGAGCTGCTTGCAAACAGCTGGTTTTGGCCAAGCTTTTATAAACGTGCCGAATTACAAGAGCTCGAGCTTGGCTAATTTACTAAATGAGCTTTGTTTACTAACGAGCCGAGTCGAGCCTCGAGCTCCTTGCAAACAGCTGGTTTCGCCGAGCTTTTATTAACGTGCCGAATTACTCGAGCTCGGCTCATTCACTAACTGAGCCTAAAATTTGAGCACGACTCATTTACTAACAAGCCAAGTCGAGCCTCAGAGCTGCTCGCAAACATCTCATTTCGTTCGCAGCCCTAACTATTACAACTAACAAGGGAAGTTAATCTAAATTACCAAACACTCCGTATCAAAAGCCAACCTTGTCGAGTATAAAATTGGGGAAAAGCTGGGTACTGGTGAGGTGAAGCCCACAGCAAGGGCAATCGCTCTTGTTGTTCAAGTGAGTGACGATGCACATGTAACAGAAGCTGTGGCCGCACGCCGTCAGGAACGCGTCCTTGATTATCTCCATGCAAATCGGGCACAGCATGTCTCTGTCGACGATCTCGGCCGGCGCCGGACCCGCCACCACCTCCGACACGGTGACGGTGCCAGCGCCTTCGGCAGCCGAAGCCGGCAGAAAAGGCTTGGCCTCCTCCGCCTTCACTGCCGGCACCACTGCCCCAGTTGATGCCTCGTCCATCGAGAATTTCTCTCTCTCTATCCTCGATTCTCTGCTTCTCTCTGTAGGGAAGTTCGGATGGGGAATCAGTTGAAAGTTGGAGATGTGGTGCTGAGAGAGAGAGAGAAAGAGAGGGGCCCACGATGATCGGACCTGAGGTCGGAAACGGCCCACGTGATAATTTTGGAGGGTGTGATGACTCCTGTCTTTTTTTTTTTCTTTTTCTTTTAGGTAAATTCAAGTTTTTTTTGTCTTTATTTAATTTTTTTTCATATTTGTTAGTTTGTGTCAAATTATTTTATAATTTTTTTAGAAAGCAATTATTTTTTAAAATATTTGAGTAAAAGTAAAAAAAAATATTTTTCTGACTTTTCTCAAAAAAGTTAATTAATAATGCACAAACTTTAGCAAAAAATTAATAAATGTAAAAAAAAAGATTAAATAAAAATAAGAAATACGAAAAATTAAGCGGGACGGGTCAACCAGTTTTCAGTGTGCTTTTTTTTTTTTTTTTTTTTCTTTTGGATCAAAGGTTATTGGTGTTTTCCACACACCCCTATGGGAAGGAAACCCAGGAGAAGTGCACAGATCGACGCACGACACTTACTTTCGAGTCTTTCAAAAATGATTTGAATTGCTTATTAATTTTAACAAATTTTTTAACTGTACCATGCTTAAAATTGAATTAATAAACAGTATAAATCATTTGTACAAGACTCGAAAGTGGGTTCCGCATGCCGATCTGTCGATCATCGTACATTTTTGTTTTTGTCAGTACCCATTGATGGTTTTTTTTATTTAATCTGCAAGGTTCGGATGTTTGGTTGCAGTTTCGTGGTGAAAAGTGTTACGGGTAGCTTCAGAAAAACTTTTGGTAGACTTCTGGTCGCAGGTGGTATTCCAACTAATCTTTTTTTTAAAAAGTATTTTTTTTTAATTTTTAAATTCAAATATAATAAAAATAAAAAATAATTTTTTGATTTTTTTTGCACCGTATAAAAGATCTCAATGAAATCTATCAAACAAGATCCATATTGGTAGGAAAATTATTTTCGTAAACACATGATTTTTGGGCTTGAAATTACATTCTTTTTTCCAAAACCTTCTTTTTTGAAAGTTGGAACACCCCCTCAGTCTTTTTTATTTTTTCTTTTAATTCTTAGTTTTAGGTTTGGGATCATGTTGTTTAGATTGATTTTTGGGTCTTTTTCTTTGTTTATATGATATGAATTTTTTTAATTTTGTTTTATAATTTTATATTTCTCTGATTTCTCTCAACGAACGATGTGGTATAAAAATTCGACTCAAATCTAATTAGGATAACGAGAAAATAACCAAAATAAAGACCGCGGCAAAAAGTCAACATACGGAGTAATATTTTTCCAAAGGCACCATAAAACGAGTTGGAAATCTAGAATACATAAAAGAGGAAAATTGAACTTCTGATGCTCTCCAAAATTTTGCCTGAAATTCCTTATGCTTTTCCAGATTGCCTACTTACGAAGAAATTATCAAGAAAATAAAGAGTCATTGACAATCACACGAATATCACTAGAGTCCTCCGTTCATTACGGTTCGGTTAATCAATGGTCTGGACGAAATTATCTTCCTTATGTGAGAGCGAGATTTGCAAAGCGGAAACGGAAGGCCGTACTGAAAGATGACAGGATTTAGACTATGACTGGGATTTCTCATTAGTCCATACTATATAATTACTTCTTTGGATCCATTTTCTTTTCCTGTTTTAATCAGTTGCTTGACTTTAATTTAAGCCTTGCTTTATTTTTAGGTGACTTTAGATTAAAGCTTCGACTTCGCTTTAACTGTCTGCACCAACTCCCAACTGTCTCCATTTATTGTGAGAATTTTGTGGTACCAATCATAACATCCAGTCATTCTCCGTGAAATCGATATTGCCACTCCTAAGGAGCGACAATATAAATTTAGGGTACTACTATTACCCAATATGAATACTTGGGTGCATGTTTCTACAAATCAACAAGTTGTGGACTACAATTTTTTAATTTTTTTTCATTTAAATTTTTTTCGCGTTTGTTATTTGCGCCAAACTTTTATGTAATATTGGTTCCTCTCGACAAGAGGAATCAAAAAAGTTGAAAACTATGTTTTTTACACAAGTAATTTTGAAAATATTCAAGAAAAAGTCATACTCCTATTTTTTTAAAATTTGAATAAAGAAAAAACTACATAAAAAGTTGTAGTCCACAACTTGTTGCCTATTGGTTAGTGAAAACACCCCCTAAGTCATACACGATCCATTTACCATAGCCTCCGCATTCATTCTCAATCGTCATTTTGTTGAATTTTAGTAGTATTTCAAGATATTTTCGAAAAAAAACATTTTCACACTCGTGCTTCCATTTATGTTTGCGTTCACGCACACGTTTGATGTGATTAAGGGTGAGACTTTGATGCCCGCTTTAAACGGGTTGAACTTTGAACGATTGTGAAAGTTGAGAAATTACTCAACAAATTAGTCCTTCCGTGGACAATTGACTTAACTTCGAAATGGAGTGCTTTGGTTAGTCCTTCCATAGTTTATATAATTCATTTCGTGTTATGTTTTGATTTCACATTTCGAATCGTTTTTCAGAACAAAGGAGCGCATATGAACAGGGATGAACCAAAATTTCATATACGAGGAGGCCACAACATGAACAACTCTTTCCCATTACAAAAAACATGAAACAATTGCTCTTTACTAAATAATATTTTGCATACAAATCACTGGGGAGACAACAGATAAAAGGCAAAAGTAAAACCAAAAAATATAAGATAATTATGGGATTTTCCTAATAGGGGTGGCCTTGGCGGTATGGCACCTATAAGCCAAGTCCTAGTTCCGTTTTTGCTTATGAAGTGTGGGACTATAGGTACTACGAAGAGGCTATAAAAAAATTGTGTTACCATAAGCTAGTTAAAATGTGGTGATTTTATTCACGAGATCTACACTAGGGTAATTGTTACCAGTAATGAGAGAGGACCAAACAAATCAACACCATTTCTATATATCAATAAGAGGAAGGATAATGTTCACCCTTTTTTGAGGAGGGTGAACAAAATTGCACTCATTTACAGAGAGATTTCCACTCAAACTCAAGGACCAAGACTAGCAAACTAAACCCATTTACAGAGAGATAATTTCCATTCAAACTCAAGGACCAAGACTAGCATCTGTTGAGACTCGAGTGGCTACTGGTTTTGCTTTTTATATTGTGGTTGTTCAGTTGTCATCATCGTCAACGAAAAATTATTGGATGATTTTGGGGCACCGTCATGTGGTGCATGAGGAATTAGCGTGGAAATTAGCAAGTTAACAACTAAAGAGGGTTTGACGTCTCTCCATAGAGTCGAACTCTAGACCTACCCTTTGGAAGCCAAAGGGGAAAATCACATGGGTTAAGAATCGGAAAATTTAAATAATCATCCTCTTTAGCCTTGCCATGTAAGAATTCATCCCGCCCATTTTTTATGCTTATGTTTTCATCATTCCATTATATAAATTACCCTTATTATCCTTGCACTAGAGATCTAGAGAGAGAGTTAGGGCTTGTTTGATAACCTAAATTCAGCACTTAATACTGAATCAATTAAGTAATAAGTGATTCAGTAGGTTTGATAACCACATTTCATATTACTTAACAAATTAAGTACCACTTAAAATATAGGCTAAAAAGTTGAAAAAAATTAAGTAGCTTTGAGCTACTTAATTCTGGCTGAAGTTTTGTGTACTTACATTCAACCGTCGTACCACCACCACAACCACTTCCACCAACACCTCCACCATTCCACCACCACCACCTCCTCCTCCACCACATCACCACCACCACTCCTCCTCCACCACATCACCACCACCACCACTCCCTCCATTACCACCACCACCACATCACCACCACCACATCACCACCACCAACTCCACCACCACCACTTCCTCCACTACCACCACCACCACCAGCTCCACCACCACCACCACCACCACCACCACCACCATCACCATCACCACCACTCCACCACCACCACAACTCCACCACAACCACCACCACTACCATCACTACACCGCCACCACCGCCGCTCCTACCACCACCACCACCACTCCACCACCACTCCCATCATTACACCACCACACACCACCGCTCCTACCACCACCATCACCACCACCGCCACTCCACCACCACTACCATCACTACACCACCACCACCACTCCACCACTCCACCACCACTCCTACTACCTCCACCACTCCCCCACCACCACTCTACCACCATTACCAAAAGTATATTGTGACCGTTAGTAAATTAAGATAGAATTGGAACAAAATTAATTCATCATTTTTTTAATTCAGCACTTAATATATTTATCAAACAGCTTTTCAGCTTAAAAATTTCAGCATTCAGTTTCCAGTACTTAATTTTTCAGCTTTCAGTTTCAGTTTTCAGTTTTATCAAACAGCCCCTTACTTTTACTGTTTTCTAAATTTATGGGATTCGGATGAATATGGAAACATATGCAATTAAGTGAGATATAAGAGGGGAAGAGAGGAAGATTTTCAAAATTTCAAATATTCCAACAAATCCCACTGATTTCTCGTTCCATTTAGAACGTTATCATTAATTAGTAACTGAAACTTGCCTTAATCCAAACTTAAAAGAAGGAAAATTCCACGTTTATAGCATTAAAGGAAGGAAAAGGAATTTCCCTAATTTGAACTCAGCACCAACATAGTCAACTTATTATGTTATGTTGACCAATTTCCAATTTTGATGAAAAATAATTCATGTTCCATCAAATATGGTTGCGAATCATAATTCATTGCAAGACTTTGAAAATTTCAATTGACCATGATCCAATATTGTTGAAGTCACAGTTGCTAGTAAATATTCCAAGCAACGTGTGCACAACATACACGACCAATTTAATAATTTCAAGTTATGCTCAAACATATTTCATGGTAAATGGTACAAATAATTTACCATGAAATGATTGGCAACGTGTGTGCAACATACACGACCAATTTAATAATTTCAAGTTATGCTCAAACATATTTCATGGTAAACTATACATTTACCCGACTGATTTAATAATTTCAAGTTATGCTCAAATATATGCCCGATCAAATCTAGGTACGAAATTTTGATCATAACCATTTGAGAGACTACTTGTCTAGACGATCAAACAATTCCACCAAAGTGGAAATTCTTTAGATATTTTTCCACCATATAAAAATGGGTGGAAGAGGGACAACTTGGCATAACAGCCCTTTCTTGAGAGTAATCATAAGACTCCAACCTCACGGTGGCCGGGATCTGGGAAGAACCAAAGAGCTATAGCTTTCACGTCCCTCTAAGAGTTTGCATAGGGCAAAGTTCAAAGAAGCGTCAATTGCACGACTCGAACCTTAACCACCCGCACAATTGATCAGTTCGGCCCGAACCCATAATTTATAATTGAAAGAGGGGAAGTGCTACAATACACACCCCTTATTTGGGTGTGTATCATATGCACTCTTATTAAAATACACCAAAATGTTATGAATCCCAAAATGTTACGAATCTATTGCTAAAAAGTTACGAATCATATCGTTGAAAAGTTACGAATTTTTAGTATAAAAGTTACGATACAAAATAAAATGTTATGAATGACCGGTCCTACAAGTAATTTTTTATGAGGTGGCACAATATGAACCACACAATAGGTGCATATGGTATACACCTTAAAGGGGTGTGTATTGAAAACTTTCCCTTGAAAGAGAACCCAATCGATACTCAACGGGTTTCTTTTCAACCAGTCCCTAATCGAAATTGATTTAAATCATCGGCTCGATTTGGGGTTTTTCCAAAAAGGGTGGTCATCTGACTTGAATTATTGAAACCTAATCCTTTCCGACCCGAAACTGTATTGATATACAACATAAATGAACCGAAAAAATCAGTCTTTTATTCAAATTTAAAAACAAAAAACAAACCCGCAATTAAAAACTTGGTGTAAACCACTACCACTCCGATCGATCTTTGCTAATCGATTCAGGTATTATCGGTATAAGATTTCCTTTGTTATAGTAACCACGCGAACTGGAGAAGAAATTCACACAGTGCTGGTCAATGGTTATTACGTCTAAGAAGTTTTTGGGTGTCGGACGGGTGCTACACAGATTTGGATGGTTGAAATATGGGATGAGATGAGAGAGAGAGAAAGAGTAAATCTGAACTGTCCAAAACACATTTAAACGGTTAGAGTCGCCAATGAATACCGGCAATTAGTATCCCCTTTTTAGTCAAGTAGGCATGAAAGATTTTTGAGGTAGAGGAAGACGGCATTTACATTCCGCATTCTTTGGCACGAGGGTCGGCACCCAAAGATTTCTCATGACCTCAACCATCGTCATTCCTTACGACCATGCGCAGTGATTTGTTTGGCAGAGATGCCTACCTGGGTCTCGCCATTGGCCCCTGCTTTGACTTATTAAAATCTGTCTCTCAGAAAGAAAAGAAAAGGAAATTCAGAGCCGGTTGGGGTTTAAACAGAGGAAGATTTGGGTACATTTGTTCACATGGGGGGACCACTTGTGTGGAAATTCCCATACTTGTTACAGTATTTCGAATTTACTGCAAAATACTAATAAATCTGTGTAGCTGTGCAATTGCACTTTCTTGGGTGCCAAGCAAAACCAAAGTTTGATCTCCTTTTTAATTAAGTAAATTTTTCCTTTAAAAGATTTTCAAATCCCACTTTCCTATAATTAATACGAATAAATTATAGATTTTGTCTTTTAATGTGTTTTAAATATTGCATTGTGTGTAGAGAAATAAAAATTGCATTGATAAATAAGTGAGGTGCGAGAATCATTTTTAAAAGTTACTACTACTTATTACTACTTGTTTTGCGTGTAGTGGTTATTTCCAATCTTATCAAAGAAATCTTATTTCTTTTATTCAGTATTGAATAATCTAGAAAATGGAACTTTAAATAATTGAACAAGGGAAACTAAATATCTCAAAGGATAATTTTCGTTTGACAAAAAAGAAAAAGAAAAAAGAAGACCTCAAAGGATTGAAATTCATTTCTTAAACATATTTTTATTCAGAGTTGAATTTTAGAATTTAGCCCATAATTTTTTTTTGTTTTTATATTCAAGATGAACTTAAAAAATATAACCAATAAACCGAAAAGATTCCAAAACCAGAAAAAGGCAATAAAGATATATGACTCACCCTAAAAAACTCGGCTCACTTTACGCCTACAGTACTGCAGATCCTACACAAACATGTTTGCAGGGCTCATCTCGGGTCTTGCAAAGAAAATTTGAACAACTCAATTTTTTTAATACCTTTTTTTATGGGTCTCTTAAAAAATTATCTTAATTAGATATCAAGGGCGAACCATTAAAAGTCCACCGATATCCCGCTGGAAAAAGCCCTTAGAGATATCCCCCTGTTCGTCATGTGAATCGCTGAATCTCGAAAACATCCTTACCGATAACCGATTCAAATTATTTTTTATAGAGATCCCATAATATGTTTTTAAAAAAAATGAGCGATTCGAATTTCTTTATATTCCGTACTCCATCGTGGAAGACTTTTTGTTATACCCATGGACCCCATTTTGGTCTACGAATCAAAAACTGCCCTCTGGCTTTACAAATAAAAAACAGAAACAAAACACACAAAAAGAAATATTTACTACATTTTCGCGCTTGGTCTTTATTACTAGTGCTAAACTAACCAAGCCGACAAATCGACAATTTAAAAAAAAAAAAAGTAGTACTCCGTAACAAAAGTCGATCAACGGACAAATTTACCCTTTGAAACCGCTAAGAACTATTTTCTTCTTTGCAGACAGTTTCGTCTTTATGCACCAGACAGGTTCTTTTTATTATCCGCGTATTTCGTACACGAGGGAAAAGAACTTTAATTTTATTACGGGAAAAAATTCTTTCCAACCATGGTTTCAACCACGCATTGCGGGCTCTGCCATATATATTTTTCAGTAATCTGAACTGTTCATCTTGTAAGGCTCGCATATTAGTACATTCACACAAAAAATCACATTTATCGGATATCGATAGGTATATTAAAAAAATTAAATCTTAGTTTATAAAATAGGCGGCTATAGCTTTAAACTTATATACCGTCTATTTTTAAAACCAAACTTTAATTTTTTATATACCTATCATTGTCCAATAAATGTGTTTTTTAATGAGGATATACTATTTTGCGAGTCCTACAAGATGAACGATTTAGATTATTATAATATAGGCATGGTGAGGTCTACAAATAATGGTAGTGTAAAATCCAAGTTATCCACCTAAGGTGAATGGAATTTACACTCTTTACACCATCAATTTATTTATTTTAGTATTCAGAATTTCAGATGGGGAAGTTTCAGACCGTGAGAGGAGATCCGGTATGATATTGGCTAAATTGCATTATACCCCCACTCGACTAGGACTGATTTTCACTCAACCTCCTTAATGTTTAAAACTCAACGCTTAACCCCCCTCAAAGTATTCATCTGCTGCCATAAGCTACATATGTTAGCAAACCATTATGGTTTTGGATGGACCTTATCATGTGAGCAAAACATGACATGACAGATAAGTATTATGACAAAATGATCCAAGGGTAATTTTTCAAAATTAGAAAAGGTTGATGACGGAGTTAAAGAACCTAACTGCTAGGTCAATTGCAGGGAATCAAAGGGTGATCGCATGATAGGAGGTGATTGAGGTTGAAATAGCTTTCCATGGAGTGAGGTGCCTGAATTTGGTTTTCAATGTGGTGCTTTTAGGGAGGTTATGTGTGAAGATTGAGGTAAAAAGAACATGGTGGTCAGATGATTAACGAGCAAGAGAGTAAATCATGATTTTCCATTGACATCTATGAGTCGTATAGTTGAAGCCTGAAGGGGATTAAGGGTGTTTTGCTTTCGCTCATTAAAAAATAAATACTTATTTGAAAATTTTAAGCTTAAAAATAATAGATTTACTGAAATAAAAAAATCTACAACATAGATCTTGTTTGATAATTTTTAATCTTACAAATTTTTGTAATTTTATTATTTTTAAATTTAAAAATAAATACTTATTTTTTAAGCACGTATTTAAGAAAGCGGAACGATGCTAAGTGTTGAGTTTTAAACTTTAAGTAA
>CM033796.1:8427084-8552084 GCA_019656835.1 Rhododendron ovatum | reverse complement strand
AAAAGTCATAATTGAGGGGGTTTAATATAATTTATCCATCTAAAAAGGACTAAAATCCTGAATAGAAACAAAAAGCAAGAGAGAGAAAGAGAGAGAGGAGAATTTACTACTGTGATTCTTTCTTTTCTGGTTCTCCATTCACACACAACCTCTCTCATTGATCAGTCCCAGAAAAAGAAAAGACTCAGGTTCAGTCCGGTTCCACTTTCTAGAGAGAGAGAGAGAGAGAGAGAAACTGATTGCTGACTAAAACCAAGGGTTCTCTACACATACTTTACACATTGATATAAACATATTCTGATCATCATTCGTGTAATATTGTGCTGGGAGATTATCGAGCACCGATGCCGGATAATCGCACGGTTGAGAGCAATGGCGTCCTGTCCAAATCGTCCAGCCGACCAGTCGAAGGTAAAATTTCGGTTTTCCATTCATGTTTGAGTATAAAGCGATGGTTTTCGGAGTATGATCGTCGTTTCGTAGTTGTTCTGTTCTTGTTTTTATGATGTGGAAATTAATAAACTTTCATGACTGGAATTAGCAATGCTTGAAGTACTTAAATTTAGTATCTTGCTTTTTTTTTTTTATTTAAAAAAATTGTTCTTTTCCTTGTGTCTTTTCCCCCTATCTGTTAATTGGTTATTTTGTTGTTAATACTATCTAACTTTCTCTAGACGATCATAACATCCATATGTGGGGGTGTGCGGGAGCAATTAATTGTACATTCTTTATTTTGGAGGATAAATTACAGATTTTTTTTATTTATTATAATCTGAATCCTTAAGAGTGTTTGGATGATAATGTAGGGAAAAAGATTTTGCTGAAGGATAGCGTGTGAATTTGTAATGAGAATCCAAAAGTCTCCTCCGAACACTTAGAATGCATTCTTGTATGATCCGCTCCCAAACGCCTAAAATGTAAATCTGCACAATGCAGATTGCAAAACCTTGGCTCACAAACAGGCCCTGTATCTATCTACTTATGGAATTGTGATCCTGTCTACTACGCCAATGTAATGGCAAGGTCGATTACATTGCAGATCACAGTGATATATGATTTTGTAAACAGATGTACAATCTATGTAAGGTCACATATGGATTCATATCTTAAGAGTCTTACAGTTATGAGATAGCTTTCCCTCCCAATTTGAAATCTTGTTAAATTGGTCTATGTGGCTTCATCTTGGCAACTGATTTGCTTGTCATTTGCGGTGGAATCATCTTTCGTGTGCAATTGATCTATCCATTACTCAAGATTTTTTATCACTATGTATGTGTGAACACATCACTACATCAGTGTGAATGTAGAAATAATGTATGTGTTGAGTGCTTTAATATTGTTGCAAGTGTTTTGATCACAGTTTTGAATTTTCACCCACTTGATTGGGAGGGAGTAGTCTCGTTTTGTTAGTTTTGGTTATTCCAAATCAATACATTGCAGAGGCCGTTCAAAGGTTGAAAATTCAGACAACTGATGATGAGGATAGTGGTGTGGTGGCTAATTCTTTCAACTACCCAGATCGGCCGGGGGAACCAAATTGCATGTACTACATGAGAAATGGGCTGTGTGGTTATGGAAGCAAGTGTAGATTTAATCACCCTGTTTATGCTGGGCAGGTAACTTGATTTGTGCATAAATGTGTAAAACTTTAAAGCCCCCTTTCTGGGTTTCCTTGTCGTGTTTCCTTTGCAGTTAAAGATTTAGGTTAAGGTTATTACTTGTGTTTGTGTACAGGGTGGTCAGCAGACTCAGCGCAGAGGTGAACTGCCAGAAAGAGTCGGGCAACCTGTCTGTGGGGTACTTCTCTTAGCTGATCGTTCTCTAATTCTCTTTTTACCACATTTGATTGATGTTTGCATACCCCTGCCAGGATAGTAGATAAAATGTGTTATAAGAACCTGGTGTAGTTTATTAATAAAGTCTTGGTATTTTTCTTGTATGACATCTTTTGTATGCATTGTACAAAAGATTATTATGAGAGTTGAAGAAGTAATTCAGTGATTGAAGAATTGCAGCATGAAACAGAGCTAACTGGTTCTCAGAATTTATGACAGATAAGTCTTTTATTTGGGATTCAAAGGATCTCATGGTTATTTAAGCTGTTTGATTGGACTCTAGTTGAAACTGCTCATAGGCCAATTTTAACCATATGTTTGTTGGCATGTCCTTCTTCGTCACTTGTTATAGATTGATATCATTGTGATTAATGATATCAATTTATGTCATTGTTATGGTAAGTACTGTTGTTGCTATGTCATCCAAAAGTTTTAGAATTTACTTGTAATATAAGTCTCAGATATAATCCAACTCTGTTAAGTTCAGCTTGTCAACTGATTGTTATTGGAGTACTTGCATTCTGGTTTTCAGTTTTATATCTTCGGTGGAAGAACTCGTTGTAACTGGACTTTGCAAATTCTAGTGAGCTTGAATTTAGATACTCTGCGTGTATGTATCCTAATTCTGATCCTATTGTAGCTTCAGTTGAGCTTGAGGATTATCTCTGAGGCTTGAATTTATTTTGTTACATTGCCTGATTAAGTAAAGCTTGTGCTGCATAGTCATGTCTGCTCATGCTTGCGGGGTAATTTTAGCCAGTTTATTGACTGAGATGTATCTATCAATCAAATAGGACAAGTACAAGTGTATGGTGTGAAATAGATTTGTACCTGATGTATACGTTAATTTCCAAATGTTGTTCAATTCTTTGTGATGTCGATAATAGATTATTAGCAACAAGGAATCAGTGTCTATGGGTAATTCCAGTTCTCTCTCTCTCTCTCTCTCTCTCTCGTTGTGGTTTATGACAACTAATACTTCATTGTCTATTTTCGAATCTGCACTGCAGCATTATCTTAAGACAGGAACCTGCAAATATGGACCGGCATGTAAATATCATCACCCACGGGATAAGATTGGTGTAGGACCTGTCCCATTGAATAGCTTGGGCTTACCAATGCGTCAGGTGCATAGTTCTTGCTTGTGGTTCCTCCCACTTGTCATGTCCTGCCAGTTTCATCAATTGAATCATTTCCCGGTTTTTGGAATTGTTGCCATATTAACAGCTAGGCATAAATACACAATAGAGATCAGATTTTTGACGTTTTAATAAATTTCTCAGGAAGGAAATGCATGTCCCCATTACATGAGAACTGGATCGTGTAAGTTTGGAGTTGCATGCAAGTTTCATCATCCTCAGCCTGCAAGTGCTGGAACTTTTTCACCCGTTTCTGGACCTGCTGTTTATGGCTTTCCAAGCTCATCGGTTCCGACTTCATCTGGTTTGCATTTTGGGGGAGGAGCTCCAACAATGTCCTTACCAAGAGTACCGTATCTATCTGGTCCCTTTGCTCAAGGTCCCCAGGCATACATACCTGTTGTTTTGTCTCCCTCTGAAGGCATTGCTGCACATGGATGGAACACTTACTTGGTCAGTGACTATTGTCATAATTTGGAAACAAGGTTGATAAGTGTTTTTCATTTGGTAAAGTGACTTGGTGTCTAAGCACTTTTATTCATTGTTCAGTTTCACATATTGCTTCTGGATTTGGATACATTTTTTACCTGTTGCCTTTGGTTTTTGTCGACCTTGGTATCTTATCCCAGTCAATATGAGACAACCAAATATTTACTTTCCTAATAGTTACAGCGTCCATTGTTTAGAAATCCACCAAAACAATGTTATTTTAACTCCGTCTCTTGAACGTTCACCTCCTGGTGTTGAATAGCTTCTCATTGGTGATTAGATTTCTACTAATTTGATTGCTTTGAATAATCCTTGTGTACTTGAGCTCGTATTGTCTCTTTGCAACTATTTGTGATTCTATGGTACGACCATCGACTTATGATACACTGGCTGCCAGGTAGACAAACTTTTGTAGGAAAGGTACACTATACAATAAGGTCCACTTGCCACTTGCTTGTGCCCTATGTTTTGTCACACTATATAATTAAGGGTCTCCACTAAGGAAGACACCTACAGTTGTGCTCTAGTCATTTCTCATCCTCTCTCTTCTAAGGGTGCTCATCTCTCACCTCCTCCGGCAGTCTCCAGCCATCTAGTGCCCTCAATCTCCTGGACAGTCTATCATACAAGTATTTTGGTGAAGGATGGATGTATCCAACTCTACACTTTCGTGTTCTTCTTCCACATAGTTGTGTTTCTAGCAGATTGTTTTGAGTCAGATACATCATACTACAGTACTACTACTTAGTTTCACGTATGTAGGGCACAGGCCACAGAGTGTCTTCATTTCTTAATAAAAAAGAATGGACTGAACTATAACGGAAATGTCATTGGTAGAAAATTTGAATGGTTAGTCGAGCTTGAAGTTATTAGGTTTTAGGTTCTTGTATCTTGTAAAAGTTTTATTTTGCAATAATGGGAACGTGTGAGGAGGTATCTCATTGCATTCTCATTCAGATGGGGATGTTATTTTTCTTCTGTTTTAAAAAATGGATGTTTATGTTCTTCAAGAGTACAAGTGTTCCTGGAACTGATCTTGATTACAACGTCACAAATCAGGGTGAGGCAGCTTTTGGTGGCCTGGTGCAATCGTCTGCAATCATTTCTTATCTACCTGAGAGACCCGACCAACCAGAATGTCGTCGCTTTATGAGCACTGGAAGCTGCAAATATGGGTCTGATTGCAAGTACCATCATCCAAGAGAGAGAATTGCTCAATGGACAACTAATTCCTTAGGCCCGCTTGGGCTTCCTTCGAGACCTGTGAGTTTTATATCTTTTTAACACAGTGATGGATCTGTTTTTGGGCACTGTGCGCCTTCAGATTTGTATTAGGAAATTATTGAGCAACGAAGATGAGTTTGGATAAACTCTCTCATTGTGAAATCATTCTGAATTATTTGAGACTATGTGCTCTTTGCTAGATCATGTTTGGATCATGGATATGTGAGGCTTTTACGGGGGAGGGGGGGAGGAAAAGTTCAAGGAAGTGAATAAGCAAAATTTACATGGTTTTTTTTATTGCTTTCCTTTCCCTTCGTTATCCGCTCCAACTAATCTATGATCCAAACGTAGCCTTACTTCATAAAAGCTACGGTTGAATGCTTCCATTTATATGATCTCTTATTGTTATCTGACTCTATGGCTTTGCAAATGCAGGGGCTACCAGTTTGTTCATACTACAGCTTTTATGGACTCTGCGAATACGGCCCAACATGCAAATATGACCACCCTCTGACAGGATATTCTTACAACTCTGATTTGAATTTTCCAGCTCTCCCTGTTTTTTATCCGCCTGTCTTCCCATATCAGAGGAATATGCCGACGGTCCTCTCATTGGAGCAATCTCCCCCTAAATTAGCTAGTATTAGTGACTGGGTCAATAAACCTGAGGCTGAAGTCAACGAAAATCTGAAACTGGATACCGAAACTCCTGAAAATGCATCAGACCATGCTATTTCTCCTCAACTACCCTTGTCAGATTCTTCAGAACTTTCGCATGAACAATCTGATTAATTTAATTCTCTTCCTCTCTTTTGTCTCGGGTTCACATTTTGCTGCTGAGCTTCAGTCAGACAAACGAATTCGAAGACTTGTGCCTCCAGGTCCCCCTTTCACCTGCAGTTATGTGGAAATGGATATTGTTGTTTATTGTTCGATAGAGGAAAAAGCTGGGGGATTTGGAAGGGCACTTTTTTGTGTTGAATAAAGTGCAGGTGAAGAGTTGTAACGTTTGAATGTTTTTTCGCCGAAAATTGTTCTCGTTTCGGCAGATGCTGTTTGCTGTGTAATTTCGCTTAAGTAGCTGTTTTTTCGAATGCCAAATTTTGTGTGTGCATATTGTGGCTTCATGACCTTTTGCTTTTGCATGACAAGAACCATCAAATACGAGTCCCAGGGATGAGAAGTTTCTGGAGCCTTTAGATATCTATATTTTGATATATACATATGAAATGGCTGAAACCGCATGCATGCTACCTTGTTCTTGTGTTAGGTTTTGGAAGGTGGAGGTAAAAATTGATGTGAAATGTATAATAATAATAATGTATGCTTAATAAGTTAAAATTACGAAGCTGAGCACTGAAAATGAGACGGATGTGTTTTGCTAGATTATATCACTCACACTAATCACTAATGGTGATAGTTCATGGTGATAAACTCCCAAATAAAATTGATGGCACGCATAATCTCTCATGTCAAAATAGTTTAACCACCGATTGCAAGAGGGTCTTTCGCTTAGATTTGTGTCGAGGATTCCAATTCCTTGGGCCTTATACGAGAGGATTGCTAAGACTGGTCACTTCATCCTCTACGTTTTTCTCAGCAAAACTGAATAATTCTTTAGACCTTAGTCTGGTCCTTGTTTGCCCGCATTAGAGCATGAGGTTAGCTTGTACATCCAAAAGGGATGAGATATGATTAAAATTTTCGCAGTTGGGCTTAAATATTTTTTGGATGTGAATTGTGATATCTCACAAAAGCATGTCATGTAGAATGCAATGGGGGGTGTTGTACTGTTATTAATTCCATCACTGTCTCCTTTACTCCTTACCATCTGTCCAGCCGTATTGAAGTTTATTACTCCTATCTAGCCACTAACAATGAACTTTCTTCTTCTGTTTACTCAAAAAAATATATCACGAGAGAAAAACAATGGCGGAGTTAGCAGGGGCTCGAACTACATACATTTTCTTATTCATAATAAAAATGATACTTATATTTTTATTTGCGAGTTTGAAGAAGAGACGATACTGTGTGTATATGTGTAGCCATCGTTAACATTAACATACACGCAACCAAAAAAAAGATTGATAACTTGGAATTTTAGAGATTTTTACCCTACACGGAGAGAAATTTTAATCAATTTATTTCACCCAAGGGACTTCTAGGGACCAATTCCATAGAATTTTTCTTAAATGACCTAAAAATTAATATAATAATAATACACGAGAATATTTGAAATTGTACAGGGGCCCGGGTCCCCCTTCACCCCTGGGACCGCCCTTGGCAGAAAGCATATTTCATACCACAAAAAGCTTGCCAGAGGAGTTGATGTTACCTCATTTTATTCAATCAAAATTACAACCAAGGAAAGAAACCGATTCATGAAGCCGACCCCAAGTGATTGGAACGTAAGGCTTGGTTTGATTTGGTTTGGTTATTAATAAAGGCATGAAAAATCAAAGAAACACAGCCAAAGTAGTTTTGACCAAATGATCAACGATTACGCGATTTGTTTTCTCCGTGGGGTGAAATGAATCCCAGAACACAAACTTGTTAGCATCTGCGCACGTGAAAGGGTTGTTCCGAGCGCAGGCATAACCCATCTCAAACATGCCGGAACCGCAGCAAGCTACCGATGTGTCATCAAACCCTGCACATGAAAAACCAACCGAGCGTACTATTATCATCAATGAATGAGCAGAGAAATTAAAAACTACGTACACTCAAAATCTAATGCAGTCATTGTTTGTACTTTTGTCACGCGGAGCATGCTTAGTGCTTAAAATAAGGCGAAATTAAAGGCAAAACTTACCATATGAAGAGGGTTTTTGAACAATTTGCATCAAAATTGGATAAGGGTTTGATAGGACCACTCTAATCCCAGGCATTTCCTTGTTCAGTTTCCCCACCAAACTTGTCAACCTAGCATTAAAAGCCATGGCCACAATGTTGTAACTCTGCATACACTCATTTTCCCCCATGAAATTTGTCGTTCTCTCCAACGGCAGACACCCCATTGGCGGAAGCCCGCCAAGGGATATTTTTCTAGCCCCCAGACCATAGAGGTTCTCGATAAATCTCTTGGCGATTCCGATGAGGAAAACTTGGTACTGATCGATGTTATATTGCGACCGCCTGTCTGGGAGTGTGTAGTAGTTTTCCAGGAAGTCATTTGTTCCTAAGCTCATCACATATAGTGCTTGAGCTAGGGTTTGCTTGGCCTTGTCTTCACCAAGATAAGCTTTCAATTTCTTTTGGTAGTCCTTGTAGTACTCTAGTTCCTTCCATAGGGGTATAACAGACTGCAATGAAAGCATATAGATGGTACAAATGGATTAGGTACATGGTGTTTAGAGATATGTTTGTAATAAGCAATAATGGGCTTGAAAACAAAGGGCACGAGGTTATAAAAGAATCATAATTTAGTACTTTCTCCATCGCAAAAAATTAGCCCACTCTGAAAAGACGTGTTATTTTTGAATAAAAAAAATAAACTACTTGTGTGGGTACTTTGTTTTTGCTAAAAGGCAATTATACTAAAGTTTGAAAGTGGAAGTCCAGTACCATGGTTTTTATTGGCACATCAATTGCTTAGTTAAACGTGGGAATCGAACATAATAAGCTACAAATAACAATGTGATTCAAATAACTGGCAACTCACTAGCACATCAGAAGTTGCATTGTCATAGCCAGTTCCCGCTGACGCAAATGTGACTCCAACCGCGAAATCCTTTATGCTGTATGCCGGATCCAGATAGGCTGGCACAATTGTTCTAAGACCAAACGCCTTAGAGATAAAATCGGTCGGAATCCGGCCATTGGAGAAACGGCCCGTTGGCCGGCCGCCGTCGAAGTCACGGCCGTAAGGCTCAAAATTGCTCCTAGCAATGGTTGGAATCTGGTTGTTGTTTCCTGCATCAACTGATGAGTCTCCAAACACTATAATTGCTGGAACCTTGTTTTTTCCTTCAACAAAAACTAGCAATAGAAATTGAGTTAAAATAACCCACAATGTTGCACTAGTGTTGGCCATCTCCTCTGTTTTCTCTCCCCCACAACCTTCTGATATGTACATATATACTGTTGAAAGTTTGTACTTTGGAGGAGTGGGCCTCTTCAGTGTGGGGATCGAGTCAAGAAGTTGCTGGGATTTTCAATTAATATGCACATGAGTATGTTCCATTGTGTGGGCACTGATTTTTTAAGAAAAGGGCATGTAACTTTTAAGGGAATTTTTTCCTTGCTTAATTTTTTTTTTTGGGGTCAAAATGGAGAAAGTTTATTAATTTGACAGGTGGAAAATGCCTAAACATCTGAGAGCACTGAGCCCCATGGGGACAGAGTAGTCCTTCACAAGCCGGACGAACCACTAGAAAGGGCTTCTCTTCCTTTAGTTTGCGAAAATCATTTTATCGTTTGTTATGGTGTTAAAAAGTTAAAAAAAAAAGTAATGTAATGTTGCACCAGTTTGGTGCCATTTTGGCTCAATCTCACATCAAAACCATTGGATTAAAGGCATCCCATATTTTGATACACATATTGGCCAGAGTGATGTGGCTGCCAAATTTAGTCTACAATATACCCCAATCAAACCTAGCAAATTTATATTTCCAAGCAACCAAGAGCTTTTGATTAGTTAACATGTAAAACTCTGGAGCAAGGTTTTGTGGTTACTCTGTAACATGACCGATTTCACAACATGATGTGTTGTGTATCAGATGCTAAATAAGCATCCATAACCCGGAGGGTTAGTCTGGATGGTTGGTAAGTGTTTCTCTCCAAACAATTGTCTAGGGTTCTACTCTTAAGGCCAGATCGTAAGAAAGTAATTTTTTGTGAATTCTCTATGCTTGGAATGGATGGCGACAGAGCCGGAACGGATTCAATCACAATGCGTGTAAGCTAGCCTGGATACTCCCGACCTGATAGTCATTCCAACCACTACAACGAGGGCTAATTAAAAGGAATGAATTTGTACTTTGAGATAAGTATGAGTCTTGTGCTGCCCATTTTATTATGGATAAATCAACTATTAAAACCAACCAAAGGGTTTAATTGCTATCAAGGATGGGATCAGGAGGAGTCTAGTGGCGGCGACCGCCACAACAAGAATTTTAAAAAATACAATTATTATATGTAAAAAAAAAATTTGTGCACAATTTATATAGTCTCGCCACCACTAGATGTTTTTAGTATATATTATTTCGCTACTGTTAGGGTAAAATCCTGGTTCCGTCCTTGATTGCTACTAGTATCATAGTATCATATCAAGTACTCAAGATTTGGGGACCAATCAATCACTTTCTATCTCCCCACCTACCCACCGAAAAGAACACCCAAAATAAATTCGGATTTGGGGGGAGAGACATTTTAATGGGGTTGCTCTGACTTATTAGCAAAATGGTACTCCAACAGTTTGGACGATGCATTGAAGGCTCTCCAGCAGGAATGGAGGCGTGGGGTTGTTGCCTATTTACGCCTTCAGAATCAGATATTTCTTCTCTGAATCCAATGTAAGTTTCTTAATTGTTGAGCTATATATAATGTAGTTTGATGCAAAGCAATGGGATCATGTCGTTTGGTCCTCTGTTACCCGTTGCCTTCCCCGGCTCTAAATGGCCTGCACTAGTGAACGCGATATTGGTCTTTCAGAGATTAATCGAGGTGTATGCGAAAGTTGACCCCAACACCAGTCAAAGAAATGTCGTCGCCTACCTGACTCCAGGGACGGATCTAGGAATTCTCTCTGGTGGGGGCACCAATTTTTACTACACTTGAACACAAATTTACAATCAAGCACAATATAAATTTAAACTTTATCATATGAGAAAAGGGAAATAGTTTCAAAAAATTCCTAAAAATAAATGCAAAAAGGGTTATAATCCCTTTACGGCTTCTCTAATGAGAGCCACCATCAAGGGGCAAAATTTTAAAAAATAATGCTCATGTTTTTTGATTAGTGAATTATTTATAATGTGATTGTGTGTGCTTATAACATTGTCCAAAAAATTAAGTGTTTCAATTTTTAATTAATTTGAATAGATACAAAGATCTTTTTTTTAATCATATTATTTTAAACAATTAATTTTTGTCTTTAGAGATCTCATATGAGAGCCGTAGAACTAAATGAAGAGTAGATACTTAAATGCTCCAATTTTCAATCCGTTTAAATCGGTATTGTAACGCCCCAAGCAGACCACTGACCCAGTACCCTGATTTTGATCCACAAGCCACACCACATAGCCCAAAAGCTTAAGCACAAGGTACTAGTAGTAGCCCACAAGGTTTGTTATATGCCCAAGATCATCTATGTAGACTTTCGATGTGGGACGGGGTGTTACAATCTCCCCAACTTTATAGCCTCACGCCCTCGCGAGGGGTTGAGCACTATAATCACCAATACAAATCAAATCAACAACCAAATCAAATCAAACTCCAAGGCCCACATGGTCGTGTACATGGATGGCTCTGATACCACCTGTAACGCCCCAAGCAGACCACTGGCCCAGTACCCTGATTTTGATCCACAAGCTACACCACATGGCCCAAAAGCTTAAGCACAAGGTACTAGTAGTAGCCCACAAGATTTTTTATATGCCCAAGATCATCCATGTAGACTTTCGATGTGGGACGGGGTGTTACAGGTATGAAGATCTTATTTTTTGATCATTTTATCCTAAAGAGTCATAATTAATTTTTGGTTCTAGAGCTCTCAAATGAGAACCCTAAGAGAGCCGTAGAATTAAATGAAGAGCAGATACATAATTGTTCCAATTTTCAATTCGTTCGAACCGATGCGAAGATCATATTTGTCTGATCATTTTATCCTTAAGACTCATAATTAATTTTTGACTCTAGAGCTCTCATAATTAATTTCTTTGGCCCCTCGAACTTGAACGGTCATCATCGTCTTCGGCCCTGTTTCTTTGCTACGGATGGAAGACTGGTCAACTGCCACTCCATCCGGTTAAGTCAGATCTCACCGTTGTCGTCATTCTACTGTCTCCGTTCGAGCTTGACTTCCTCCAGTGGTTATTTCAAGTTTCTTGGAGTTTGATCGATGGATTTCTCGAATTTCCTAGCGATATCCGGCCGGATCTGATTTCTCGTCGTTTATATATGCGTACATGAGTTTAAGAGAAGTCCAAGACATGGCTTAGAAAAGATCGGTTATGGGGTCCTAACATATACTGATCCAGTTTACAAGGAAAGCCTATTGGTCACACCATTAACCAAATTGATTCTTGTTTAATATACCCAAAAATGCAAGGTCATGGTGGGTCAATCCAAGAGGATTCGAGTCTTGCTTTCTTTCAATATTGTCGAGGGGAAGGTGCGTTTGGTCTCTTGGGTTAAACGAAGTATTCGTGTCATGATCCAACCCAAAAATGTATGGGTCATGACCGGCCAATGAGGATAACTCATTAAGACCTGCTAATTAAATAATTTAGAAATTTTCTGCTCATTAATCTATAATAATTACAGAAAAATGCGAAAGTTGTGATTGATAAATTAAAGCTAAGTGTAAGATATGTTAAAGTTATTACAAACATCCTAAATTAAACATAAGAATAATTACGGTTTTGGCCACAAGTCCGGCACAACCGTCAACAAAAAAGATACAAGTACGAATTACAAGTTCACACGATCCTACTACATAATTGAAACAAAACAACAACATCCATGCTTCTTTGGCCGTCAAGCATATTCCACAAAATCATAAATTACCTGCAAAATGTTGTGTGCAACGACATCTTAAACACTACGCTTGTGTGAGACATGATATACTAACTTACTAGTTTCCATGATTTATAAGCCAACGAATTCATTTCTCAAAACATAAATGTTTATATCCAACATTTTAGGCCCATGTTGCAAACATTTCATTCAACAAATAACGGCTCAACTAGGCCCATTCATGACAATCACGTGTCAAGTGTTCCATCTCATTAACAACTCATACGCAAAATGTTCAATGGCCACCGGTAGTTAGGGAGCGACCCTAAACATAACTATTTGACGTGACGTTACCCACGATCATCTGGCTATGATCTCCCATCATTACTTCGCCTCTCTATTAACTTCCCCTAATGGCCGGGGCATTGTTGAAACCACGTATCGTAAAAAGTTGTGAATCCCAAATTATCTGTGTTCATATAAATCCTTGTAAACATTTACTACATTTGTAACATAATAGCACATGCGAACAAGGACGGAACCAAAATTTTACCCTAGCAATGGCGAAATATATACTAAAAACATCTAGTGGTGGGGAGATTATATAAGTTGGGCATAACTTTTTTTTTTTTACATATAATAATTGTATTTTTTAAAATTCTTGTCGTGGCGGTCGCCGCCACTAGACCCTCCTGATCCCATCCTTCCATGCGAAACAATAAGTGCTACCATTAAGCCAAAACGAAGCAGGCATGCTTCTCATCCGAAAATTCAAGTAAGGCATACAAGACTCACCGAGAGCGTGTCGAGCAAACTTGTCAAACGTGCGAGCTACGGGTACCCGATGTTCGGACCTAAACACATCAAACCAAACTTATTGAGGTTCAAGATACGTCACACATGCACAAGTACTTTAAGCGCCAAGAAGTTAATCTATAACGTGTAAGTCTCAAACTATATGGTATGGTTTCTAAAACAGAGCAGTCCCAGAAAACTAATGAAAACCAATATCAATTTAACTCAGAAATTTATGTTACCTTACAGAGACATGGAAAAAGATGTTAGGAAGACATGTCGTGAAGAACTTGAAGGCTAGAAATGCCCAGAAGTAGGGTGAAAACTGAACACACCAAATCTGGTCAGAACTGGACCAGGATGGAAAATGAATGAATTCGAGGTGCAGATTCTGAGTGTTATTTTCTGTTCATAGTTTTCCCCCATAGTAGATTCAAAAAAAAAAAAAAAACCCTTTTGGCACAAGAATCATCCAAAACGTAGTTTTATCGATTCCTTGGAAATTTCCGGAAGATGACTGATCGCTGGATGGGTACCAGTCGTCGAGATTGGTTCTGGTCTTCAAACAGAGAGGAGAAAAATAGCACCATTAGTGGGGGTTTTCAAGTTAAGTCTAAGGTTTACTCAAAGACTTAAGTTACACAAACTATTTAATTTTAAAAAGAATAATGCTTAACCCCTGTAACTAATTAAAAAACCTCAGTTACTAATTTAATCAATCCAAACACGGGTCAGGTCCTCGCAGCGCGAATGCTGGCTCGAACATCTTGAGTTATCAACAATGTCTAGCTATCAATGTTGCCCTAAAAAAATTAAAACCATGGAGTTCTATTCAAGCCAATATGAGAGAAAAGGAGAAAAACCATAAAACAATGAATTTACAAAATATTGAGTATGATCTTCAACTGCTTATCTTCAAAATATTATTCTTCACCAGTTGAAGCTCATGAAGTACAGTATTTATGTCCATACGGTCTTTTGGGGACTCTGTAGAGCATGACAATCCTATCTTGATAAGAGAGATCAAATTTTCCATCATTTTGCTGTCATCTGTCTCCTCAGTTAAGAGCATAGGGTCAACAATCTCCATCACACGTTGAAGCAAGGCATTACTTGCAAAGTTATGAAGATTAAGGTCTGCCTTAAACATTTTGTCAGTAGGTCTCTTCCTTGTTATCATCTCCAACAACAAGATTCCATAACTATAAACATCTCCACTAGCTGACATCTCACTTCCGAGACCATACTCTGCAATTCGCAAAATTCAAACAATAACAACAAAAGATCCTTTTTTCGGATAACAAAAGTGATACAAAAAGAAAGAGAAAATTTTCTTTCAACACACCGTGTGAGTTTTCTAATATAAAACTAGGACATTTACATTGATATGTGACACTATTTTCTATAGCAACGTCATTCTTCATCTACTTATTATACACTTTCGTGGTGTCTAACTAACTACCCTTGTGCTAAAATTTGATGAGTTTATATTAAAGAAGAAAAGGGACAAAGAAGTAAATTTGTTCTTACCAGGAGCTACATATCCAATGGTTCCCTTTATTGCAGTTGAACTACTAGTACTTGGAGCGGTGAGCTCTGCACGAAATCTAGCTAGACCGAAATCTCCAACATGGGCAACCATGTCACCATCAAGAAGAATATTACTCGGCTTTAAATCGCGGTGAATAATTGGCATTTCGCATTGGTGATGAAGATAATCGAGTGCACAAGCCACGTCTATGGCAATGTCTACTCTTTGTAGAAGATCCAGTCCCACAAACTCATGTTCCACATTATTTGCTTCTGGAATAGGATGCAACCAATTATCTAGACTTCCATTCATCATGAACTCGTAAACTAGAGCTTTAAACTCATTTCCTTGAAAGTCAATGCTAGAACAAGAAGTTATGAGCGACACCAGGTTTCGGTGTCGAATATTTCTTAAGGCTTCGCACTCTGCCATGAAACTCTTGGTAGCGCCACGAGTTTGAAGGTCAAGCACTTTGACCGCAACCACTAACTCCCCGTTTTGTTCAATAACACCTTTATACACACTGCCAAAACTACCAAAACCAAGCAGATTTGTCGAAGAGAAACCTTCAGTTGCTTTGAGAAGTTCTCCATAAGAGACTTTCAAAAATGGATCTTTCAACAATGAAATTTTAGGTTTGGACTTTCTTTTCTTCTTGAACAAACAAATGAAGAAAGTTGATGCTGCGGCTACTCCAATGAGTACTGAACCTACTGTGATTCCTAACATCTGTGAAAGAGACATCTTGTTTCTTGACTTTTTTGTGGTGCACCGAGGTAGTCGTAGTTCAGAAATGCCACCACAAAGCCTATAATTTCCGGCAACTGATATTGCACTTCCATTTGTGAAAATACCATTCATTGGCAACTCTCCTTCAAAATTGTTGAAAGACAAATTGAGAGTTTTCAGGTCAAATGTCCCTAAGAATGTAGGAATTTGACCAGATAAGTTGTTGTGAGAAAGGTCCAAATTTTGAAGACCTCTCAAGGATTCAAATGAAGGAGGAATATATCCTCGAAACAAATTTCGCTGCAAATATAGGTTTCCTAGGCTATTGCACTTACCAAGATTGCTAGGAATTTCACCAGACAAACCATTCTCGGAGAAATCGATTTCTAGCAAATTTTTGAGGGTTCCAACCTCTTGTGGCAAGGATCCAGACAATTGGTTGCGAGCTAGATCTAATGTAATCGATAAAGAAGAGACATTCAAAAGTCGTATCGGTATAGTGCCAGTAAGGTTATTGTCAGAGAGTGTTAGCAAAAGCAATTTCCGACAGTTGCCAAGACTAGACGGTATGGCACCCTCTAGCCTGTTCTTTCCCAAGTAAAGTTTAGTCAACAATGACATATTCCCAATAGACTCCGGAATTTCACCTGAGATGCTGTTGTTTGATAATGCCATTAGTTGCATCTTATGAAGATAACCTAGGCTACGGGGAATCGAGCCTGTGAACAGGTTATTATCCAGACCAAAGAATTCCAGATTGACAAGGTTTCCTATTGTTGAAGGAATAGATCCATACAACTGATTTCCACCTAGCGTCAAATAATAGAGCTTATATGATAGATTGCCCACAGAGTCTGGTAATACCCCTCCAAATTGACTATCCTCCATACCTATGGCTTGCAAATTGCTACAGTTGGTTAAAGAACTAAGAAAGGCTAGTCCATCAGATCCCCTATGGTCAAAATTGTTCAGAGCCAGACTTATCAAAAAGAGATTTTGTAGGCTTCCAAAGTCATTTTTCACTTTTCCATTGAAATTGTTAAGGCCCAACTCGAGCTGTAACAACTGTGACATGTTGGATAATGACAGCGGGAGGGGACCATTAAATTGGTTGGCGTATAGTTGAAGGACCTCAAGGTGAGGAAACATGAAACCAAATGTCGGCGGAAGACTACCCTGAAGTTGATTATCAGCCACGGATAACCTAACTAGCAAGGATAGATTGTATACGGAATAAGGGATTGTACCCGAAATTTGAGTGGAACTCAATCCAAAGTACCTTAGTTTTTTCAATTGGCCCAAAGCGTTTGGAATACTTCCTCCTAATGGATTTTCAGCAGCATTGAAGTTTTCAAGAGAAGTAAGATTCCCAATCGACGGAGGAACTCCGCCCGTCAAATTGTTGCCAGGAAAATAAAGTGTTGTGAGTATCGGAATTGAGTACGAGAGTTCTTTCGGGAACTCTCCAACTAGCTTGTTTTCACGTAAGTTAAGGTACCTGAGATTGGAGCAACGAGATAGGCTTGGTGGAATTTTCCCTTTGAAACCGTTAACCCCCAGATTCAGCTTCTGTAACCTAAAAAGATCACCGAGTTCCGTTGGGATTTCACCTATAAAAGTGTTGTTGAAGAGGCTGAGCTCTTGGAGGAAACTGAGGTTCCCAATATAAGGAGACAGAGAACCCGTTAGGCCTTTTGATGTGAGGTTTATAGCAGTGACTCTTTCGTGTCGGCGACCGCATTGTACACCTTCCCAGTGACAGAAATGGAGAGATTCATTCCATGAGCTCAAGGCTTGTTGATGTTCTGGGAAAATATTCGACTTGAAGGCCAATAGTGCATCGTAATCGGTCTCGTTGCTAGCAACAATAATAGCGTTCGTCGGACTAAGGGATGATATTGTTGTGTCAAGAGCAAGGGCTTTGATGTGAAGCAATGGGATGAGGGAGAGAAATAAGGCTAGGACGAGGAGATCAATCGAGAGAGATTTGGTTAGGAGACCGATCATCTTGGTGTGTGGTTTGAGTTCTCAACTATAGAATAGATTGTTTCGCTACTGCAACTTGCAAGTCTCTCTCTGGGTTTTTTAAGTTTTGAGAGAAATTAAAGCATGTGGCGTTGAAGAAGAGGACACTTCCAAAAACCAGAAGGAATATTCTTTTGAATATTCCCAGCCCGCTTTTCCCACTAACCAAGGCATTATATATATTTACTAGTGCTAGTCCGTGCCTACGGCACTATGCATTTCGGTTGGAAGGGGATGACAGTTATGTGATTTAGGTGAAAATCATGGGCACTTAACCGAGAAGTGAGAGGATGCACTATAGCCTTTGGATCAAATGAATCTAAACCGTTCCAATAACTTGTCCCCACACTCTTCTGTTTTATAATAGAGATAAGAAGGGAGCAGGTGATGATTATAATACTGTGATATGTCTAGCTCCCACTGCATAATACTGTCATTTTATAGTACCTTTTATTTGCTACGCCTCAATTATTACCTTACCAACTAATTTTTCGAATATGATATCAATTCTAAAATAATTCATATTTTTCATGGATTATTTAGACAAAATTACCACCCTGGCAACAGTAGAAGTTAAATTGACTCGTACTTGGAATAATTCTAAATCGCCAGTACCCAATTTCATTTGTTACATAATTAAAGGCCCTCGACACTAATTATTCCTTGGTTGTGTTTCCGGTAAGTGTTCATAGCATGACACATTTCTACAAAGAGGCTTCAAGCTTTCACTACAATAAATTAAATTGTGCTATTGTGAGGAACTTGTTTCGTCGAGCGCTAAAGCAGGGCAAGGGCTTTGAATTGAAGCAATGGGATGAGAGAGAGAAATGAGGGTAGGAGAGAAATAGAGAGAGATTTGGTTCAGAGACTCATCATGGTGCGTGATTTGAAGAAATGGGATGAGGGAGAGGAATATGGCTAGGAGATGAAGTACTGAGAGAGATTTGGTTAGTAGATCGAGTACTCATCTTCATGTGCGGTTTGAGCTCTCAATTATGTTTGAACTGTATGTAATACATGTACTAACATGAAGGTCCAAGTTTAACCACAAATCTGGTCACTGGTGGGGCCGTTATTCTAAGAATTTTCAGCAATTTTTCTAACATGAAAGTCCAAGCAATCCAAGTCCAATCACATGGGGTGTTGGATATTTGGAATTATTAACCCAAAATTAATTTCTGTGGGATGGTGTGTTTTCACTAAATTAAATGAACTACATACTAAATGACAATTGTCAAGTTGTTTCACCAAAAAGCCTTTGACAACGGGATTAGGGAGTCCACTTAGGTGTTAGGAGAAAGGAGATCAGGGTTCAACCCCTCTCCAAAAGTGATACTAATTTAACTATTTTAACAATACTGATTTTGATAATAATAAAAAATGAATGCTTTTGATCATCGGATTAACTGAAGAAATGACCAATTCAAAAAAAAAAAAACTCAGGGACCGTGTAACCTTGGAGAGGATCCTTTTGCATTTTACATTCCCGTTTTCAATTGGAATTAATGAGTAAAATATAAATTGCAAATCAATACCAGCTTTGACATTTCTCTAGTTAATTTTTCGAATTTTTGTCAGCTTATTTTCAGGCGCAAATCTACTTTCTACCGATGGATCTATCTAGTGGAATGACTTTGTGTCCGAATCAAGTAGAAGGATTCGAAAAAGTAAGCAAGTATAAACATACACTAGGGCTCCGTTTGTTTCAATGTAAAATCTTTTGCAATAAAAAATGTTTTTCATGTAAATGATTTTACGCGAAAATATTTTACACAATTATCATTTTCGCTGTTTGGTTATGTAATGGGAAAACAATGGCATTTATTGGAGGAAAAAAATCCCACATGGCGGTGAGCATTCTGAAAACACCGGTTAAACATAGTTCCTTGCCTTCTCTCTCTGAAACTAACTTTCTCTCTCATCCAACAGTGAAGGAATATGAGGTTATGCTTTTAATTTTTCAGATTTGGTAGAACAGTTCTCTCAGCAGTTGCCAGGGGACATACGGGGAAACGAATTGTAAATGACTTACGGGAATTGTTGCCGTAAGTTAATTTACCTTGATTTGGTGCAAAATATTTTACATGTAGATTATTTTCCCCAACTAATGTGCAACCAAACACCAGAAATTTTGGAAATATTCTTGAGGAAAATATTTTCTACTCAAACAAACAGAGCCTAAATCGAAAACATACCCTAAATGCACTTTGTGTCCAAATCGAAAACATAATGCACTAAAAGTAAGCAAGTATAAACATACACTTTGTGTCCAAATCGAAAACATACACTAAATGCCCAAATCGAAAACATACACAACATACACTAAAACTAAGCAAGTATAAACATACACTTTGTGTCCAAATCGAAAACATACACTAATTAAATGCCCAAATCGAAAACATACACAACATACACTAAAAGTAAGCAAGTATAAACATACACTTTGTGTCCAAATCGAAAACATTCACTAACTGCCCAGATAGGATTCGAAAATGTAAGCAAGTATAAACAAGTCAAACCCAGAGTTTTAGAGAAGTCGAAGACATGACTTAGAAAACTGTGAAAGATAACATAGCATTCATCCAATTTTACAAGGTCATGGTGGGCATTGCTAAGGTGATTTGATTCTTGCTTTCTTCCAACATTGTTGAATGGAAGATGAGTTTGGTCTCTCTCCTTAATCAAAGTGTGCGTGTCACGACCCAACCCAAAAACACATGGGTCATGATCGGATAGTGAGGTTAACCCACTAAGGCCTGGTAATTAAATAGTTTAGGGATTATTTACTGATGAATCTATAAATAACTAAAAGTATTCAAGTATACCAAAAAAAGCGGAAGTGCGATAAGTTGACTAGAGCAAAGTATAAGATAGGTTAAAGTTATTACAAACATCCCGAATTCGACATAAGCATAAACACGGTCTAGGCCACAAGGCCGGCACAATCGTCAACAAAACATACAAGTGTGAGTTACAAGTACACAAGATCACACTACATAATTGATAAAAACAACATCCAGGCTTCTTCGGCTGCTATGCATGTCCCACAAAATCATAAATTACCTACAACGTTACGTACAACGACATGTTAAGCACAAGACTAGTGTGAGACAAAATATATACGACAAACTTACTAGTTTCCATGAATTTTTAAGTCAACGAATTCATTTCTCAAAATGTAAATCTTTATAACCAACATTTTAGGCCAATAATGCAAACATTTCATTTAGCAAATAACAGCTCAACTAGACCCATTGATCATGACAATCACGTGTCAAGCGGTCTGGGCACTGTTTGAACCATGTGTCATTTATAGTTATGAATTCCAAATTATCCGTTTTCATATAAATCATGGAAATTTAAAAAGATAGCACGTGTTTCTTTGTTTCTTCACGTGGTTCGGAATCCTTGTAAACATTTAGTACTATATTTGCAACACGTATAAGCCAAAACAAAGCACGCATGCTTGTCATCCAAAAATTTAAGTACGGCTTCAATCTTATAAACTTAATTTATTTCTTTGTTTTGTGTATTTTGTTTAGATTCGCGTTTATTTTTTGGATAAACATCTTTCTCAATGAGAGAAATCTAAAAAGTATAAAATTATGACAAAAACAAAAAAAACAAGTTCACTAAATATGAAAAGCTAAACAAACAGTTACGTCGAGACAAACGTTTAACCCCTAAAATTACGTTGAAAAGCTAAACAAAAAGTTATGAAAAGTAAAAAATAATGAAATAAGTTCCAAACTTATAAGTTTAAAAGAATGCACGCATGTACAAGACTCACCGAGAACGTGCCGAGCAAACTTGTCAAACGTGCGAGCTACGGGTCCCCGATGTTCGGACCTAAACACATCAAATTAACCAAACCTATTGAGGTTCACGATACGTCACACACAAGCAATGGCAGATCCAGGAAATATATACAGATGGGTTACTTCAAAATCATAGCCTTAAATATTAAACAATAGATAGTGAAGAACATTAAGGAAAAAAATAAACGGAATAGTCCCTTCGTCCCAATTTAAATGCTCCATACAGAAATTCGTGCAATTTCGAACTCAAGAGAAACATATTTCTGATAGAAAGCTATTTGTTGGCATTGCGGTACATCTACAGTGTAAAGTTCATGGTTCAACTCCTGTTAGCTGCAAAGCAGAAGTTTTTTTTTATTGTTTTTCAGCATCATCAATAAAAAGAAAAGTTAAAAAAAGGCAGGCTCGTACCAACGACCTATGGATTAAAAGACAATATTCTCACCGCTGGTGCAAGGCGCTGGTATTGCTTTCTTGGATAAAAATACATAATTCGAACAACTTCAAGTGGGTCACGTGTTTTACTTAAATCCACCCCTGCACACAATTTGAACAACTTCAGGTGGGTCACGTGACCCACCTGTGCTTTACTTAAATCTGCCCCTGCACACAAGTACTTTAATTGCCAAGAAGTTTATCTATAACGTGTAAGGCTCAAGCTATACGGTATGATTTCTAAAACAGAACAGTCCCGAGAAACCAATGAAAACCCGTATCAATTTTAACTCCGAAATTTATGTAACATTACAAGCAATTAGACATAGATGTTAGGAAAACAAGTCGAGAAGAAATCAAAGGCTAGAAATGCCCAGAAGTAGGGTGAAAACTCAACACACGAAATCTGGTCAGAACTGGACTAGGATGGAAAACGAATGAATTCGAGGTGCAGATTCTGAGTGTTATTTTTTGTTCATGGTTTTCCTCCATAGTATATTCAAACTATTCAATTTAAAAAAAAATAAAAATACTCCAATGCTTAACCTCTGTAACTAATTCAACTTGGTTACTAATTTAATCAATCCAAGCGCGGGTCAGGTCCTCATTGTGCGAATATTGGCTCGAACACCCTGAGTCATCAACAATGTCTAGCTATAAATGTTGCCCAAGAAAAATAAAACCATGGAGTATTGAAGCCAATATGAGAGAAAAGGAGAAAAACCATATATAAAAGAATGAATATACAAAATATTGAGCAAGATCTTTAACTGCTTACCTTCAAAATATTGTTCTTCACTAGATGAAGCTCATGGAGTGCAGTATTTATGTCCATTCGGTCTTTCGGAGATTCTGTAGAGCATGCCAGTCCTATCTTGATAAGAGAGATTAGATTTTCCATTATTTTGCTGCCATTTGTGTCCTCGGTTAGGAGCATAGGGTCTACAATCTCCATCACATGTTGAGGCAAGGCCATACTTGCAAAGTTATGAAGATTAAGGTCCGCCTCAAACATTTTGTCAGTGGGTCTCTTCCTTGTTATCATCTCCAACAACACGATCCCATAACTATAAACATCTCCTCTAGTTGACATCTCGCTTCCGAGACCATACTCTGCAATTTGCAAAATTCAAACTTTAAAGCCAAAGAATCCTTTTCTCGGATAACAAAAGTGATACAAAAGACAGAGAAAACCTTATTTCAACACACCATTTGAGCTAGTACATTTACTCTAATGTGTAAAGGGTACTCCACTCATTCTTTATGTGCATGTGACTATTTTCTATGCCAAAGCTATCCTTCTAACTACTTATATTACCATTACCATTCAGTTATATATGGTGTTTGCATTCCCTTGATACAATACCAAATTCAACATCTTGAATGGTATGGACAGATCACAACCAATTTAATATTTTCGTGGTGTCTAACTAACTACCCTTGTGCTAAAATTTGGTGAGTTGATAATAGATAAAGCAGAATTAAAGAAAGAAACGGATAAAATTTTTTGTTCATACCTGGAGCTGCATATCCAATGGTTCCCTTTATTGCACTTGAGCTGCTAGTACTTGGAGTGGTGAGCTCTACCCGAAATCTAGCAAGACCGAAATCTCCAACATGGGCAACCATGTCCCCATCAAGAAGGATATTACTCGGCTTTAGATCGCGGTGAATAATTGGTATTTCGCATTGGTGATGAAGATAATCGAGTGCACAAGCCACGTCTATGGCAATGTCTACTCTACGTAGAAGATCGAGTCCCAAGATCTCACGTTCCCCATTATTTACCTCCTGAATATGATGCAACCAATTATCTAGACTTCCATTCGGCATGAACTCGTAAACTAGAGCTTTAAACTCGTTCCCTTGAAAATCCATGCTAGAACAAGAAGTTATGATTGAAACTAGGTTTCGGTGTCGAATATTCCTTAATGCTTTGCACTCTGCCATGAAACTCTTGGTAGCACCACGAGTTTGAAGCTCAAGTACTTTAACCGCAACAATTAACTCCCCATTTTGGTCAATAACACCTTTATACACATGACCGAAACTACCAAAGCCAAGCAAATTTCTCGAAGAGAAACCTTCAGTTGCTTTGAGAAGTTCTCCATAAGAGACTTTCAAGAATGGATCTTTCGACAATGAAACTGTAGGTTTGGTCTTTCTTTTCTTCTTGAACAAACATATGATGAAGATGACACTACGGTTACACCAACGAGTATCGCAGCTACCGTGATTCCTAACGTCCGTGAAAGAAACTTCGTATTTCTTGATTTTTTTGTGGTGCACCGAGGTAGTTGCAGTTCAGAAATGCCACCACAAAGCCTATAATTTCTAGCAACAGATATTGCACTCGCATTTGTGAAGACACCTCTCATTGGTAACTCTCCTTCAAAATCGTTGAAGGACAAATTGAGACTCTTCAAGAAAAAAGTCCCCAAGAAGCTCGGAATTTGACCAGATAAGTTGTTGTGAGAAAAGTCCAAATTCTGAATACCTCTCAAGGATTTCAATGACGAAGGAATAGATCCTTGAAATGAATTTTGCTGCAAATACAAGTTTTCAAGGCTACTACAGCTTCCTAGAGTCCCAGGAATTTCACCAGACATAACATTCTCAGAGATATCGATTTCTGCTAAATTTTTGAGGTATCCAACCTCTGGTGGCAAGGATCCAGACAAGCGGTTGCGAGCAAGATCCAAAGCAATTGATAGAGAAGAGACCATCAAAAGTTGTCTTGGAATGCTCCCATTAAGGTTATTTTCTTCAAGTCTTAACTCTAACAAATTTCGACAGTCTCCCAGACTGGAGGGAATGGCTCCCTCTAGTCTGTTTTCCGCCAAGTAAAGGTTACTCATCATTGACAAATTTCCAATCGAATTTGGAATTTCACCAGAGAATTTATTATTTGAAAATGCCAAGTTTTCCAACTTATGAAGATAACCTACGCTATCGGGAATTGGGCCTGTGAATAGGCAATCATTCAGATGTAAAAGATTCAGATTCACAAGGTTTCCTATTGTTGAAGGAATAGATCCATACAATTGATTTCTACCTAGTATCAACCAATACAGAGAGATTGATAGATTGCCCACAAAATTTGGTAATACACCTCCAAATTGGTTTTCTTCCAAACTCAACAGCGTCAAATTGCTACAATTGGTCAAAGAATTAAGAAAGGCTAGTCCATCCGATCCCCTAGCTTCAAAATTGTTACTAGATAGAAATATCACACGGAGATTTTGTAGGCTCCCAAAATCATTTCTTACTTTCCCACTAAAATTGTTTACATTCAATTCGAGTTGTACCAACTGCGAAGAGTTGGATATTGAAAGCGGAAGGGGACCATCAAATTGGTTGTACTTTAGCTGAAGGAGCTGAAGGTGAGGGAACATGAAACCCAATGTCGGCGGAAGACTACCCCGAAGTTGATTATAAGGCACTGATAACCAAACTAGTGAGGATAGGTTGTAGAAGGCAGGAGGGATGGTACCTGAAATTTGAGTGGCACCTAACCCAAAATACCTTAAAATTTTCAATTGACCCAAAGCATTTGGAATACTTCCTCCAAACGGATTGGAAGCGGCACTAAAGTTTACCAGAGAAGTAAGATTCCCAATCGACGGAGGAACCCCTCCGGTCAAATTGTTAATGGAAACATAGAGTGATTTGAGTCTCGGCATTGAATAACCAAGTTCTTTCAGGAACTCTCCAACAAGCTTGTTGCTGGTTACACTAAGGAACGTGAGATTGGAGCAACGAGATAGGCTTGTTGGAATTTTCCCTTCAAAACCGTTATACGCGAGTTTCAGTATCTGTAACTTGAAAAGATTAACCGAGTTCAGTTGGAATTTCACCAATGAAAGTGTTGTTTCTAAGGCTAAGCTCCCGTAGAAAGCTGAGGTTTCCGATATAAGGAGACAAAGAACCTGCTAGACCTCTAGAGGTGAGGTCTATAACGGTGACTCGTTCGTGTCGGCGGTCGCATTTGACACCTTCCCAGTGACAGAAATGGAGAGATTCATTCCATGAGCTCAAGGCCTGTTGATATTTTGGGAAAATGCTTGACTTGAAGGCCAATAATGCATGGAAATCAGTCTCGTTGCTAGCAACATGAATGGTGTTAACAAGACTAAGGGATGATGTTGTGTCACGGGCAACGGCTCTGATATGAAGCAATGGGATGAGAAGGAGAAATAAGGGTAGAAGATCAATGGAGAGAGATTTGGTTACTAGACTCATCTTCGTGTTGTGTGGTTTAATTTGAGTTCTCAATTATGTTTGAACTACGTACTCTATATGTAACATTAAGATCCAATTGTTCAACCACGTGATATCTACCTAGCTAATTGACTCTAGTCGTCTCATTCGTCAAGTTTTTGTTTGCAAGTCGATCGGTTTTTGAACGTCGATCTCTATAGGGGTAGTACATGGGTCCTGGAAATGTGGGGTTGAACTGGAGGACACACTGATTGGCATTATTTAGAACTAGAGGTCGGGGCACATGCAATGCATATGCAACTTAGATTTTTATAAAATTTGGGAAATGTGGAGGATTCGGTCACGGCCTCGGTAATCCCCCCAGACCGTCATTGGTTCAGGTCTCATATCGGTTCGGTCCGCGGGACTGCACTGACGGGCCATAGCGCGTATCTTTCTATCTCGTTCGGTATCAAGTCTTCTGTTAATGCCTCAGAGGTGTCACCGAAGCATGCGTCCTGTTAAGGTCTCTAGAAGGAATGCCAAGAGGGGACCAGGAGTGATACGTGGCGGATGGGATCACCTAGGCCAGGTTTGGCCATGTGCTTCGTAACCGCCCTATCCGGTGCGTCATATGTGATGTCACCCGAGGCGGTTACCCGAGCGTATCCTTCACGCGCTAGCTTGGAGCCCAAGTAAACCTAGGTCTATAAATACAAAGGGGCTCTAACCTAAAGAGGTACGCCATTCTTCCCTAACCCTAACCCTAGACCTAGACCTCTCTCCTTACTTCTAATTTGATCGTCGGAGGGTCACTGGGCTGTCCAAGCCCTAGTGACTTGTTACAAGACCAGAGGCGGGCAAACGGAGCAACGGAGGAGGAACACTGATTCAGGCCAAGGTCCCTCCAAATCTGAACCCCCACAGGAAATAATTGAACAAACAATAATCGGAAAGTTATTGTACATATTTTGACAAAATTTAACTCACACGCGAATCACGTGTGCCCCGTCCTCTAGTGTAATCATATTCGACCACATGATATCTATCTCATTGGTGCGAGTCTTTGTTTGGAGGTCTTTATATTGGTACTACAGAAATGAAAAAGATGTAGAGAGAGAGAGAACTCAATTCTTCATTCTCATTTCCGTTGTGTTCAACATTACACAACTGGCCTTAAATCCCCTCAAGGGAATGCTAGCTCAGCAGTACATTCTACTAACAAACCATTCCACTAACAAACTAACCACTGAATTGCTACACGTGTAACTAATCATCAGATTAACTAATACTAGAGGTGGCAAATGAGCGGGCTTGGGCGGGTTGAAACGGGTCACAGGTCAAATATGAGTCAAAAGTAAATATGTTGAAACGGGTCGGGTCAAATACGGGTCAAGGCAACCCAAACCCACCCACCCACCCCCCCCCCCCCCCCCCTTTTTTTTTAAATAATAATTAAAAAAAAACTAATTCCCCTATATCAAAACTCAAACTTGCTAAACAAAAATACCACATCTATGAACCTTTCATAATCAATAAGAAAAAAAAACTCCAAGTCATGTCTTAAAAAAAAATACGAAATCGTCCCTAGTTTTGCTATTAAAATCAATGATGCAGATTGTGGTTAGTTTATGGATGCAGAGAGAGAGACTTACGAAGAGCCGAAGCCACCGCTTAGGTTTGGATTAAAAAGTCAAGTGACGGTTTTTTTTTTGTCTCTATTCAATTTTTTTTTTGTATTTGCTTTTTTGCGAGAAACATTTTACCTCTATTAGTTCGTCTCGACAAGAGAATCGAAAAATAATTTGGGTGAAAGTCTTAATTTTTTACTTTTCCGATTGGAGCGAATCAAAAATCATAAAATACTTGTCGCAAAACAACAAGCACGAAAAAAAGTTGAATATATAAGAACAAAACGAAAAAAAGCCCAAAAGAGAGAGAGGAGCTCAAGGGACTGGAGAGAGAGAGAGAGAGAGAGAGAGAGAGAGAGAGAGAGAGAGAGAGAGAGAGAGAGAGAGAGAGAATTTGTGTGGATAAATTTGATAGTCCGAATGTACCGAGCGGGTACCGCATGAGATATACCGATCCGGCACCAAAAAACTCCTCGTTCTTAGCGGAACAGGCCTTGTCAGAGTGATCGATTTTGGAGATTAAGTCTTTGAAATGGAGAGAGAGAGAGAGAGAGAGAGAGAGAGAGAGAGAGAGAGAGAGAGAGAGAATATTTGTATGGATGTACTTATCTCACCGGATCTTTTTTCTAGCAAAAATAGCTCATTTTTGTTTTGTACATGAGGCGTACAGTTGAAGCGAGAGGATGAGCGAGAGATTAGTAGATCAATTACGTGTAGTTCAATGTTTTGCAGGGGTGGGTCTTTGATTCTAACCCATATTGAACCCATTTATAACCCACTTAAACCCATTATAAAATATGGACGGGTTGGATTGAGTTATAAGTGAGCGGATTAAAAAATATGGATTGGGATTGCCACCTCTAACTAATACTAATCAAAAGTGGGATTAACTAACGCTAAGTATATTAGTGGTTTGATGAGCACCAAATATTGTGCAATCTTGGTGCTCTAGTCCTCTAGTTTCTAGCGTATTTGTTGCGGACTAGCATTTTTATTTATTTATTTATTTAATTATAATGGTCATTTATTAATTGGGTGTTATTGTCGGGTCCAAATTTGAATTTTGTGCGCTATGGGTATTTATTGACACAATTGTAATTTTGGAGTATAGGAATTCATTTTGTTAAGTAAATTTTATAAGTATCATAATACAATTGGTATTAGACTAGATTTCATAATTAATTATATGATTTATATTTATATTACAGGGTCTATAATACCTAGTAGCTTATTAATAGGCCCAAGAGAGAACGTGAGTTAGAGGAAGTTATTATATTAGAGCATCCACAGTGGAATAAGCAAAACAAAAAATTGTTAAAGTTAGCAATATTGGATCAAAAAAGTGCTCATATTGGAATAACCAAATCTAGCAACCTCTTAACAACTTATCAAATTTTGGCTCTTCAATAATCAAAGCTAGCAATATTTTGTCAATAACCAAATTTTATCTCTCAATCAAATAGACCAATATTACACAAAAACGTCCTCTCTTCCATTCCCCCCCTCTCTCTCTCTCTCTCTCTCTCAACAATATTTTCAAAAAATAATTTAAAAAAACCGTAACTTTTAGATTTTTTTTTCTGTTTTTTTTAAGAAACTTTTTTTTTACAAAAAACAATTTTTTCAAAATTTTTAAAAACTATAAGTAAATAAAGTGTGTTTTTCAAAAATCTATTTTTGAAATTTCAAAACTCTTTTATAGAAAACTGTGTTTTACACAAAATCTGTTTTTAAAAAACTGTATTTATAGTTTTTAAAATTTCAAAACTATTTGTGTAAATATAATTCTTTCAAAATTTCTCAAAATTGTATTTACAGTTTTTAAGTGAACAAAGTATGTTTTTTGAAAAATTGTTTTTTGCTTCAAAAAACTTTTTTTTAACTGTTTCTAACATAAACTGTTTTTTTTTTTGCTCGGCAAAAGAAAAATTTATTAAACTCGAAGAGGGTACATCAAGTAAAAGGGAAGGGAGAACCAGAAATTTCACCACAACCCTAAAAAGGGAAGGAAAATAAAAGAAAAGTTACACCCAAAAAAGACACCTAAATAATGAGTCTTTTAACACCGTCAAGGTTTGATTTGATATCTTCCACCGTATACACCTTTATATCAAACTTGGCTTTGATCCACAAGGCTGCTCTTGTTTTGATTAACTCTTCCAAATGATTGCAATCCACAATTTTATTGTTGAAAATAGCGTCATTCCTTGCAATGCAAATTGACCATAGGGTTGCATAGAAACAACACTCCCAAAGATGTTTCTCCAAATTTTTGAAATGAGAAGAGAACCACCAGAAAGATAAAGCCGCCAAATTAGAAGGAGCCACCCAAGCTATGTTCCACCAATTGGCTATTCTTGACCAAATGACCGTCGAGAACGGACAAGAGAGTAGAAAAAAAAACTGTTTCTTTTTTCCCCTTCAAAAACTGTTTTTTCAAAAAATATGCATGAAATGAAGGAAAAAAGTTTGGAGGGCCCATTGGTTTTGATTATGGGTAAAAAATAACTACTGTGGGATTTGACATTGCTAACTTTAGCAACCTCTAAATGGATAATCAAAATTTGATGTGGCATGTTTTGATTATTCATATTTACTTATTCCACTGCTGATGCTCTTAGACTAGGGTTATTATTTGTGGGATAGAGAAGCCGCAGTCGAGGGTTTTGCTTGATTAGAGATTGAAGCCGCAGTAGAGGGTTTTGCTTGGTGGGAGATTTGCCGAAGTGGTTAGTTCCTCTTCAATTCTTGTTTCTCTTTTCCATTTCCCATGCTCCAGTAGTTTATGGGTTTCAACTAGAAAACAAAACTTGGGTTTATTGGAGGTGTGTAGATCAGTGGAGTTAATAAAGGGAAAAATGGGTTTTGTCTGTAGCTTTGTAAAAGTTTCACTATGGACCATGGTGTGTTGGAGGATTGGGCTAATGGTTTTTGTGGGTGCACGTGGTATGTGTGTGTGCGAATGGTGAATGGTGTTTATGATTTTGAATGGTTTGGGAGAGAACAAGAGGAATGCATAGAGAACAAATTCTTACAAAATGGATATATTTTTCTTACACTCCTTTTTTTATTTCCACACTATTTTTTGTATTTTAGTGTTGAAAGTGTATTCATTTTTTTTGCTAAAATGAAAAATAATAGTATGAATATAAAAAAAATGAGTGAAAATCATTTCCCTCTCATATTTGTTCATACAAATTCTTGAGAGATTTGTTAAGGGGCTGACAAATCAATGGCCACTAATATATGAAAATTTTTAGTGTCGGGCGGGTACCACATGGTGCCCGCTCAGCTTATCTAAACCGTCTATTTTGATTATGGACGACTCAGATTTAAAGAGAGAAAAATGAGAGAGAAAGAAGAGAGAGAGAGTGGTGGGGTGAGAGAAGAGAGATCGAGTGTTTCAATCTGAACCATCCAACACACTTTTGGACTGCCTGGATGTGAGTGCTCGGCACCACGTCGGCTGGGTGACATGATACCCACCCGGCACCCAAAAATTTCTCAATATAATGGCCCACCGGTGACAAGATTTGTGGAAATTCTTTTGATAACACCAAAATTTTGTTGACTGACTTGTGGAAATTTTGTTTTAGAAAACTCTTAACAATGAAATTTTGTTTTAGAAAACTCTTAACAATGACAGCCTCTTTGGCACATTTCTGAAAAATTACAATATCACATTCGTCCCACCCTCTCAAACTCAACTTTGTGGGTTTCGAAAGACTCCCAAACTACTTCCAACCGCGTGAAATCAATTTGGTTGAACAACGACAGAAAAATGATCAAGCTAATTCTTAGCTAACATTTTTCTCAATACGACCTCTATAAAATAAACCTAAAGTTACTTGCATTGGCTGCTACTCAAATTTCAGGTACCATCCCTCCATCCTTATACAACCTATCGTCGCTAGCTAGTTAGGTTAAAAGTGTTTCATAACCGACTTTGGGGTACTCTACCACAGACATTCGGTTTCATATTCCCTCACCTTAAGGTCCTTCAACTATGAGGCAACCAATTTAATGGCCCAATTCCGCTTTCAATATCCAACTCTTCGCAGTTGGTACAGCTAGAATTGCAAATAAACAATTTCACTGGAAAAGTAAGAAACGATTTCGGAAACTAACAAATCCCAAGTACGTAACATGCTTAACCACTCACCTAAGTCCGAAAGTAATGCAACTCGAACTGCGCAAAATGAGCCTAACCTGAACAAAGCATCATATAGCAATATTATCACTAATTGTATCAAGTATAATATTACCTACGGTAGTTTAAGAAAAATGTAATCGTACGTAGTAGAATTCCCTTTCTTCTCCTGATAGTACGTAGTAGCTAGATCGATTCATATTTTTGCTGGATACTTGAAATTAAAACATTCTAGCAACTCATAAATTTTGTGTAGTTCTCAAGTTCTTTTGCATTTCGAACACTCGAGATTCTTCCGTCGGCTTTTATCACTTCTCCAGTTAAGATTTCAGTGCTATCCTAATTTGCGGTCTATGACATCCGTAATGAGCTTAATTAAGTCATCGTAAGCTTTTTTTTTCTTTCGTAAATATACAAGAACATGACATCAGAAACAAATTAGTTTTAGTGGGATCCGTTTATTTCTTGAAGAATATATTGTTATACACACACGAGTAAATTTATAATCCAATGTGTATATGTGCCTGCATAATGAGTTAAATCAACCTTTAACGTTTCTAATTTGTACAAGAAAATGGTTAATCAATGAATGTTTTGACCAAATTTTATCGCAATTGGAGTTTTTCATTGGTGTACAGTCGGAAAAAGTTAGTTAAGTTTGATTTCACATATTTAACTATTTAATAGCATGAAAATATCATAATGCGAATTCGGGTTTTGTACATAATAGACATGGTTGGGTCGTGACATAGTGATTGTTTTTTAGGATATAAAATCGATTTGACACTGAATATTCTTTTTATAGGTGTCTACGAAATGAGCGATTGGAATTACGGGTTGGGAGAAGCTGTGGTGCAGCCTCCGACCGTCGATCTGGAGTCTTATGAAAAGTGTGGGACGAAGGTGATCTTGCAATTTTCAGAAATGTGCCAATTAAAGAGGCTGTCATTAATAAGAACTTTCAGAGAGAAAAATTTCCACAAGTGAGTCAAGAACGCTTTGGGATTATTTAGAATTTCCACAAATCCTGTCACTTGTGGGCCATTCAATTAGTCGCCGTACGTCGAATTGTCAACCCCTTTGCATTCCATCTATTTTTTGAAATCACACAGACCCTCCTTGATTAACACCGTGTATGCTAAAGTTACCAACGACGTCTCCTTCTCTCAATATATCTATTTTGTAAGATAAATGCATTTTGAAATAATAGTGAATGATATTCCTTTCTCATCAAGGGAAATAGTAATCGAGGGCTTTCAGCATCTTTAAATTTGCTAAAAAAATCCTCAATAGGACTTACACAATGGTGCAAGTACAACCACAAAATTCTAGTAGTACATGCTGTCTTTGACTCTTTGGTATGTGGAATTATCAAAGGAAAATTAGGTTGAGTTTGCCAAAATTCCCTGGGCTACACGTTATTGAAATAAGCTACTTTGATTACTAAACAAAAAACCCTTTAGTCCCAAAAGTTGATGTATATGAGGAAAATAACCCGTCTTAAAATCGGTATTTGTTGGGGTCAGCCATTTGGGAAACTCATTCTTATTTAACGGTTCTACAAAAAATTTGCTCAAAAGAAGTCTTATCCGGTCATTTTTTTTGCCGATTTCTTGCAGGTACTCTTAAAATCACATTCTGAACACATTGAGCGGTTCGGATTATCGAAATTCGATCGGAAAAGGGGAGTTCTCATTTTAAGAGGTCCTCATTTGAATCCTATAATGGATCCCTTATTTTTCTTACCGTGCAGCCCTCCTAGCTGTCATTATCATGTAATTTCCCTTCCCCCTACGCCAATTCTCTCCCGCTTATAGGATCCCTTATTTTTCTTACCGTGCAGCCCTCCTAGCTGTCATTATCATGTAATTTCCCTTCCCCCTACGCCAACTCTCTCCCGCCCTTCCTCCATCGTTGTCGTTCTGCTTACCTCTAACGGCCCACTACAATTTGCCTCAATTGCTTCGACCCCTCCACGGTCAATATCGGAGATTATACACTACCAGTACAAGTCCTCAAAGTCAAGTCAAGTGATTTTAGAAATAACTGAACTTAGAGTTTCTAGCTTCCAGGGGACGTCGTACGTTATTGATACTCTATTTGTTTGCCACTTCTATTGCTAGTTCCCTCAGTCAGAGAGGTCTATTGGGCCGGGGCGTGCGAATTCGCCAAGGGGTTCTGAAATCCATTAAAGACTAATTAACAAAACCAAGAACAATGACCAAGGGTATCTATAACCATGAGAGTCCAAATTAACAAAGCACCAGAGATCTAGCGGAAAACCAGAGATACAGGAGAAAAGACAAGTAAGGTGTTTGGCAATATAAACTGTAACTGTAACTTTGGGTTTTTGATTCTCTTGAAGTTTGTAACCACCATGGGGTACTGTTTGAGGGATGTCTATGAGGTGTTTCGTTCCAGGCTCTTTGAGTTTGATGGAACAGAAACAAAAAGATTAGAATTTCTTGCCAATTCACTCATTAAGATTTAGTAATTTGATGAGAAATAAAGAGAAAAGTACAAAAATTATAGGAGAAAATGATTTGTTTCTCACCCGAATGTGAGAAAATGACTCGTTTCTTATCAACAATGTTTCTTACAGTACAAAGGAGGCTGTCACAGCCATGGCTCCACATTTGTTAAGCTTAAGTCACATGTTTTCTCTCCCTCTTCTGGCATGACAATTGACATGCACCCTACTAGCTAGCCCTCTTATAGACCACTACGGGCACCATTTTGTTATTGTTTCTGGTATTCCTGTGACAGCAAAAGTTTTATGCATAAAGCTCACTCGAGATGGGTACGGTAGACATATGAGTAATGCACTCCAGGGTCATGGTGGGCATTCAAGGTGATTGAATTCATGGTTGCTCATCTAGCTATATGTGCTTCCCTAGCAGGGTAAACATTGAACAAGACATTCAATTATATATGTACAAACATCAGCTTAAAGTTACTATTACTGAAAAAAGTGGAAGCACGATAAATTAACCAGATCGATCTAAGTGTAAGATAGGTTAAAGTTAGTACAACATCCCGAATTAAACATAAGCATAACCACGGTCCTGGATACAACTCTAGCACAACCGTCAATAAAAAATACAAGTCTAAGTTACAAGTTTGCACGATCCTACTACATAATTGAAACAAAACAACAACATCCAGACTTCTTCGGCCGTTACAAGTTCACACGATCCTACTACATAATTAAAACAAAACAACAACATCCAGACTTCTTCGGCCGTCAAGCGTGTTCCACAAAATCATAAATTATCTGCAACGTTACGTACAACGGTGTCTTAAGCACTAGGCAGGATATGACAAACTTACTAGTTTCCATGAATTTATAAGTCAACGAATTCATTTCTCAAAATATGAATCTTTATATCCTACATTTAGCAAATAATGGCTCAACTAGGCCCGTTCATGACAATCACTACGTGTCAAGTGTTCCATATCATTAACGACTTATACGAAAAATGTTCAACGTAGTTAGGGAGACACCCTGAATATAAATATTTGGCGTGACGTCACCCATGATCATCTGGCTAGCTATGATCCCTTCTTATTACTTCACGTCACTATTCACTTCCCCTAATGGCCGGGATATCGTTGGAACTACGTGTCATTAATAGTTATGAATCCCAAATTAATAGTTATGAATCCCAAATTGTAATAGAGAGAGATTTGGTTAAGAGACTCATGTGGGTGTGTGGTTTGAGTTCTCAATTGGAGTATGTTCGAATTTATATAAGCAGGAACATGAACCCCCAAGTCCAAGTCCAACCACATAATTGGTGCAACTTAATTGCAAGTCTTTGTCTAGACGTGTAGAATTTGAAGGAAATATCTTGTGGCAGACTTGTATGCTAGTACATGCGGTCTTTGTTTATGTGGAATTATCAAAGGAAAATTAGGTTGAGTTTCCCAAAATAACTTGGGCTACATCTTATCGACATTATTATAGCTACTTTGATTCCTAAAACAAATACTTTAGTCCCAAAAGATGATATATGTGAGGAGAAAAACCTATCTCGGAATCCGTATTTTTTGGGGCCAGCCCGTTTGGGAAACTAACTCTTAAATTCCGTGGGGTTAAAGAAAAGGATATTGATTTTGGCATTAACTTCCCTACCCTTATCTCTCAAAGTTCCTCCAAACTCAATTTTGTAGGTTCTAACAGAGTTCTAAAGCATTGTTCTGAGTAGTGTTAAGTAAATATAGTTCCACATTGCACTCCCAATTAGTATTATTAAGTGATTACCCATTCCACTCTCAAATAATGTGGAATTATATTTCCTCAACAAGTACTAGTTTATTTTATAGAGGTTGTATAGAGAAAAATGTTAGCTAAGAATTAGCTTGATCATTTTTCTGTCGATGTTCAACCAAATTGATTTCACGAGGTTGGAAGTAGTTTGTGTTGGTGCAAAAGTCATCGTAGCCAATGAAAGGGCCAGGGATAAACGGAAATGCTTCAAGTCACGTTACTCTGTCGCTGTCTTTAAGATGATATTCGCCCCCCACCAATTTGAGAGAATTCGGTATGCACTGGGTTACAGCAAAGCCGCCTCCAAGATAAATTGAAGCTCAGTCTTCAACTGTCATCTAACTGCGTTATGCACAAACGAAGAGAGACCCAAATACCTTTAGATTTTGCGAGCCCCTTAAGTATAATCGTAGGAGATAATTCTAGAGAGAAACAACAATCAGAATATTTCTGATTATCTCTCCACTCTTTCAATTGGTAGAACCATTTGCCTTTTATAGGCATAGATCATGACTATTAGCCAAAAATCACATCTCTTGATTTAATCCCAATAGTCATATCTTTTGATTAGATCTTGCCTATTCATTTAACCTGAATAGACACATCTTTTGCCTTTAAATCCAATAACCATGTCCATTCATATAATCTGAATAGACACACCTTTTGGATTAAAACCGTTCACCAATGTTCACATTTAATATCCATTAAATATTTTGAAAATGTTCCAACAGTTTGGAGTCTTTTGAAACCCACAAAGTCAAGTTTGAGAGGGTGGAACGAATGTGATATTGTAATTTTCCAGAAACGTGCCAAAGAGGCCGTCATTGTTAAGAGTTTTCTAAAACAAAATTTCCACAAGTCAGTCAACAGAATTTTGGTGTTATCAAAAGAATTTCCACAAATCTTGTCACCGGTGGGCCATTATACTGAGAAATTTTTGGGTGCCAGATGGGTACCACGTTACCTGGCCGATGTGGTGCCGAGCACCCACATCCGGGCTGAGCACCCACATAGAGATAAAATTTGGTCGAAACATTCATTGATTAACCATTTTCTTTTACAAATTAGAAACGTTAAAGGGTTGATTTAACTCATTATGCAGGCACATATACACATGGATTATAAATTTACTTGTGTGTGTGTATACCAATATATTTTTCAAGAAATAAACACTTCCCATATGAAATACCATCGGAAAGTCCTTATGGCCCCATATATATTTGTAAAGCTTGGAATGCATATTCTCTACATTGTACCGTACGTTGTGTTCTCTAAATATATCCATTTTGTAAGAAAAATGTAATAGTACATAGTAGAATCCCCTTTCTTCTCCTGATAGTACGTAGTAGATCGATTCATATTTCTGCTGGATACTTGAAATTAAAATATTCTAGCAACTCATAAATTTTGTGTACTGCTCAAGTTCTTTTGCATTTCGAACACTCGAGATTCTTCCGTCGGCTTTTATCACTTCCCCAGTTAAGATTTCAGTGTTATCCTAATTAGCGGTCTATTTAACTATTTAACTGTTTTACTCGAAAATAGTTAGTTAAGTTTGATTTCACATATTTAACTATTTAAGCACATGAATATATTATAATGCAAATTCGGGTTTTGTACATAATAGACATGGTTGGGGTTGGGTCGTGACATAGTGATTGTTGTCTAGGATACAAAATTGATTTCACACTAAATATTCTTTTCATAGGTGTCTACGAAATGAGCAATTGGAATTACGGGTTGGGAGAAGCTGTGGTGCAACCTCCGGCCGGCTGTCGATTTGGAGTCTTATGAAAAGGGTGGGACGAAGGTGATCTTGCAATTTGCAGAAATGTGCTAATTAAAGAGGCTGTCATTATTAAGAACTTTCAGAGAGAAAAATTTCCACAAGTGAGTCAAAAACGCTTTGGGATTATCTAGAATTTTCACAAATCTTGTCACTTGTGGGCCATTCAATTAGTTGCCGGCCATTCAATTAGTCGCCGTACGTCGAATTTTCAGCCCCTTTGCATTCTATCTATTTTTTGAAATCACACAGACCCTCCTTGATTAACACCATGGCATGATTGATGTTCTACAACATCTTTAAATGATGAGCGATATCAGTCATTGAGTTGAACAAACAAAAATTTGCTCAAAAAGACCTCAATAGGACTTACACAATGCTGCAAGTACAACCACAAAAATTCTAGTAGTACATGCGGTCTTTGGTATGTGGAATTATCAAAGGAAAATTAGGTTGAATTTCCCAAAATTCCCTGGGCTACAGGTTATTGAAATAAGCTACTTTTATTCCTAAACAAAAAACCCTTTAGTCCCAAAAGTTTATATATATATATATATATATATATATATATATATATATATATATATATATATATATATATATATATGAGGAAAATGACCGGTCTTAAAATCGGTATTTGTTGGGGTCAACCCATTTGGGAAACTCACCCTTATTTAACGGTTCAATAAAAGATTGCTCAAATCAAGTTCTTTTTGGTCTTTTTATTTTGCCGATTTTTGAAAGGTACTCTTAAAATTTCATTCTGAACACATTGAGCGGCTCAGATTATCAAAATTCGATAAAGGGAGTTCGCAATTTAAGAGGTCCTCATTTGAATCCTATAAGGGATCCCTTATTTTCCTTCCGATGCGGGCCTCCTAGCTGTCACTCTCCTGTAATTTCCCTTCCCCCTACGCCAACTCTCTCGCTCCCTCCCTTCCTCCATCGTTGTTGTTCTGCTTACCTCTGACAGCCCACTACAATTTGCATCAATTGCTTCGACCCCTCCACGGTCAATATTGGAGATTATACACCACCAATAAGTCCTCAAAGTCAAGTCAAGTGATTTTAGAAATACTCAACTGAACTTAGACGCGACGCCAGAGATCTAGCCTACAGGGGACGTTGTTATTGATACTCTGTTTGTCAAAGTACTGTGGGGTTCCGGAATCCATTAATGACTAATTAACAAAACACACAACAATGATCAAGCTGGTCTCGTCGTTTTTGTAACTTTGGGTTTTTCATTCTCTTGATGTTTGAAACTACCATGGGGTACTGTTTGAGGGATATTGTTTGTCTATTTTACTGATAGTCGACTAATCGACTAAGGATTGCTAAGTGTGCTGGAAATGTGGGTGTTTGTGGTGGTGGAGTTTGGTTCCTTGCCGTATTTCAGGACTTCTCTGGAAGCAAACTTAATGAAGTGAATGGAGATGAAAGAAGAACAACAAAATGGACTTTATTATTCCTCGGTGTAGAAGTCAATCGACTATGAGAACACAATCGAACAGACGGTTAAATTACAAGCTACTCTTAGAGCAAGAAATGTAAAGGACAGATAAAAGTAGAAGCCTTTGGGCGATTGATTGGGGGGTTCTAAATATCTTCTTTTCTTGTATTTATAGGCTGCCATCGACTTGAAATTCAAATCGTATGGAATTCCCTCCTACGATTTGAATTAATTGGCTCCATATTCCCTATTCTTGCTCCACTATCCGCACGAGGTGATTATTTCTCCATGATCTCACATGTTCCCAACGTTGTAATTATTCCAACTGCCTGCTCACATTAACTGCCTTACCCACGATTTGTATGTGATGCAATATTCTGACACGTGTTCAGTTGAATATCAACCGTTTGATCAGTCCATTTTCCTTAACAGGCTTCATATTGCATTTTATCAATTAGTCTAAAACGTGTTGACACGTGTAACATTTTGACCCAATCGATCATATTAGACTAAATACTAAATTATGGTATAAACAATGCCCCTTATTTACCTGAGTTAAATATTAACTTTGGTAAATATTTCTCTTAGTAACTTACCACCTATATAAGGCAGAACACTTCAAATTTTAGGGCACGAATCGTGCTTCTTCTCACAAAAACTTTGAAACAATTCTCAAACCCTAAAATAGGTCCTGAACCCAAATGGCACCGAAATCCAAACTACAGATTGTCAGTGACCCAGTTGAAGATCCGGCCACCGAGTCAATGACGGAGGATTCCTTTTGATTTCCCGAGTCGTACCGAAATGGGATTGACCAGAACCAGAATACTCAAATCCTGATTCCTGACGATAACGTCAGTTCTCACTGTATATTGGGCCCAGTTTTTTCATCAGGCAAAGTAGCATTTACATATGTGATCTTAGGATCTTCTGGAGTTCCCAAGTTAACTTCTTCCGTGGGATCCTTTACCTGGGCCCCATCATCATCTAGCTTAGCTGGTGCTGGTTTCAAGTCTGCTAAACCCAACTCTTTCATGTTTAGTGGGCTATCATCAAAAACGCATTCAGCCCAATTACAAGAAATAGGCTCATCTGCTTGCAACTTTCTGTCAACAAGAAAAGAAAATAACCTCTTAAAAGTGGCTTTCACAGTAGCCAAATCTTCACCTCCTGTGTTCAATAGGTTTCTAAACATTAAAAACTTGTTGATCAATTTTGGCAGGCCTTGATATAATGTTAGGCCTGATGAAATCCTTGCTCAGCTCCTGGAACCCTTCCTTGATGTATTTGAGGAATTGGCTCTCAGTTACTCCAACTTGATTAGATCTGACTTCTGAGTCTTCTATTCTTGTTGGCCACAAATGTTCGTTGTAGAGATCTGCTTCTACGTTGTTAGTCTCTGCTTTGAATGGATGTCGGTCTGCCCAAAAGACCTCCATTCCCGCTGCTTCTTCTTGCTTTAAAAAGATCAAGGCCTGATGCAAAGAAGATGGCACACAACTATTTATATGGATCCAATCTCTGCCTAGTAAGGCATTATAATTAGATGAAGAATCGATTACAAAAAACGTTGCATTCATCCTCCTACTTCCAATCTGCAGTTGTGAAGATATGACCCCCTTAGCAGGAGAACATCCTCCAGCGAAATTGCCAACTGTAACTTCTGTTGGGATCAGATCATCATTGGTTTTGTTCAAAACTTTCAGCATTCTAGAAGGTAAAATATTGACTACTGCCTCATTGTCGACCAACACTTTTGAGATAGGTTGGCCATTCATATGTAGTTTAATATACAGTGGTCTTAAATGCCTTATTGAGGCATCATCAGGTGTTCTAAGAACTACAACACTGTTCCCGTGTTCATCCATCTCAACCTTAATGGGCTGTGATTGAGGATGCTTCTCTTTATCCATTATTTTTACAATCGATTGGGTATTATCTTCAACATCACCTGCCAAATTCATTGGCTGATTTGGTTTTGCCTTGAACTGCTTTGGCAGAACTAAAATCATATTACACTGGTAGTTTATAGGTACTGACCCGAATTGGATTGCGGCTAGGCTTTCTCCAAATGTTGCAGATCTCTGTGGAGATGGTGAAGCATCTTTGATCAGATCTTCCTGTTCCGACCCTTCGTCAAAGAGATCATCATCATCTGCTTCCATGAGTTTCTGGAATTCCTCCATCTTCTTCTTTAAGCTCTGCTTCAATTCTTTTTTACCCTTCAGTTGGACAGTCGACTAGGGATCTGCAGCATTACTTTCTTGCCCCCCATGCTTGAGAATTATCTGCTTTGGGCCACTGGTTTCTCCTTGTTCCCGGGTCCATACCATGTTTGAACCTTTGATGGTTCCAATCTCTCTCTTGGTTCGAACACATGATCCCACGGGTCACCATAAGCCCTGGCTGCAAACTTCTTTTGAAGCCTTCTCTTCTGTGAACTGGATACCTTAGTGTACCAACCCTCTGCTGGAAACTTTGGGTGACTAAGTGTACTCCAATCCTCATGATCATTATTGGGTGGCATTACCATCCTAGGTTGGTGCCATCCGCGTCCATAAGGTCCTCTACCTCATGGTCTAGTACCTCTTCTGAAACCGACACCCCTTTGGCTAGGGTATCTCCCCTGATTAGGAAATTGGTACCCCGCTGCTTCAAGATCTTGGCAAGAAGGCACCCCAGGCCTTGCAGGCACGACTGGATGTCCCCTGAATAAGAATGGTCCATCATCTGGCCCATAGCAATGCTCTGACTCTATTTTATTAAAGAGCCCTGGATCTATGCCTTCATAAATCAGTTTGGCTCCAACGTATATTTGAAGATCGTTTCCCCCCATTGTGTTGAACCTCAGTCCGGACTTGGAGAATGCACTTCTCTGATCCTTTTTTGCTATAATTGCTTCTCCATACTGGACTTCATGTCCACACCTGATGCAGAGGTAATCGTTTGGGAATCTAGAGGTATGAGACTTTGCTGACTCTTCTTCAGTCTGCATTTGATCCTCATCTCCTTGCTTTTGTTTCGTAATATTGGAACCCAGCCTTTTGGCTAGGCCGGCCGTCACCATGTTCACTTCAATCTTGGGAAAAGGATTGGATTCGATTCCCATTGGATCCTTGTCGCCTTTAGCATACTGCAACAATCCTTTCTGGATCAAATCCTGTACACAATTTCGGAATGTGACACAATTATTAGTATCATGCCTAAATGAGTTGTGCCATTTACAATAATCTTTCCCTTTTCTATCTTTATCAGAAGGAATAATATGCCCAGGACTCAAAGTAACAAATTTTTGTTTCAACAGTTCATCAAATATTTGGTCAGCTTGTGCCAAATCAAATGAATATTGTCTATAATTTGCTTGCCCCCCACGCCTATTAGGTTGAGATGAAGGCATATTCATTGGCTTTTCTGTTTTAACTAAAGTGTCACAAATTATAGGGGTCTTTCCGACAACTTGTGCTACACTATCTCAATATCACCTTCCACATCTTGGTAATATGTTCCTAGAGACGTGTTCCTCAAAAGCTCTTATTCCTGTAGAATAGCTTCAAACTGAGATGCTCTCGTAGAAAGCTCAAACAGATCTTTGAAATTAGATCCATTAAACTGCTTTTTAAAATTAAACTCGAGACCATCCTGAGCTATTCGAACTATCTCGGTCTCTGGCACATTACAATGACATTGGTTTCTTAATCTCTTAAATCTAGTTAAGAACTGTTCTGCCGTTTCATTTGGCTTCTGCTTTAACTTAGCCAAGTCGGCAATCGAAACCTCTGGTTCATGTCTGAAATATTGAGCATGAAATTGTTCTTCCATATCCTGCCATGTATGGATAGAATTTGCAGGTAGGCTTATGAACCACGTGAATGCTGTTTTAGTTAATGAATGTGGGAACAATTTCAACTTAAAAACATCATCAGAGCCGAGTTCTCCTAACTGTAGGCAAAATCGACCTACATGTTCGATCGTTGACTAATTTTCTGTACCACTAAAAAGTGAAAGCTTAGGCAATTTATACCCCCTTGGCAAAGGAACATTGTCAACCCAATGTGGGTAAGGCTTTCTAAACATAGGTTTTTCTACCCTGCGTAGCCCTGGTCCGTACACATCTTGGATGACTTCTAATATTTGTGCCCTATTAATATTCATGGGATCTGGGGCTCTAAGGACATTTGGTACGTGAGGTTGTGCAAGAGGGCCATTCTGACCGTTCCCATTGCCAATATTTGGCATATTGTGAACGTACTGACCACCATTTCCATTATTCGATCCTACTGGCATAGTATGATATGTATAACTGCCATGATTTGGTAGAGTTTGTGCAGTACTATATATGTGTTGACCATTATTCATGACATGGACTCCTGTGAAACCAGTCTGAGGACTTTGACTAGAATTTAAACCATGATTCTGACCATTTCCACTACTGTTTCCAACTTCATATATAGATGGGACATTCTGATAAAAACTAGTTGGCTTGATTGTGGATCGTAGAGCAGTTGATCCTACAAACGGTCGACTGTGCACATTTATATTTGAATCAAATGCTGGGTTTGTATATACCTGCTGAGGTGACTCTCTAGGCAAATCTCCAGATTGCAATTGTTCATGTACCACACCATGTGCATCAACATCTATGACGGATGGGGGCGTAACTACCCTTCTCAATAGGGTAATCAATTCCTGTGCCGCTTCGTCTTCTGGGTTAGACAAAACCTGTGCCAACTGCCTGGAAAGGCTCTGTATATCTGTCGGTGTGTTCAAGCCATTTCCTTGGCTATTTTCTGGCACCCTTTGTTTAGGATGTGCCACGTCGTTTTGGGTTTCCAGGCCTTCATTCTGAGGCTCTGCAGGTCGGTCGCCTTGTTTTCTTGTTGCTGGTGCCATTACTTCCAAATTAGTAAGGGCCCTCCTTCTAGCGCCAAAATTGTTTGTCTATTTTACTGATAGTCGACTAATCGACTAAGGATTGCTAAGTGTGCTGGAAATGTGGGTGTTTGTGGTGGTGGAGTTTGGTTCCTTGCCGTATTTCAGGACTTCTTTGGAAGCAAACTTAATGAAGTGAATGGAGATGAAAGAAGAACAACAAAATGGGCTTTATTATTCCTCGGTGTAGAAGTCAATCGACTATGAGAACACAATCGAACAGACGGTTAAATTACAAGCTACTCCTAGAGCAAGAAATGTAAAGTACAGATAAAAGTAGAAGCCTTTGGGCGATTGATTGAGGGGTTCTAAATATCTTCTTTTCTTGTATTTATAGGCTGCCATCGACTTGAAATTCAAATCGTATGGAATTCCCTCCTACGATTTGAATTAATTGGCTCCATGCTCCCTATTCTTGCTCCACTATCCGCACGAGGTGGTTATTTCTCCATGATCTCACATGTTCCCAACGTTGTAATTATTCCAACTGCCTGCTTGCATTAACTGCCTTACTCACGATCTGTATGTGATGCAATATTCTGACACGTGTTCAGTCGAATATCAACCGTTTGATCAGTCCATTTTCCTTAACAGGCTTCATATTGCATTTTATCAATTAGTCTAAAACGTGTTGACACGTGTAACATTTTGACCCAATCGATCATATTAGACTAAATACTAAATTATGGTGTAAACAGATATCTATGAGGTGTTTGGTTTTGGGACGTCGTGTGGCTGGGGGAAGAAACACTCAAGGGAGTATATCTCAGATTGTATTCGATTTCAACTCAGAAAGGGCATGTGGTCAGCGATATAAAGGAAGAGGGTGGTGATGATAGATGGAATCTAACTTTTGGGAGACGTTTATACGATTGGGAAAAATGTCAAGAGGAGGAGATGCAACAAAGACTGTACGAAATAGTTTTGGACCCATCCAAACAAGATTCATTGCAGTGGAAATGGTCATCAGATAGGTGTTTTTCAGTGAAATCTATGTATGGACAGTAGGAGCAAGGAGTCCAGATTGGGGACGAGGTGTTAGGGTCAAATTTCAAAAACAGATTTTTGAAAAAACAATTTATTTACTTATAGTTATTTAAAAAATTTGAAATTTTTTTTTTTTGTAAAAAAAAAAAAGTTTTTGAAAAAAATAGAAAAAAAAATTTGAAAATTACAGTTTTTTAAAATTATTTTTTGAAAACGTTGTTGAGAGAGAGAGAGAGAGAGAATAGAAGAGAGAAGGTTTTTGTGTAATGTTAGTGTATTTAATTGAGAGATAAAATTTGGTTGTTGACAAAATATTGCTAGCTTTGATTATTGAAGAGCCAAAATTTGATGAGTTGTTAAGAGGTTGCTAAATTTGGTTATTCCAATGTAAGCACTTTTTTGATCCAACATTGCTAACTTTAACAATTTTTTGTTTTGCTTATTCTACTGTGGATGCTCTAAGCATTGGACATTACCTTGTTTCATTATGTTTCATATCGGTGGATGCTAAAACACACATGCGTTATCTGTTTGAATTAGCCAGAGTTCTGTGTTTCTAGTGACAATTAATTACATTACACTCAGATAAAAGGAGAAGGTTCAGCACCATAGAAGGGCGAATTAACAAATTATTGACTAAGATTCTTGCAGTTGAAGATGAAAGCATTATTTGATATTCAGATCACCATTAAACAAGGTGATACTTGATGCATATATACATACTGCAGGGGCATGGTGGGCGTTGCCAAGGCTGAGAGAAGACGTACGTAGAGGTGATGTGGTCCAACGTTGTCTAGCTATCCATGTAGCAAGGTAAAACCATGGAGGATTTAAGCCACACTCAGATAAAATTAAAGAGAAGGTTCAATACCATAGAAGGGCAAATTAACAAATTATTGACTATGATCCTCACTTGCTTACCTTCAAAATATTGTTCTTGACCCGATGAAGCTCCAGGAGTGCAATATTTATACTCATTCTGTCTTTAGAAGACTTTGCGGAGCATGCCAGTCCTATCTTTAAAATGGGAATCAGATATTCCATTATTTGTTTGCCATGTTTCTCTTCGGTTAAAAGCATGGGGTCTACAATCTCCATCACACAGGGGAAGGCAATCTTTGCAAAGTTATGAAGATTAAAGTTTGCCCTGAATATTTTGTTTGTAGGTCTCCTCCTTGTTACCCTCTCCAACAATAAGATTCCATAACTACATACATCTCCACTAGCTGACATCTCACTTCCGAGACCATACTCTGCCATTAGTAAAATGCAAACTTAAAACCGAAGGAATTTTTTTTTTTTTTTGACGGAAAAGCAAAAATGATAAGAAATGAAAGAGAAAACTTGTTTACATTACATCATGTGCGTCTTGCCATTTACACTAACATGTAAAGGGGTGTTCCCCATTTTTATTAACTATGTGGCATTATTTTCTATCCCAAACTTATCAATCGACTACTCTCTTTTTTTGGTACTTCGGAAATTACCAACTTCTTAAATTAAAAAAAAATTGACTTTGATCTGTTCTAAGATAACCAAAACAAATTATACATCATAAATGTCACCCATTTATAGATCACCATTAAGCACATGCGATTTGGTGTCTAATCTATTGAATGTGCTGAAATTCAGTGATTTTGAAATTAGAAGAGGCAGATTTGAATTAGAAAACAGATACAGAGCATGTTCGATCTAACCTGGAGCAGCGTATCCAATGGTTCCCCACATTGCAGTTGAACTACTTGCACAAGGAGTTGTGAGCTGCGCACGGAATCTAGCTAGACCAAAATCTCCAACATGGGCAACCATGTCACTGTCAAGAAGGATATTACTTGGCTTTAAATCGCAATGAATAATCGGCCTTCAGCATTGGTGGTGAAGATAATCGAGCACGCAAGCCACATCAATTGCAATGTCTATTTTTTGCACAAGATCGAGTCCCATGAACTCACGCTGCCCATTACTTGCCTTTGGAATTGGATGCAACCAATCCTCTAGAGTTCCATTTGGCGTGAACTCGTAAACGAGAGCTTTAAACTCATTCCCTTGGAAATCCACACTAGAAAGAAGTTATGATCGAGACCAAGTTTCTGTGTCGAATATTCCTCAAACTTCGCACTCTGCCATGAAACTCTGGGTAGCGTCATGAGTTTGAGGTCAAGTACTTTGACCGCAACAACTAACTCTCCGTTTTTGTCAATGATACCTTTATACACACGACCAAAACTAAAAAAACCAAGCAGGTTCGTCAAAGAGAAACCTTCAGTTTCTTTGAGAAGTTCTCCATAAGTGACTTGTTGGAAAAATGGCTGCTGCAAATTTTGAATTGTTGGTGAATCCTCCATAAAGTCTGAAATACACTTTGAGTCACGACGATGTCGCTTTCCTAAAGACAGTATTTGCCCCCACCAGTTGGTATGCAAAGAGTTATAGCAAACCTGCCTTCAAGATAAATCGAAGCCCGAACTCGAAGTTATTTCCGTTTGCGTTTGCACTAACGAAACGGACAGAATACTTGCTAAACGAATATAAGAACCGAGAACCACTGAATTCTGTTTTCTGCAGCAAAATAGAATGCAGAATGAATGCTAGAAGATATAGAGAGAGATGTGGGAGAAATTCGACATAATATGTGTGTCTGGAAGTAGTGGTCTATTTATAGGCCACTACGCACCTATTGTGAATGGATACGCATCCGATCTAGTCTGACCATTGGATCAGATCCTACAGTCTTGATCGATTAGTCACACCCAGTTACACCGAACTGGTGTACTGTTTCATTCACATTCAATCGGATTTGATCCAATTCGTTGGATCGTGCCCATTCGTGGTCGACGGCTGCGATCGCAACTCTACGAACTAGTGCACCCGTAGGCTCGAGTTGCACCCGATCGGAACCGTCCCGTGTGACTCACCTGCCATGTGTGTGACACGCGACATTCACGTTAGCGCTACCTTACTGCCAACTCGCAATAAAAAATGGCGCCTACAAAGCGCTTAGTGCTAAGTGCAAAGTGCGCCGCTAAAGCGCCACAATGCACCACAGCGTACGCCACACAGCCCATGCCACGTGCGTGTGTGAGTGTGTACTAGTGCGTAGCACCGGCTCCGTCAGTATGGTGCTTCGCACCATAGGGCTGTATCACACTAGATCATTGTGTATTCATAGTAGGAATGTTTCCTAATATATACCACTCCAACATCTCTCAACTAGCCAATGGGGGACAAAGCTCACAAAAAGGAAAACAAGCATTCTAAGGAAATAAGGAAATTTTACAAAACCAAAACGACGACTCTTTTATTTTGAAAATCTCGAACAATCTCCCACCATTTTCGAAATACAGATAAAATATTCTCAGTTTTTATTACAAGGTTTATGCATACATAAATAGTGTCTTGTGACTTCAACTATTCACTTAGTGAAAACATATCAAAGCTGGTCAGGGCAGCATAGTAGACGTGTCTTTGAACTAGTTGTCCTCTGTCGACCAACCGGACGTGTCTCACACATAATCCTCCAAATAATGCAGATATCCCAATTGGTTGACCCGTGAACTGGCCTTGGGTCTTTTATCTTGAATTCATGAACGCTTTAAGGTCTAGCCCTTGTGACCTATAGGAAGCGGCACCACCTCCATATTCACATAGGTAGATCGCTATCCGTGCTCCTATAACATTAGCACAAAACAATCTATTAAGAACTAAGCAGTTCAACCTCCTTTGTATTCACATTATAGGTACAAAACACTTTACCTTGGAATGTGTAAAATAGCTTTAAAGTGTTTCCAATCGTGACATATGGTGTAGTTTCTCATTGAACTCAAGAGATTGAGAGTATCAACCGGTTGAGTTGAGTTTCCACCAGGAGTGATTAAAGTAATTGGGCAAAAGTCCCATTCCCCTTGATGTTTTCAACACCAAATCCCTTGCAAGGCCTTTCGTAAAAGGATCCGCCAAGTTCTGACTTGACTTAACATAATCAGTGGTTATCACCCCATCAACAATCAATTCTCACATAGCTATGTCTTAGTCCTATATGCCTGGACTTTCCATTATACACTTGGTTATACGCTCGCGACAACGTTGCTTGACTATCACAATACAGCGATACAGGTGGCATAGGCTTAAGCCACACTGGAATTTCCAGCAACAGATTTCTCAGCCATTCTGCCTCCTTACTACAAGAAGCTAATGCTACAAACTCGGCTGCCATGGTCGAGTCTGTAATAAGTGTTTGCTTCTTAGATCCCCAGGAGATTGACCCTCCACCAAGTGTAAACACCCAACCACTCGTTGACGGGTGATCATTCCGCTCAGTAATCCAACTAGCATTAGTGTATCCTTCTAGGACTGAAGATAACCACTATAGACTATTCCATAATCTATAGTACCTTTGAGGTATCGTAGTACTCTATGTACAGCGTGCCAATGTGCATGCCCAGGATTATTAGTATACCTACTAAGCCTCCCCACTACATATGCAATGTCCGGTCTTGTGCTTCTCATGGCATACATCAAACTGACAATCACCCTAGAATACTCTAGTTGTGACACCACTCTCCCCTCATTATGATCTAATGGCAATTGAGAGTCATACGGAGCAGACACCGGTTTGCTTTCAAAGTAATTAAACTTCTTTAAAATCTTCTAAATGTAATGTTCCTGGGATAGAATTAAACGACTACAATTCCTTTTAATTCTTATTATACCCAATATTACATCAGCAACATCCATATCTTTCATATTAAAGTTAGCAGAAAGAAAACCTTTTGTACTCTGAATGCTCTCTTGGTCTGTACCAAAAATGAGCATATCGTCTATGTACAAACAGATAATGACTCCTCGTTTGCCATTAAATTTACTATACACGCATTTATCAGATTGGTGTATTGTAAAACCATTTGACACAATTACTTTGTCAAACTTTTCGAGCCATTGCTTTGGCGCTTGCTTAAGTCCGTAAAGAGACTTTATAAGCTTGCAAACTGTGCTCATAACCTTGCACAACGAACCCCTCTGGTTGCTTCATATAGAATTCCTCATCTAACTCACCATTAAGGAATGCAGTCTTGACATCCATTTGGTGTATCTTAAACTTGTATATAGAAGCAAGAGCAATTAAAACTCTAACTGTTGAGATTCTTGCAACCGGGGCATAGGTATCAAAGTAATCAATACCTTCTCTCTAGGTAAAATCTTTGGCTACAAGTCTGGCCTTGAACTTATCGATAGTTCCATCAATTTTCATTTTCTTCTTGAAAATCCATTTACAAGCAATTGGTTTAGAACCATGTGGTAAATCCGCCAGAACCCATGTATTATTAACTATAATAGAGTCCATCTCATCTTGGATAGCCTCTTTCCAAAAAGCCACGTCTTGCGATTTCATTGCTTCCTCAAACGTCAAAGGATCATTTTCTACATGAAGTGAAAACACATTGTGAGCACATGAAGTCTCTCTAGTGCCTTCAACTAGAAAAACTATAAAATCAGGACCAAACGTTTTCTCTGTCTGAACTCGTTTGCTCCTTCTCAATTCAACTTGTTCCTCAGGTTCATTTCCTTCAACAGGAACCTCTAAAGGCTCATTGTCCTCTTCGAACATCCAAGGAAACTCTTTCGAATCTTTATTAGATTCCAAATCCTTACTAGGTTTTAACCTTGGAATTCTGTCAAATCTGTTTTCATAAAACTCTGCATCTCAAGATTCAATGATGGTGTTGATGGACACAACATCATTAGGCTCAGCCACTAGAAACCTATATGCTTTACTGTGCAAAGCATATCCAAGGAATACACACTCGATTCCTTTTGGACCTAGTTTCTTTCTTTTAGGTCCATGCAATCTCACAATCGCCCTACACCCCCAAGTCTTAAAATAACTCAGGTTTGGTTTCCTTTTTGACCAGAGCTCATATGGAGTAATGTTAGACTTTTTGAGAGGTACTTGATTCAAGATATAAACAGCGGTAAGTATGGCTTCGCCCCACAGACCTTTACTTAATCCTGCATTGCTTAGCATAGCAACCACCATCTCAGATAAAGTTCTATTTTTTCTTTCGGCCACTCCATTTTGTTGTGGTGTATAAGGTGCAGTTATTTCATGAATTATCTCTATTGATTCACAATAATCAGGGAAGTGATATTCACCACCCCTATCAGACCTAAGACGTTTTATCTTCAAACCACATTGATTTTCAACTTCAGTCTTGTAAGCAACAAATTTATCAAGCACTTCATCTTTGAAATGAAATAAATAGACATAGCAAAATTTCGAATAATCATCTATGAATGTTGCCATATAAAGTTTTCCGCCTCTAGTATAAGTGCTATGAAAATCACATACATCACTATGAATCAATTCAAGTAATGAAGAAGTCCGCTCGATTTTAGGAAATGACAATCTGGTTATCTTTGATTCCAAACAAATCTTGCATTTATCAACCATATCATTATCAGATTTAGGAATTAGTCCTGATTTAACCATGCAATCCATTTTCCTTGTACTGATATGTCCTAAACGAGTATGCCATAAAGAAAAGGAGTCAAGCATATAAGCAGAAACAACTGTGTTATTTATATTAAGCTTAAACATCCCCTCGGTTACATAGCCTTTGCCAACAAACACACCACCCTTGGACACAACAATTTTGCCCAACTCAAACACTACTTTAAAGCCATACTTATTAAGTAGACTTGCAGACACAAGATTCTTCCCAATTTTCGGTACATGATACACATCAATAAGAGTCAGCATCTTGCCTGAAATGAACTCCAAATCCATTTTGCCTTTACCCATAACTGGTGCAGTTGATGCATTTCCCATGAACAGAACGGTGCCATCTACAACTAGACTATACTCAGTAAAGAACCTCTTATCATTGCAGACATGCTTTGTCGCACCAGAATCAATCCACCAATCTCTAGCATCTTTGAGGATATTCGCCTCGGAAACAACAGCAATGAATTTAGAATTTTTGCCCCAGATGCTCCTGGATTTCCACTAGAGTTCTTCCTTTTCAGGGATCGGCAATCTTTCTTAAGATGCCCAGATTTGCCGCAATGCCAGCAACCAGTATCGGTAGGATCCAGTTTCTGCTTCTTCCACTTACCAGAAGGCTTATCACTGCCCTTGTTCTTGCGTTTCTTGTTGGAACTTTCTTCCACCACATGAACTTTGGAAGTAGAATTATCCTTACCCTCCTGACGCCTTGTCTCTTCGTCCACCCGAAGGTGTTGGGCTAACTGTTCAAGGGTAAATTCCTCGGTCTTATGTTTGAGTTCCTTTTTGTAATCTTTCCAAGATGCAGGCAGTTTGTCAATAACAGAGGAGACAACAATAGATTCATCCATATGCATATTCTTAACCTTAAACTGACTGAGGATATACTGAATCTCATGCAACTGATCAATCATAGGCTTTGTATCAACCATGTGATAATTCATAAATTGACTAACAAGAAACTTCTTACTTGTAGCGTCATCAGAAAGATAGTTATCGTTGAGTGCATCCCAAAGTTCCTTTGCCGTCATTGAATTCTGATAGACCTCGAATAGTGAATCTGACAACACATTGAGAATGTGTCCTCTACAGATGTAGTCATCATTCTCCCATTTGCCCCTTTCACGAGCCTGCTCCATAGTTTCATCATCTGGATTTTTCGGTATCTCCGGACTCGGAGTAGTCAGCACATAAACCACTTTCAGGGTGGTTAGCAAGAAGTGCATCTTCTTCTGCCAATGCCTAAAATTTCCACTTCAAACCGCTCCAATTTCAAAAAGTCCTGCATCATCTTTTGTAGAGACATCGCCATTGCAGAATACTGTCTTTAGATTGTTGGAAAAATGGCTGTTGCAAATTCTGAATTGTTGGCGAATCCTCCACAAAGTCTGAAATACGCTTCGAGTCACAACAATGTCGCTTTCCTAAAGACAGTATTTGGCCCCACTAGTTGGTATGCAAGGGGTTATAGCAAACCTGCCTTCAAGATAAATCGAAGCCCAAACTCGAAGTTCTTTCCATTTGCGTTTGCACTATGTGGGCATGCGCGCTCGAAATTTTCGGATTCCAAAATGCGAGGGCCCAGATCGAGGGAGCGCGAGCGGGGAAGCAAGCGCTCGCAAAATACAGAGTCGCCACTCGGGTTTGAAGGTCCGACACCCAAGGAACCGTATTTCGAAGCACTTGCCGCGCTGATTGATTTTGAAAAAGTTTAAGAAACCAGTCCGTCATAACCATATCTGGGTTCGGGAGCCAGGTTACGAGAGGGGAAGGGTTTTATGGCACCCCTCTCGCCCAATCCGGAGATCGGTCTTTACTTAGGCATTTGCGAAAAATGCTTATTTGCGATTCTGTTTCATTAACCAATTTTTAGCCAATTAGGGCGGGGGAACAGTTAGTCGGGGATTTAAAACTGTAACAGTTTGCAGGATGTGATAGATATGGCATGGATGAGCGAAATGACAAATAATAAATGGAATAAAGTCCAAAACATCGATCAAACATCAAGACAGTGCTGTGTATGACTTTGGCTCGAACAAACGGCCAGCTTGCATGCGTGAATCCATCTGCATGCAAGCAAACCATCGTGCGACAAAGCCATACACTCGCGCGAGTGTTGATGCCTCACCAGTGGTTTGAATTTTATCCCCTTCTGGGCTCTGGAAGAACCAGTGCTCACCCAGGTACAAACCAAGCAGTTTATAAGTACTTGAAAGTAAACGATATTACAACAGGCAGACGGAAATATTATGGAAACATGACCCCTAAACAGTGGGGGTAACTAAACAGAGGCCAAGGCCAAGCTACTCATGCAAGGGCAGTCCCTGGAAAACAAAGAACCATCGCGCGAGGGAGTGAGACATGCGCACGATTGTTCTGATTGGACTTCTAGGAATTGCTTTGCATGCTTAGGGCTCTGAGACATCTTCCAGAGCATTCCAAGAGCATTCCAAACCAAGTGAAGCTATAAACTACGCTGAACTATGATTTTTAACATGCAAAGCAGTGAGCTAATACTTTTAAAAGACTTGAAAGTGACCATGAACACGACAAGAAACTTGAAGACCAGCATCCCTTCCCTACATGGTCCAATCTCGTGCAGACAGAACTGTCACGCGAGTGAGTGGGACCATCGTGCGAGGGAGTGCATGGTAACGGCTCTTGAAACCTTGCTAGCTTTAGGGTCAGAACTGGTATTGATTACCAGCCTTAACCCTGCCAGCCCCCCTCAGGGGTTCGAACAGTGAGCAGAAAGGTATTATACCTTTGCTTGAGTGTCTTGGAGATGGCTTGAATGAGGTGGTGAGGCTTGGATAGTGATTATGCAGGAGTGTGTGTAATATGGGGTACTTGTGTTTGAGCTTTTCTTCTTCTTTCTTGAGGAAATATTGGTAACCCCTTGAAATGAAGCATGGGGGGGGGGGGGGGGGGGGGGGGTTCTTATAGAAGGATGAGTTGGTTGGTGGCTAGACATGGCCATGCAACCAGCCAACAAGGCTGGCCACAATTGCTTGGTGGGGAAATGGGGTAGCAAAGGTGATGGGAGAATGGGGTAGAGGTGGTGCAAGGGGAGCCCCCCAGAACGCTGTTCAGTCGACAAAACGGGGTCACATAGGCCTGTAGCCCCCTGATCACCACGAAACCCGGGCGAAAAATGATAGGTGTTGACCATCGCGCGATGTAGTGGATACATCGCGCGAGTGTCAAACAAACCCCGCGAGGGTTAAAACATTGAGTTTGACCACCACCTGACACGTGAATCATCGCGCGATGGTCCTAGAGCATCGCGCGACTGTTAAACCCGTTGTCCAGGTTTGGATTCAAGGGTTTTCAGGGTTAAGGATGGGTTCCAAACACACCAAACTCAAGCCATTCCATGTTCTCGAGATTGTTTTTGACTTGATTCATCATCGGGGAAACAAGAAACCGAAAAACAAAGTAAAACAATCGGGAAATTAGATTGGGGTGTCTACAGTAGTCCCTCTTTGACGGCACGCGGAGCACCATTGGCTGGTATGGGTAACGTCAAAGATTTCTAGACACCCATCTAATTTACCCAAAAGCTGATTCGAACGAGAAATGCAAGCAAGTATATACAAATACCGTGCACCAATGGATAGGTGAGTAGATTGACTGCTGATCCGAATTTGGACGGATGGATCGTCGCTGATTGATAATCGGACGGATGGATCGTCGCTGATTTGAAATGGGACGGATGGATCGTCGCTGATTGAAATTGGACGGATAGATCGTCGCTGATTGAAATTGGACGGATGGATCATTGCTGATTGAAATTGGACGGATGGATCTTCGCTGATTGAAATTGGACGGATAGATCGTTGCTGATTTGAAATTGGACGGATGGATCGTCGCCGATTTGAAATTGGACGGATGGATCGTCGCTGATTGAAATTTGACGGATGGATCGTCGCTGATTGAAATTGGACGGATGGATCGAAGGGATCCTAAAACCAGTTGCAAGGCTCGAGCAAGACTCCTGGGCGATCATTAAAGCGATACACATGACCGGGCCTGATCCAGAGGCCAAACTAAGCGATCGGCCCAGTTTAACAATCGCGCGACCAACCCACACCATCGCGCGATGGTTCTCTTGTTAGGGCTTGGGTCTGGAACCGGCCCAGATCCGGCCCACACCCATTTTCTTCTCTTTTATCCCCGTGGACGCTACAGAAACTGATATTCAGCGGTTTCAGAAATTTCAAACTCCTCTCAACTCTCAAACTCTCCAAATCTCAACCCAACCCTCGTTTTCTTCACAAAGCCGACAAACCCACGCGTGTGCGAACATCCATGGCGGAACACGACAATGGTGGCGGTAGAGGAGAGGTTCTTGATCGTCCGGAGGACGTGGGAGGGCCAATGGCAGTCGAAACGGCGGCTCAACAGCCGGCGGAGCCTCCCCTGGGTGTCGGTGCTGCGGTAGCAGGTGGTGGTGATGGCATTCAAGGCCACGAGCAGGAGGTGGGTGGCGACAGCGATCATTGCGCGACGGTGTCAGATCCTCGCACGACGGAGGAGGCCGGGGCTACGGGGCTTGTTGTTCAGCCATTGGATCCGAGCATGGCGGTAGAAGGCTTGGTGGTGGTTTTGGTGGAGATACCGGTAGCAGTGGCGCTGGGCCGAGTGAGACCCCACTGAGGGATCCGGCGAAGGGCAAAGGCGTGGTGGCCAAGGAGGAGGAGACCACCGGGGTTCCTGAGGAGGAGGTACTGTTTCGGCCAGGAGCCATATCATTGGGCCACAGACCAATCACAAGACAGAATCTCGCAGAGTTTTTGAGCGACGAGAGGTTAGCCCGACTTCTTGAAGAGGATCCCATGATCGGGGCCGCTGTTTTGGAGGCTCGAGAGGAGCGAGAGCGGGAGATAGCCGCTTCAGAGGCTGCGGTGAGGGCCGAGAGGGCAAGAGCCGCTAAGGAGGAGGTACTGAGGGACACAGAGACCGAGGAGCGGATTGGAGCCAGGGTACACGGGCCTAGGGTGACAGCGGTGTCGGAGGCAGAGAGCTTGACTCGTGCTCCGTTTTCAGCAGAGGGGTACAGGCCACCGGTTCCACACTTGTTTGTACCATCGGGTCTTGTGGCATACAGGCCACGGCAGGTGGAGTACGACCCCGAGCTCGTTCTGAGAGATCTTGATACCCACATTTCAAGCAGCTGGGCAGAGGTAAATTTCTGATAATCCCTCATTCCCTTTTGTGATTGCGAATTTAAATGTAATGCATGTGCTCAAATACCGAGAGGTGTAGTGTAATCCTTTGGAGTAGATTTGAATAGTGACACTATAGTTTCACGTTGAATGCCATGCATGAGACATAATAACTTGAACCAACCATCTACTGCCGGGCTACATTGATTACCTAGAACTTGAGAATGAAAACTTTATGTGCTGATATATCCCCTGTTGCTTGTTTCTGTGTCTAATGCAGGAGAGAGCGAGACAAAGAGACATTCGAGGCTTCGGGGGTGCCTGCAGCTCCTTGGCGTTGTACCAAGGTTTGCCCGAGAGGGTGAGGCAGTTGGTGGATGAGGCAGGCTTCGGGGAGTTTATACAGACCCTTACTCCGGCCAGAAACGACCATGCAGTTCTGGTTGCACTTGTAGAGAGGTGGAGGGATACTACCAACACCTTCCACCTACCGCCCGGGGAGATGACGATGACGCCTACCGACTTTGCTGCGATCACTGGTTTGAGGGTTGGAGGTGACCCTATCCCGTTTGACTCTGGCATACAGGAGGACAAGGCGGCCCTGGAATGGTTCTTGGGAGAGGTGCCCAAAGTTGAAGAGGGGATGGCGAGATATGGACAGTTTACCCGGTACCTCACAAAGGAGGTGGCGACCGAGCAGGAGGCAGAGCAGATGGCCCGGGCGTACTTGCTGTACCTCTTTGGTGCTACCCTGTACCCGAATAGGCATAGCAAGGTTCACCTATCGTACTTGCCTGCACTGAGAGACTTGAGGACAGCCTCGCGCTTCGATTGGGGAGGAGCTGCACTTGGCGCCGCTTATGGCTTTATGGGGGACTCATCGAGGATCGAGATGAGCACTGCTGGATACTGGCGGATTTGGGAGGTATGATCATAATAGAGTAGAGCTCATTTCCAATATGCACTTATCTGTTTGAATACATAACCTGCTTAAAAATATTCCTGCATTGTACTAACGATTTGAACTTTGATAACTGTGCAGCTCTGGGCCTACGAGGTTTTGAACATGTGCCGTCCAGTGACGAAGAGCCTCGACTTGGGGATCCTCCCACGTGCTCATATCTAGAGCAAGAAGAATATGGGAGAGAAAAGAGGGAGAGGTGACCTGAACGGCTTCCGGATATACCTAGACAAGCTCCGTCCCTCACAGGTATAACATGACTTTATTAGAATAGAGATATGCATCCCTTTTTATTGCTTTAATGCTGTCACTGACCGACGCTTGCATTGCTTGCTTGTGCAGGTAGAGTGGGACCCTTGGAGAGTGGCAGAGCTAGAGCCTGAATACCTGGCCAGGAGCAGGGTTGTGACGGTAAGCAGAGTGTTGTTGGAGTTGGCCTTTAGTTGGCAGTGGTACTTGGGCGACCGAGTGACACGCCAGTCACTTGGCTACGCAGAGTTCCAGGTATCCGGACCGCTTCCACCACGGGCCTCACACACAGGGGAGTACACGTTGGCCGAGCTAGAGATCTTCACGCGGCCTGACACCGACTTGACACGCTACCTGCGTCCCGGCATGGACTATGCAGTTTACCAGAGAGAGCGCTTGGCGAGGCCGCTGAGAGTGCGAGAGTTCAGGGAGGTCCGGAGTCAGGCCTGCGGAACTGCTGAGGAGAGGAGAGCCATCACAGTGAGGCAGAGTAGCAGTGAGAGTCGCGCGAGACGGGGTCCGAGCGGACCTGTGAGAGATGGGCCACTAGAGTTGACATGGCATATAGCAGTGGTGGACTCTCAGGGTAATCCCGCCGAGCTACACTTAGTTCCTGCCAGAGTTGAGCCAGCGCCCGTTACTGTGCCGGTAAGACATTGTAGCCTTCATTATTACGCTTCCATAAAATCTTAAAACATTGCCTAATTGCTTATGTCCAAATTATCCTTGCAGGTGCCCAATGGATGGGTGAACGAGGCTGTTCGGCGCATGCTTGCACTGGAGAATGTGATAAGGCGAGCAGCAAGTGGCTTGCCTTTGGACTTGCGCTACCCGCCACCGGCAGCTCAGAGATCTCAGGTATATATCCCAGAAAAACGATACACTCCTGCATTCGATACTTGACATATGCATGCTTTACTCGATACATAATATACTATAATTGCTGTCAACTTTGAAATTGATTGTACCTGCTTACAAACACATAATACATAGAATGTATACTAAATGTGCAAAAATTCAAAATGCAGGCACAGGGACGGGCGGCTCCTAGGAGAAAAAGTGCCAAGGAACCTCCACAAAAGAAGCTAGCAACTAGGACCCCTGCTCCTCCACCTACTACTAGACCACAGACACGGGGCACACGGCCACCTGTTGCGAGCGAGGAGGCGGCCCGAGAGGCCGTGGCGCGCGCTGAGGAGAGGTATCAACTGAAGCTGCGCCAAAGGCCCTCGCAAGATGAGCTAGTCCGCAAGAAGCGGCTGATCCTGCCCGAGGATTCCGAGGAAGAAGGGGAAGAGGAGGAGGTGCCTGACAGCAGCGACTCAGACGACTCGGCTGACGATCCTGGTTTTAGACAGGATCCTAGAGAGAGAGAGACGACGACGACGACGACGGAGATGGAGACTGGTTCGGGGAGGACTGAGGGCTACTAAGAAGCCTTATTTCATTCCCCGCACTCTTGATTTTTGCTTTTGGGCCTGCGCGCCCGCGTAGATAGGTTGAAGGCCGGAGTGCCTTAGTTGATACTTGATACATGTTTTTGAGGCCTGTGTGCCCTTTTGACTTGATGGGCGAGTGTGCCCGACTAGACATGATGACTTTTGCGTGGCCGACGCGCCGCATGCACAGTAGTTTCCCTTGCTTTGATATGGATAATTTATGGATTAGCTATAAAATTTGCATTTTCAGTTTATCTCACTCTTGTAATGAATTAGAGTAAGTAAGCGTTCGCCACTAATACCATGCTTGCATTGATGACGCACTGAGACTGTTCATAAACACGTGCATATGCACAGACAGAACTAACTCAGAGAAAAACAAAAACGTACCTTAGGACACGGTCAGGATACGAGGATACGAGGGAATGAAACATTAGACATTTATAAGCCAAAACTCAAAATGTTCTAACTTGGATAAAAAGGACACTTCCGCGAGATCACATATATACAAAATGACCTACGGGAGCTGACGGAATCGAGAAACACATCCCGAAATGCAAACTTGACCCAAAACTTTACGAGGGACACAAAACGGACACGAGATGAAAAGACAATACTCTATTATGTCCCGGACTGAAACCGACACCTCCGTACAGTCATATTAGGTCACCATGACATGTACGGCCTGAGAGAAAAGGGCACGAACCTTCAGACCGAGTTTCAAACTCCCGAAATGCTCATTTGGCCTTGAAATGGGCCACCAAGGGTTCAAAAACCTCGTTAAACGCAATTTATCAAATCCAACACTTGGATATGGTCACATATGCTCATAGTGACCTGCCGGAATCATAAAAGTTGCAAAAGTACCCTTGGAAAAGGAAACAACCAAAATTGGACAGTAGCTGGTGTAATCTGTCAAGTTGCAGGGCAAACCATCGCGCGATGGAGTGGGTGTGTCGCACGATGGAGTGATGCTGGTCACTCGCGCGAGGGGATGAGAGCATCGCGCGATGATTTCCCCGTGCTGGGCCACCTTTATTTGATCGTTTCAGATTTTTAAAGCGACCAAGCCTTGTCATCACCCTTCAATTGCTCAGAGTACTTCAGGGGACAGTGCAGAGATGCCCTTACTTTAGAGGAGTGGATGCCACGTTGTATAGATATTTGCCCTAGGAAAGAATGATTTTTCACATATACCGTCTATAAAGAGGCCAATACTCTGTAAATGGAAAGCATCCCTTCCTCAGTCTAAAAGTCCCATAAGGAGCAGAATGGCAAATAATCTTTCGGCCTTGATTACCCCATGGCTTTCGGCCTTTGTTGCCGGGGATTGGCTGTCATTCCGGTTTCACAGGCTTGCCGCATTCCGTTTTCTCCGCAACGTGAGGGTTCGTTCTGAATTTCTGAGATCAGCCTCACAATTCTGGGACCCGGAGGTTCATGTGTTCAGGTTTGGGGTTAATGAGTTGTGCCCTACCGTGGAGGAATTCCAAGCATACCTCCAAGGAGTCGCCTCAAGCGTGATTGTCGTGCCACCTTATAGGAAAAGCATGCCAAAGCTCCTACAGTCAAGCCTTGGCATTACTCGAGGAGCGGCCGAAAGTTTACTAACCGGAGGGCAGATCAACGTCATGCGCCTAATGGAGTGGTATGGGCCAGAAGGGGACGTAGAGAACATAGCCGCGCAGGCCCAACGTCGATTTGCGCTGGCAATTAGCGTGCTAGCCGCTTATTTGCTGGTGTCTCCAAATGGGCAAGTTAACCCCATGTTAGTGAGCGTCGCCGCCCAAATGGGCGCCCAGAGAAATGTGGTGCCATTGGTCCTGGCGGAGACACTCATGGGTTTGGATTTGGTTTCTACGGGCCAAACAGACGTGTTCAGTGGTAGTCCACTTTTACTGCAGGTTAACTCTCACTCAGCTCACCTTTTTCGGTTTTCTCACGTTCTGCTTTTACCTCATCTCTCGGCTAAGGTTATATGGAAGCTTCTCACTTGTCTTTTCCTCTCAAGCTTTATATGACTTCTCACTTGTTTTTCCACTCATGCAGCTCTGGCTGTCCGACAAATTGGGATTGCTCACAGCACCGGAAGCGAATTGGCTTCATTTGCCTGGTCGAATGCACCAGAGAGGCATGATCTACCCGGAAATGTCTGCGCATCAGTGGTACACATTCATGAGAGAAATGCTGCTGAATGAAATCACGTGGCGGCACGATGCCCTAAACATTCCAGACATGGCCTTGAGTTCTACAGGTTTTCGAGAGAATAATGATCGCTGGGCTGACTGCTTTCACATTCTACATCCCTGGACGCATCCTTCGTCAGTTGGGAATGAGCCAAGGGCTTCACCGAGCTGGGATCGAAGATTTCCAGATCCCTGCCTTCACTGCCCGGAATTTGAGAGGATATGAGCACAATTGGGGCCTGAGGCAACTCGGAGGAGCTGACCCAGACTTCAGCACAGAACTTATGCACCGACATCAAGTATGGCTAAGGAGGGAAGTTGAAAGTAGGCAAAACAATGACTGACTTCTGACAGACCCTGATGATCTGGAATAAACCGTGAGCCTTTTAAGGCCTCGAGCACTTTATTCCGTTTTTATGCTTAACTCTTTTTAAGACTGCTCAGCCTGTGTAATAGAATTTATAATTTGAATAAAAATGAAAGTTTGAGAGTTTTTCCCTTTTGATACAAGTGTTGAACCGCTGTGTCGCCCAAGTATCGAGTCAACTTCTGGTAATAGGGAACCATGGATCAAGTTGATGGATTGTGACCGAATCTCACAGAGAGATTGCCTACGTATCCCTTTTCGGGGAATCAGGTCAGCACAGAGTTCTGGCTAAGGTTCACTCGAGTATTTTAGCTGTCCTTTTACGCTTTAAATTTTGCCTAGTGCCGCAACTTCGGGTTTTCAGCCTAGCGAGCTTTGATTGATGCCTATTTATTTTTGCCTAAACCGCCTTCTCGGGTTTTCGGTCTAGCAGGCCTGCTCTAATTTTTGCTTGGAACCGCCCACCCTTGTGGTTTTCGGCCCAACGAGCTTCTCTCAGGGATAGTATCGTTTGAGTTGATCCAGGTTAACCAGAGAGCTGAATTCATTGCCGTCAAGATTGATGAGCTGAGCCGCTCCCCCAGAAAGGATGGCCTTGATGATGTAAGGTCCGGAACGCCTAGGTCGGAATTTGTCGCGGGGGTCAAAAACTGGTGCTCGAATCTCCTTCGTGACCATGTCCCCTTCGACCAAATCTCTAGATTTCACCTTTTTGTTGAATGCCCGGGCGATTCTCCGCTGATACCCCTGAACGTGATACAAGGCCTGAAGTCTCCTTTCATCAAAAAGCATGAGCTCAACAAATCTTCCACTGAGCCATTCAGATTCTGAGAGCTCTGATTCCACTGCGATCCTCAGAGATGGCACTTCCAACTCGATAGGGAGAACCGCTTCTATCCCGTAGACCAAGGAGTAGGGGGTCGCACCCGTTGACGTTCGGATTGATGTTCGATAACACCAAAGGGCTAAAGGCAGTTGCTCATGCCAGTCCCTGGCGGACTCTGCAGACTTCTTGATGATTGTCTCAACATTCTTGTTGGCCGCTTCAACTGCTCCATTTGTTTGAGGGCGATAGACCGTTGAGTGATGGATTTGGATTTTGAATTCTTCGAACAACTCCAGGACCCTACCTTTGAAATGACTTCCGTTGTCAGACACGAATGCTTGCGGAACCCCATACCGGTAGATGATGTTTTTCCTGATAAAATGAGCAACTTGAACAGCAGTCAGGGTTTTATAAGATTCGGCCTCAACCCATTTGATAAAATAATCTATCGCCACAAGGATAAATCTATGACCATTTGAAGTAGACGGTCTGACCATGCTGATGACGTCGATACCCCATACAGAGAAAGGCCAAGGCGAAGCCATGCCAAATAGGTTAGAAGGTGGCACATGCATTAGATTAGCATGAATTTGGCGTTTGTGACATCGCCGCACGTAATCCACACACTGAGATTCCATAGTAGACCAGAAGTAGCCTTGGCGCAAGATCTTTCTAGCGAGCATGACGCTGTTCATATGAGGGCCACAGACTCCCTCGTGGATATCCTCCATGATTCTGATGGCCTCGGTACCGTTGACGCAGAGCTTGTGCATTCCGCAATGAGATCTCCTATATAACTTTCCCCCACAAATGATGTACTGGGCAGCCATTCTTCGCAATGCAGTCTGATCCTTTCTGGAGGCCTCGGCCGGATACGCACCACTCTCGACGAAGTTCCATATGTCATGATACCAGGGTAAGCCATCAATAACATCATCGATGGCGTTGACGTATTGATAAGCGGGGCGGTCCCGCTGTTTAATTAAGACTGGGCGAAGTTTGACCCCCAAGGGTAGTTCGACCATGGAAGCCAAAGTCGCAAGCGCGTCGGCAAACTGGTTCTTCAAATGGGTGATGTGGGTGAAGGTCACTTTGTCGAAGCGAGGAATTAGCCCCTCCTAATATTGATGGTAAGGCTTCAGCCTTCTTCACGCACTTTCCAGTCCCCATTGGCTTGAGATACAACAAGATTAGAGTCTCCGATGACTTCGAGCCTTTCTACACCGAGGGTGAGTGCGGCCTCCATGCCCACGATACAGGCCTCATATTCAGCTTGGTTGTTTGTAACATCAAAGTTAAGCTTGAATGCAAGCGGAATGTGAGAACCATTAGGGGCGACTAGCAAGACCCCGATTCCGAATCCTTTCTGATTGGCTGCCCCATCGAAGTAAAGAGTCCAAACGTCTTCAACAACCGTTAGCACTTCTTCATCTGGGAACACAAAATCTGCATCTTCCGGTCCGTCCACAGGGTGATCAGCCAAAAACTCGGCAATGGCTCGTCCCTTCACCGACTTTCTCGTGACGTATTCGAGATCGAATTCTGTCAAGAGGAGCAACCAACGTGCTAACTTACCAGTGAGGGCTGGTTTCTCAAACAGATACTTGAGTGGATCCATTCGAGAAATCAACTTTACTGGGTATGCCAGCATGTAGTGTCTCAACTTCTTAGAGGCCCAAACCAAAGCCCAGCACGTTTTTTCCAAGGCAGTGTAACGCTCTTCAGAACCAACCATTTTCTTACTTAAGTAGTAAACGGCCTTCTCAACTCCCTGGTCGCCCTCTTAAGCTAGCAAGCATCCCATGGATGTAGAACTCACAGATAAGTATAGAATCAAGGGCTTTCCAGGCACTGGTGGCATCAAGACAGGCGGGTTTTGCAAATAGCTCTGTATGGACGTGAAGGCCGCCTGACATCTGTCCGACCATACGAACGGGGTATCCTTCTTGAGTAGACGAAACATCAGCTCGCAAGTTAAGGTTAACTTGGCGATGAATCTGCTGATGAATTGAACCTTTCCCAAAAAGCTTCGCACTCCCTTTTCAGTCTCTGGTGGCTTCATTTCAAGCACCGCTTTGATCTTTGATGGATCAACCTCAATCCCACGCGAAGTGATCATGAAACCGAGCATCTTGCCTGCGTGACCCCGAAGGTACATTTTTGTGGATTGAGACGCATGCGGAACTTTCGGAGCCTCTCGAAGAACTTCTTCAACACAGGGACGTGCTCCCCCTGAGTTTTTGATTTAGCAATCATGTCGTCCACGTAGACCTCAACCTCTTTGTGCATCATGTCGTGCAGAATGGTCGTAGCAGCTCTCTGGTAGGTAGGACCGGCATTCTTCAAGCCAAACGGCATGACCAAGTAACAATAAGTGCCCCATGCAGTGATGAAAGTTGTTTTCTCACGGTTTTCCGGCGCCATAAGAATCTGGTTATATCCGGAGAAACCATCCATGAACGAAAACAGGGGGTGGCCCGCCGTATTGTCGACCAGTACATCGATATGTGGCAGGGAAAAATCGTCTTTGGGGCTTGCCTTGTTCAAATCCCTGAAGTCCACGCATACTCAAATTTGTCCATTCTTTTTAGGAACTGGGACAATGTTGGCAACCCAAGTGGGGTATTAAGAAACCATAAGAAAACCGGCGTCGATCTGCTTAGTGACCTCCTCCTTGATCTTCTGCACCCAATCCGGCCTCATGCGCCTCAATTTCTGCTTCACGGGTTTGGCATTCGGTAACAAAGGGATCCGATGCTCCACTATCTCTGGGTCGATGCCAGGCATGTCCTGATGGGACCATGCAAAAATGTCACTGAACTCAGAGAGCAGTTCTTTGAAACCATGACGTTCCTCTGGAGACAAAGTGGAGCCCACCTGAACCATTCGGGGATCGCTCTCATCTTTCAAGTTTATTAAGACTATTTCTTCTTTTAATGGCTGAGCATGCCTTTCATCTTCCCTTTCGATGAGGGCACGGATTTCCTTAGGAATGTCCCCATCGAAATCTATCCCTTCATCGTCGGAGTCGACACAGTTTATATAAAGATCATTCAAGTAGTCAGAAGAGGATTCCTTCATTTCATAAGACCCTGCAGGGTCGCCAAGTACAAGGGAATCAAACTCAAAGTAAAAGCCATGATGTGGAAGGCCGAGAGGCACAAGCTCCGACTCAGAGCTAGACTTAGACTCAGACGACTCGATAGACTCAGTGTCAGACTCTGATACATCATCAAAGCAAGTAAGGCGTGGTTTGAAAATGCAATTTTTGAGGCTACCCTTAGCTTCTGTGATGAGGGAAATGGGATCCTTGAGATCATCGGAACTGAGCATGAACACCTCGGCCTCTTCAGCTTCCTTGGCCAAACCCACTTGGGAGAACTTATAAAACAGCTGCTCCAAGCTTCCTTGATCAAAAGACATCAGCCAATCAATCCTTAGCTTGGGCTGGCTAAGCTTCCTTTTGAATCCTGCCCTTGCTGGTTCTTCATCACTAGAGGACCAAGTATCATCAGCAAAAACCTCAAACCCAGGTAGCAATTCCCCAGTGACTGCATCGACAGAAGGCTCAGGCTGCCCGGTGTAGACATCATTCCCCACCTCACGCACAAAGTAGCTGTCGGGCTCACCATAGAGAGATCGAGGTTTTCCCGTGCATTTCCTTCTTTTGGCATCCTTGGTAGAGGAGGAGTACCCTAGACCAAAGCGGCCCTCGTAGGAAGGAAAGGCAAGGAACTCCGGGATCCCTTGTTGGTGAATCCCAAGACCAAGACCAGGTAGATAGGACATCCTCCTCATGATGTCTAAAGCAACAGAGCTTATGATGAAGTCCCCATCCACATTGATGGTCAAAACCGAACCAGAAGTATCAAAAGAGAAACCCCCGAGATCAACATCTTCGTCGCCATGCGCAATCCCCAAAACGGGTGTGCCATCTTCCTTAAGCGGGCGAATGCTCAAGTCCCCGCATATAGTCAAAGTACCGGTAAGGAGTCCCAGCGTAACTTTCTGATGAAGAGTAGACGGTACAGCCATGATGTCAGATCGGTGAAGCCATGGCCTTCCTAGCAGGAGATTAAAGGTGGCAGGGATATCAACCATGTGGAACTCGACATCCATCTCAAAACCCTCAGCGTCGAGCTTAAGCACAAGCGTGCCCTCGACCACGCGGCGAGTGCTGTCGTATGCCTTAACGGCCAGATTGGAATGCGCAAAGTCTTTCTTGGCTAGCCCTAAGCGGTAAGCCACCCTCAAAGGGCAAACATTGATCGCCGATCCATTGTCGATAAGAACAGTCGAAATCCAAAGCCCTTTACATTTAACAGTGATGTGCAAGGGGCGATTGTGATCAACCCCTTCGATCGGTAGATCCTTGTCAGTGAAGATGACGATGTGCTTAGAAGTAGGCGGGAGAATTATAGATATCATTGCCTCAGGAGTGACATCTGGTTGAATCTCAAGACGAGAGAGAGTGTGGCAAAACTTCCGACAATGTTCACTGGAGGAATAGATCAAACCCCAAAGAGATAAAGCAGCAGGAATCCGCTCTAGCTGCCTTTGAATCATGTCATCGTTTGGGGCGCTAAGAGGTACCTCAAATGGTGCAGATCTTGAGAAAGCCGAAGGTTCGTTTCTTTGGTTGGAAGAATTGGACGAGCTCCCAGCTTGTAGACTGGCAGGCTGAAAAATTCGTCCACTCCTCGTAATGTTGAGAACGTTCTCTAGAGAGGGCACCACTTGAAGGTCTTGACTGTCATCCCAAAGATCAGCAAGGACTTCCCCCAATTTGCGTTTTTCTTTGTCAGAGGGCGGTGGGGCTGTAGGTACTTCCATGCCTAAACCTAGGTCTTCAGCCAAATCATTCAACAACAGCGACTCCCAAAAGTCTGGATCCTTAACAGTTGCAGTCTCTCCGATAGGCTCCGTATTAGCAACAAACGGGACGTCCCAGAGTCCCCCATCAGCAAAAGAGCGGTTGACAGTCCAAACCTCGGACCCAACTTGGATATTAACTACATCATCAACGTCCCAGAGGTCAGCCGGCGGAACAAGATCCGTAACCATAATGCTGCAATCATCTTCAGTCAGATTAGGTGGCGTGGGGCACTAGAGTTCCTCGTTAACGATGTAAAATGTAGGGTCGTACTCGACGTTAGTTACAGAGTCAACCAGCCTATCGAGAGTAGAAGGGAGAAAACATTCCCCCAAGACACGAGTTTCTTCCTGAATGAGACCCTCTTCTATAAACTGAATCTCATGATTGGACAGAGCATATTCTTGAAGAGGATTAAGGTCAAATTCCAACGAAATTGCCAGGCGGGTTCTGGATCCCAATAGTACTCCTCCTCAGGAAGAACAGGCTCAGGCTGTTGGGATAGCATGTTCAGAGAGAAACCGTCCAAAGGATCAAGCATGTCTGCCTCATAATTAGCCATCCGGGTGTCATACCAAGCATGGTTAAAAAGGGACATACTCAGGGTTCTGGGGGAAGCCGTCCAATTCTAGTTCTGTCCATTCATTGATTATGGGGGCTGCATAGTCATCATTGTCATCTATAGCCCATCCCACTACTTGCATATCAAACTGCTGTTCCGGAAAAGGAGGGACAGCGGACCTAGAATGGCTCATCAAATTCGGAGAAGGGTTTGGATCCGTCACATCAAAGTACAGGCTATCCAGAGAAAAGGCAGAGTTAAGCTGCACGGAAGGGATGGATTTATGAAACAGATCGCTGATAGAAGCGTTGAACACGAACATTCCATTCTGCAAGCGTGCGGAGGGTACATCAGAATTGGACGACTGTCCTTCTTCAAGATGAATATAGGAAATTTCGACTTCGGGCTGAAAGGGTATGGGCACAACTCGCCTGGGTTGGTCTGTTGGGGTTATATGGTCGGTGGGGTTGAATATAGTGGAGTTAGGGTTGATGTAAGTGGAGCTGAGGGATATTTGGTTGATGTGGGAAGCGGCATTGTGCTTTGGCAAGGAGTTGGAAAGATTGTTTGGCTTTTGGGTTGGTGGAGGTGGAGCGTGGAGAGTCCCTTCATCTATGAGATCCTGAATCGCATGACGGAGACGGAAGCAGGAGTCCGTAAGATGACCAGCCCCTTGATGATAGGCACAATAAAGATTGGCTTTGAAGTTGGGCGAAGGGTTTTTAGGCAGAGGAGTCAGATCGAGAGGTTTCAGATGCCCTAACTGGATCAATTTCTCCATAACGGAAGACAGTGGAGTTTTAAACGTAGAGAAACTGCGAGGCTGATTACAGGGCCGATTATTTTGAGGGGCTTACACCTGGTTAATCTCAACGATGCGATTGGTTGCATTGGAAGGGGAGGCATTAGTGCTGCTGGTTGCTGTGTTAGAAGATGTCCCGCTGCCAAACAACGCGTTGGTGTTCCCTGAGTAGACCCGAGGCTTTGATTTCAGAGGGTTAGAGGACTCCCCTCTTGACAGAATCCCACTTTGTAGCGCATCCTCGATACCCAACCTAGATTCGAAGAAAGTATCAAAGTTCGAGGAAGCTTGGACAAGAACCAAATGCCTAGCATAATCGGGCTGAAGATTGCGAGAGATGATTCGGAGCTGATCTCTTTCGCTCTGGCGATCGGTCATCTGAGCAGCCTTCGTCCTCCATCTTTTGACAAAATCAGCGAAGGATTCCTTAGCTTCCATTTTTGTGGACTCAAGCTCTCGAGTTGTCATCTTGAGTTGGGAATTGTAACTATACTGCGAAATAAACGCAGCACCAATATCTTCCCACGTCCTCCTTTTAGCGATGTCAAGCGACAAAAACCAATGAAAAGCGGGCCCCGAGAGAGTTTGAGGGAATAGCTGGGACATGGCCTCGGGTTCAACAGCCAAGAGTTTCATGGCAGCATGGTAGCCGTAAAGATGAGTCTTCGGGTCACCACTCCCATCAAACTTGGCGAGGTCAGGCATTTTGAACTTGTCGGGAAGTTTAGCATTGGGATACAAGCAGAGGCAATCTAGGTCAATTCCCCCGGCGCTGATCTTCTCGGACTTGGACATAGATTCCTCCAGCTTGACGATCTTTGCCATGAGAGCAGTCATGTTAGGGTCCTGAACGGGTCTTGCCACAACGAGATTCAAATTTACTGCCTCCGGGTGAGCCTTTCTCGGGTTGGGCTGAATTATGATCCGCCCTGCATGGTTGGGGTCTTCAACAAAGATTGGCTCCGCATGGTCATCCTCATCGACCTCGCCTCCCGCTTCTGAAGCTGGCGGAAGACGAGTGTTGATAAGGTCATTGAGCCTAGTGAGATTTGCATCAGTCTGAGCACCCCTTTGCTGCATGGTGGCGATGCTGTTCTGAATGTTCATGAGCACGGTTTCAAGACTTAGTGGTTGCGGATGATCTGCCATGACGGAGGTTCCGGATGAACTTGACGAGAACGAAGAGGTAGGTGATGCCGAAGATTCAATTTCCTGGATAACTGACGGTGATCCTGACTGTAAGGCGGCCAACAGGGAACACGGAGAGTCTTCCGTTGTGACTGACTGAGCTGGCAACCTGACTAGCCTTTGAACCGAATTCTGATGCAGACGTTCCCAAGTGGGTTTGGCTTTCTGCCTCGATACTTTCCTTGGCGGCACAATGGTTCAGAATCCTGCCTTGCTTTGCTGTAACAAAAGGCTCAATAAGGGTCCTACAGCAACCTTACTCTAAACAAAAGACTTAAAATGATAACACAATCATCGTCGTTGGTGTCGCCCCTAGACTCTAAGACTATAGACGAGTCTATCTCATGATGTTCGGACGCTGCCAAAACCCTCAGATTTCCTTTCGAGAGTGTACCCTTGTTTGAATCAAATAATACTAAGAGATGTCAAAAATAGTCTAAGTCTTTGACTTTTCCGTTCTTGAAGTTTCAATTTTGAACTCGAAACAGCTCGGGATGGATGACGTGATGCCTTAACCGGGGTAGCATAGGCGACACCGTGCCATAGCCAAAGCGGTGTACGTGCTGCGCACGATAACCAAGGTGGTATAAGCACCACGGCATCTCCTCCGTCATTCTTTGTTTTCTGTTTGAAACTTTCAATTGGGTGTATAGACAAGGATTTAGAAAATCTTGATTTCCCGAAGTCTTGCGATCCTGGGGTTTGAAAATTTGATGACACGCACCTTTTAAGATGCATGACTCTTGATTGGGCCTAACAGCGTCCTAAAAAGCATAAGATAGACTCGCAAGAGAGAGACAACCTAGAAGCCGCCCTAAACATGCTCCTACGCAAAACGGTATGTATGTACAGTGCATGCGATAGTGAAAGCAGTAACACGTAGGCAGTATATGGGGGTTAGATGCAAGTAGATCTTACCCTGTAGGTACCTGTCCTAGTTTGGAGAGTGCTAGTGCTTTGTATATGCAAAAGGCTGGTTTTGGCTTGTAACGGGTTCCTTGGACTAAGGCCAAAGATATATCTCCCGTTGCCCGCGTAATCGTAGAGCAACAGTTGAACGGTACAATGGCCCATCATCGTCGAAGGTTGTTGGTCATTCGGGGTCCCCGGGCTCCGGTAAACTGTGCCGGATTGCCAAAATGATCCAACGAGGCTTATCCCACATCGATGCAAATGAAAATGCCAAAAAGTTTGATTAATGGAACAGAATTTGCAAATTCGCAAATGCCTTTTCAAATTTGGCTCTCTTTATTGATCAATACTTAGAGAAAACTACACGAGAGAATAATTGGAAAAGTCCTAGATTGGATTGGCCGGACACGAGGTCCTGTTTAAATCACCACTCCAACCTTCGGCAGCGCGAAGCTCACCGTTTTGATAGACTTTTGTAGGATTTTTCTCAAGCATTTTAAAAATCCAAGTACAGACCAATATTGATTCGATCCCCAGCAGAGTCGCCACTGTGGGCATGCGCGCTCGGAATTTCCGGATTCCAAAATGCGAGGGCCCAGATCGAGGGAGCGCGAGCGGGGAAGCAATCGCTCGCAAAATACAGAGTCGCCACTCGGGTTTGAAGGTCCGACACCCAAGGAACCGTATTTCGAAGCACTTGCCGCGCTGATTGATTTTGAAAAAGTTTAAGGAACCAGTCCGTCATAACCATATCTGGGTTCGGGAGCCAGGTTATGAGAGGGGAAAGGTTTTATGGCACCCCTCTCGCCCAATCCGGAGATCGGTCTTTACTTAGGCGTTTGCGAAAAATGCTTGTTTACGATTCTGTTTCATTAACCAATTTTTAGCCAATTAGGGCAGGGGAACAGTTAGTCGGGGATTTAAAACTGTAACAGTTTGCAAGATGTGATAGATATGGCATGGATGAGCGAGATGACAAATATTAAATGGAATAAAGTCCAAAACATCGATCAAACATCAAAACAGTGCTGTGTATGACTTTGGCTCGAACAAACGGCCAGCTTGCATGCGTGAATCCATCTGCATGCAAGCAAACCATCGCGCGACAAAGCCATACACTCGCGCGAGTGTTGATGCCTCACCAGTGGTTTGAATTTTATCCCCTTCTGGGCTCTGGAAGGACCAGTGCTCACCCAGGTACAAACCAAGCAGTTTATAAGTACTTGAAAGTAAACGATATTACAACAGGCAGACGGAAATATTATGGAAACATGACCCCTAAACAGTGGGGGTAACTAAACAGAGGCCAAGGCCAAGCTGCTCATGCAAGGGCAGTCCTTGGAAAACAAAGAACCATCGCGCGAGGGAGTGAGACACGCGCGCGATTATTCTGACTGGACTTCTAGGAATTGCTTTGCATGCTTAGGGCTCTAAGACATCTTCCAGAGCATCCCAAGAACATTCCAAACCAAGTGAAGCTATAAACTACGTTGAACTATGATTTTTAACATGCAAAGCAGTGAGCTAATACTTTTAAAAGACTTGAAAGTGACCATGAACATGACAAGAAACTTGAAGACCAGCATCCCTTCCCCACATGGTCCAATCTCGTGCAGACAGAACTGTCGCGCGAGTGAGTGGGACCATCGCGCGAGGGAGTGCATGGCAACGGCTCTTGAAACCTTGCTAGCTTTAGGGTCAGAACTGGTATTGATTACCAGCCTTGACCCTGCCAGCCCCCCTCAGGGGTTCGAACAGTGAGTAGAAAGGTATTATACCTTTGCTTGAGTGTCTTGGAGATGGCTTGAATGAGGTGGTGAGGCTTGGATAGTGATTATGCAGGAGTGTGTGTAATATGGGGTACTTGTGTTTGAGCTTTTCTTCTTCTTTCTTGAGGAAATATTGGTAACCCCTTGAAATGAAGCATGGGAGGGGGGGGGGGGGTTCTTATAGAAGGATGAGTTGGTTGGTGGCTAGACATGGCCATGCAACCAGCCAACAAGGCTGGCCACAATTGCTTGGTGGGGAAGTGGGGTAGTAAAGGTGATGGGAGAATGGGGTAGAGGTGGTGCAAGGGGAGCCCCCCAGAATGCTGTTCAGTCGACGAAACGGGGTCACATAGGCCTGTAGCTGCCTGATCACCACGAAACCCAGGCGAAAATGACAGGTGTTGACTATCGCGCGATGTAGTGGATACGTCGCGAGAGTGTCAAACAAACCCCGCGAGGGTCAACGGTCAAAACATTGAGTTTGACCACCACCTGGCACGTGAATCATCGCGCGATGGTCCTAGAGCATCGCGCGACTATTAAACCCGTTGTCCAGGTTTGGATTCAAGGGTTTTCAGGTTAAGGATGGGTTCCAAATACACCAAACTCAAGCCATTCCATGTTCTCGAGACTGTTTTCGACCTGATTCATCATCGGGGAAACAAGAAATCGAAAAATAAAGTAAAACAATCGGGAAATCAGATTGGGGTGTCTACACACTAACGAAACTGACAGAATACCTGCTGAACGAATATAAGAACCGAGAACCACTGAATTCTATTTTCTGCAGCAAAACAGAATGCAGAATGAATGCTAGAAGATATAGAGAGAGATGTGGGAGAAATTCGGCATAATATGTGTGCCTGGATGTAGTGGTCTATTTATAGGCCACTACGCACCCATTGTGAATGGATATGCACCTGATCTAGTCTGACCGTTGGATCAGATCCTACGGTCTTGATCGATCAGTCACACCCAGTTACACCAAACTGGTGTACTGTTTCGTTCACACCCAAGCAGATTTGATCCAATTCGTTGGATCGTGCCCATTCGTGGTCGACGGCTGCGATCGCAACTTTACGAACCAATGCACCCGTAGGCTTGAGTTGCACCCGATCGGAACCGTCCCGTGTGACTCACCTGCCACATGTGTGACACGCGACATCCACGTCAGCGCCACCTTACTGCTAACTCGCAATAAGAAATGGCGCTTAGCGCTGACGTGCTAAGTGCGCCGCTAAAGCGCCACAGCTCGCGCCGCGCGCGTGTGCGACATCATAGGGCTGTACCACACTAGATCATTGTTTATTCATATTAGGAATGTTTCCTAATATATACCACTTCAACATCTCTCAACTAACCAATGTGGGACAAAGCTCACAAAGAGGAAAACAAGCATTCTAAGAAAACAAGGAAATTTTACAAAACCAAAACGACGACTCTTTTATTTTGAAAATCTCTAACATGACTTTCAAGAATGAATCTTGCAGCAACGAAACTTTAGGTTCGGTCTTTCTTTTCTTCTTGAAACATATGATGAAAGATGATATTACGGCTACTCCAATGAGTACCAAAGGTACCGTAATTCCGAATGTCTATGAAAGAGACATCTTGGTTCTTGTTTTTTTCATAGTGCACCGAGGTAGTTGTAATTCAGAAATGTCACCACAAAGCCTTTTATTTCCGGCAATTGATATTGCACTTGTATTTGTGAAAACACCCTTGATTGGCAACTCTCCTTCAAAATGGTTAAAAGGCAAATTGAGATTCTTCAGGTCAAATGTCCCTAAGAATGTTGGAATTTGACCGGATAAGTTGTTGTGAGAAAGGTCCAAATTTTGAATACCTCTCAAGGATTCCATTGATGGAGGAATAGATCCTCCAAAGAAATTTCGTTGCATGTAAAGGTTTTCAAGGCTATTGCACTTACCAAGAGTGCTAGGAATTTCTCCAGACAAACCATTCTCTGAGACATCTATTTCTAGCAAATTTTTTTGGTTTACAACTTCTAGTGGTATGGGTCCAGACAAATGGTTGCGAGCTAGATTCAACCATATTAACAGTGAGGAGATGACCAAAAGTTGTCTTAGTATGCTCCCATTAAGGTTATTTTCAAAAAGTGTGAGCTCTAACAAATTCCGACAGCTGCCAAGACTTGTGGGTATGGCTCCCTCTAGTTTGTTTTTCTCCAAGTAAAGTTCATTCAGTAATGACAAGTTTCCAATCGAGTTTGGAATTTCACCTGAGATAGTGTTATTTGAAAATGCCAATCTTTTCATCTTATTAAGATAACCTACGCTATTGGGAATTGAACCTGTGAATAAGTTATTCTCCAAATATAAGGTTTCAAGATTCACAAGGTTCCCTATTGTTGAAGGAATAGAACCATGCAATTGGTTTCCGCCTAGTGTTAACATATAGGCAAAGATGGATAGATTGCCCACAGAGTTTGGTAGTACCCCTCCAAATTGGCTATCCCCTAGAGCTATTGATACCAAATTGCTACAGTTGGTTAAAGAACTAAGAAAGGCTAGTTCATCAGATCCTCTAGTTTCAAAATTGTTCTCATCTAGACTTGTCGAAAGTAGGTTTTGTAGGCTTCCGAAATCATTTGTTACTTTTCCATTGAAATTGTTAAGACCCAAATCAAGCTGTACCAACTCTGAAGAGTTGGATATTGAAAGTGGAACGGGGCCATTAAATTGGTTTCCGTAGTAATGAAGGAATTGAAGGTGAGGGAACATGAAACCAAATGTTGAAGGAAGATTGCCCTGAAGGCGATTATAGGACACTGATAATATGACCAGCAACAATAGATTGTACAAGGAAGGAGGGATTGTTCCTGAAATTTGAGTCATACCCAATGCTAAGTACCTTAGATTGTTCAATTGACCCAAAGCATTTGGGATACTTCCTCCAAAGGGATTGTCAGATGCACTAAAGGTTTCTAGAGCAGTAAGATTCCCAATCGACGGAGGAATCCCTCCGATTAGATTGTTCACATGAATGGAGAGTGTTATGAGTCTTGGCGTTGAATAACAAAGTTCTTTCGGAAACTCTCCAACCAGCTTGTTTTTGCCTACACAAAGATACCTGAGATTGGAGCAATGAGATAAGCTTGTTGGAATTGTACCTTCCAAACCGTTAAAGCTCAGAGTCAGTTTTTGTAGCTTGAAAAGATTACCAAGTTCAATTGAAATTTTGCCTGTAAAGCTGTTGTTAGAGAGACTAAGCTCCTGGAGAAAACTAAGGTTCCCAATATAAGGAGACAGAGAACCCGTTAGACCTTTGGATGTGAGGTCTACAACACTGACTCGTTCATGTCGACGACCACATTTGACGCCTTGCCATTGACAGACATGGAGAGATTCATTCCATGAGCTCAAGGCCTGTTGATATTCTTGGACGATATTTGACTTGAAGGTCAACAATGCATGGAAATCAGTCTCGTTACTAGTGAGATAAATCAGTCTCGTTACTAGTGAGATGAATGGTGTTAACAAGACTAAGGGATGATGTACTGTCACGTACGGGCAAAGGCTTTGATTTGAAGCAATGGGATGAGAATAAGAAATAAGGCTAGAAGATCAATGGAGATCAGAGATTTGGTTACAAGACTCATCATCGTGTGTGGTTTAATTTGAGTTCTCAATTATATTTGAACTACGTACTATACATGTAACATGAAGATCCAAGTTCAACCCACATGATATCTACCTAATTGACTCTAGTCATCTCATTGGTCAAGTCTTTGCTTTTTTTGTTTTTTGTTTGTCAATATTATATACATCAGCGGAGGTTAGTGGAGAAAGTTAGTGAGTTAGTCTACATGGGGTTAAGAGACTATCCATACTCATGAACCCACAAACCGTCCACAACAGGGCTCAAACTCTGGTCTTCCACAAAGGAGAGCCATGAGTTAACCAATTGAGCTACTAGCCCTTTGGTGTTCAAGTCTTTGTTTGCAAGTCTTTTTTTGGACGTCTTCATATTAGCACATGGGTCCTGGAAATGTGGGGTTGAAGAAGAGGACACTGATTGGCATTATTTGGAATGGAGCAGCTCACCTTTGTATCCCATCTCCTAATACCCCATCTAAACCTAATTTTCGAGGTCCCCAAAGAGATTTAATTTCACTAATCCGGAACGTTCATTTTATCGACAATGGGAAAACAATAACTTTGTTTGGTTTAAGTCTTAGAAAGTTATTTTTGAGAGTTGAGTGATAATGAATGGAGAGAGGTTGATTGAGAAATTTATTGAAAACTATGCCGTGAGTTAAAAATTACTCCCAAAGTTGGGAACCAAGCGGAGGGAGTCATTGCACAAGATTAGCTTCACGCTCCGTTGGATCGACATGCGCGCGAACAGATTGTGTTTTTTTTTAATCAAATATATACATGTTACGTCTAAACTCACATTTGCCATCTAAAAAAAATACTATCAGAACTCCGGTTTCCTATCGATGTCCTATAAAACTTCTTTACTGTTGAGATGGTTTTTTTTTTCCGCAGCGTCAGAAACTAAAACAATTCGGATCAATATTTTGAGACTCCCATGAGACCCATAAAATCGAGTTTTGAAAGGGCAACAACCACGATCAAGAGGCATGACCCTTCTAATTAAATGTTTCATGAAAGAGTGTCTACCAAGAGGCATGTTTCCTTCTAATTGAATGTCTTCAATTGACATGACATTTCTTAACTAGCGTCTTTAAAAGACATGACACTTCTTAATGTGTGTTTCTTCTAAAGATACAACTTTTCACATAAGAGTGCCTATAAGTCTATAAATAGGCTATTGGTTAAGTCATTCAATAGACTGAGAATTCCATGCAAAAAAAAAAAAAAGACTAACACTTCCGGATTGCTCTCTCTCTACACACACTCTCTTCCCAGAATTTTAGACATACCGGTATTTTGCAGAAATAAAATATTGGTTCTTGGTTCTTTTACTTTTGTTTAGCGGATATTATTTCTGTTTTCGTCTGTGCAAACGCGGATAGAAAGAACCTAGAGTTCTGATTCGTTTTATCTTGAAGGCAGATTTGCCGTAACCTGGTGCACACCTTTTGGTGGGGGCAAATATTGTCTTTAGGAAAGTGTTTTCCTAACGTGACTCGAATTGCTTCTACCGTTCCAAGTTTGAAGAGACGACGCCATTACATTCATCATTTTGAAGACCGTATTTCCAACACGCTTCTGTTCCAGCCTCACATTGTGGTTACTGTGGATTGCAAAAGGTTCTCATTCCGTCTCCTAAAGCAGCCGCACGGTGATTTTATATAATTTGTGGATTTCTGAAGGAGTGATAAGGATTTCACTTATGCAAACCAAAGCATAAGTGAAATGTTCCAAAGAGGCTGGTATTATTTTGAGACTTGCAAACCGAACCCACAAAATTTAGTTTGAAAGGCGGCATGGAAGTGATCTTGTAATCAGAAATGTTCCAAAGCGGCTGGCATTATTATTAATAATAGAGCTTCCAGAAATGAGAATTTTCACATTTTTGGTCTCGCTGGTGGGGCCGTACGCCATTTAACGGCCTTTGAATTTTCAACACCTTTGAAAATCTTTCCAGCAATTTTTCTGAGAGAAGAACCACAAAAGTACTTGTTAAATAACTGAAAATACATCCTTTCCCTACATTATTAGGGTGGGTTAAATACCTAGACTCCCCTCGAAGTTTACCTCTTTAACTCGTTCACCCCCTCTTAGAATTTCGCCTGCGGAAAGGAAAATAATTATTTTTGTTCTTGTTCTTGTTTGAAACTCAGAGAAAAAGAAGGGAGAGTTTTTTATGTTGTTTGTATTAAAATTTTTTTTTTAATAAGCAAAAGAGATACTAGTTAGTAATAAAGTAAAATTTCACCTGCAATCTCTGGATACCCAGCAAGAGTGTAAATTTCGGTTATTTCCCTTCCCCCTGCGCCAACACTTTCCCTCCCTTACTCCATCGATCGTTGTCGTTCTCCTTACCTCCGACGGCCCATTACAATTTGCATCAATTTTTTGCTTCGGCCCCTCCATGGTCGATATCGGAGATTATACACTACAGGTAAGTTCTCAAAGTCAAATCAAGTGATTTTAGAAATAACTGAACTTAGACGCCGCGCCAGAGTTTCTAGCCTCTAGGCCAGGGACATCGTTATTGATGCTCTATTTGTTTGCCAAAGTACTATGGGGTTCTAAAATCCATTGAAGACTGGAGTAATTAACAAAACCAAGATCAAAGCACCAGAGATACAGCGGAAAACAAAACAAACCAAAAAGACATAATGCAAAGGTGTTTGGCAAGATTCACTGTAACTTTGTAACGTAGAATGCAGGAGCTTTATCTAATAGTAATTAACATGATATGCATATCTGTCTCGATGAGAAAATGCAGAAAGAAGTAGAGATTAGAGATACAGTAATTTTTTCCATTATTAAGAATTTCCACAAGTCTCTGTCAAAAAATCTTATGCAATATCAAGAATTTTCGCAAATCTGGTCACTGGTGGGGCCATCCTTTATTGGCCCAAGAATTTTCAACCTCTTTGCAAATCTCTCTCCAATGATTTTTCGGGGCAAATTATACCTAAAGGCTCAAAGTCCTTCCACGCTCTTTGAATTTAGGGAGTTGATGGAACAGAAACAAAAAGATTATAATTTACTGCCAATTCACTCATTAAGATTAAGTAATTTGATGAGAAATAAATAGAAAAGTACACAAATTATATTGTTTTGATTGGCTCCTTCTCCTCTCTCACCAAAAGTGAGAAAATGATTCATTTCTTATCGCAATGTTTCTTATGGTACAAAGTAGGCTGTTACAGCCATGGCTCCACATTTGTAAAGCTTAAATTTCACGTCTTCTCTCCTTAATCTATAATGGACATGGACTTTCCTCCGTCTCACTGGTGCTACCGAATTTCTGCCTAATCCCAATGCAACGGACTCAGAATATGGAACGGATCCCCTTACTTCAAATATCAAACTTGTCATTTTTTTTTTTTTTTTGGCCAAAAGGATAACAATTACCATTGATGAACATAGAGAAACATACAAAGAGCATATCCAACCCTAATCAAAGGCATGGACAGCGATAACAAAAGGTAGGCTTTCCAACCAAAGACACCTAACATCCAAACCCTTACCAACCAAGCAGTGAAGCACACAGATACCAACACGTTTGACAGAAGAACACTCACACACAGAACACTCACCATCCTCTTGTTACCTGGCATAACATGGTTTGATTCTCAAGATATATCTCTAGGCACATACGGTTTTATCCCTTTTGGATGGCTGTCAGAGGAAGGCTTGATCGAGCTAGAGATTTAACTTCATAGCCAGGGTGTCATAGAAATCCAATTTGTACTCTTTGTAACCTGCATGAGGAATCTTTGGATCATCTTCTTTTTGAGTGCTAAGCAAGTCTAGAACATTAATGCTGCTAAGCTGAGTTGTATCCCTTCTGGTCCTACCCTTTAGTACTTCCAGAAAGTTGCTTGGTTCTGTTCCAATTTAAAAAAGAGAGGTTTACCTAATGCTCTTAGAAGGCTTGCTCTAGCTGCTATGGTCTATTTAATCTAGCAAAAAAGAACAGCAGAATTTTCAAGGGCATTCTAAGATGGAACTCTGTCATGGGCCAGATTGAATCTGAAGTGAGAATTAAAGCTACCCAAAGCACAAATGTCAACTTGCATATATGAAACTGCATTTTACTCAATAGGTTGACTTCTTTGTAGTTATATATAGGGATCTTGCCATTGTGTTTTAGCCATGCATAGTTTTTTTTGCTCGGTTTTGATCGGTTTTCTAATAAACTTATTAGTTACCAAAAAAAATAAAAATGTGGCATAACTAGACCACTACCTGACTTTGCTTTTGACTTTTGAGATAGAGTGTGCTTCTTTGAATGCTATGAGGAAACCCTTTAAAGCCTCGCTGTTTAAGCTTGCTTAATTTCTCTGCCTCAATGTATTTTTTTCATATCTTTGTGTTTCTAAATCAGCTTATGCTCGCCTTGACAAATCCCTAGGAAACTAATTCCACTGTCCACTGGCCCGCAGGGGTGCTTAATTTCTATGCCTTAGTGTATGATCTCTGGAGAGACAAATCTCCGAATTTTCAGCACAAGCATCTAGATAATAGTAATGAAAAGATAGAGGAGGCTGCGATAGCTTGTTTGGCATCGTGGAGATAGATTGATCCTTCTGCAAGACACAAGAACCTAGGTGATATACGGGATATGTCTAATATAGATGTTTTAGGCAGCCTTAATTTTGTCACTATTGATTCTATGAAGGCCCAGTAGCCTTGTCCTGTTATGCTCTAGTTGCTATCAAGGATTGATATGGCTGCAGCTGATGTTTGCCCTTTCTTTCTTTTCTGGTTTCTAATTTTTTTTTGCTTGTTTGGACTGCAAAGATATTCCCACTCGTGGTCTTTGATTCTCCTCCGTTTTGTCATTTGTGCTTCTAGTAAGAATTAACTTACAAGAAAAAAAAAGTTCGCTCTTTTCATCCCAATAAAAACATTCATCTTGTGTTTGCTCGTCTTATAAGACACATTGAGCACGAAAAGGAGAAGTCGAAGGTACACATAAAGCTTACTTGAGATGGGTTCTGGGTCGACATGAGTAATGCAGTTTACAGTACGAAAGCATAAATGATCATGCACGAAAACCAACACTACAGGGTCATGGTGGGCATCAAGGTGATTGAATTCATGCTTGCTCATCTAGCTATCTATGCTTCCCTAGCAAGGTAAAACTAACGAGAAATAAACCGAATGTCAAAATGACACTGTTTGAATTCCATTGAAGATAGGACTTCTATTGACTTTCACCCAATGTTTTGAGTAGTAGTTGAAGTATTTTGTTGTGGAGGGATTTCATCTTCAGGGGAAGAATAATGTTGAAAATGGAAGATAGGTGCAGGAAATTCTGAAGGATTTCGAAGTGAATTAATATGTGACATCTTCGTGTAATGTAATTCTAAGCCCTTCTTTGCATTGGGGCCAACTCTTAGTTTTCTCTCTCGGGTGAGCTGCTTCACCACAGTTCGTCGTAATTTAAAATTTTCATGTACCAAGGTTTGCAGAAGAGCTTATGTATAGTGACGTGAACCCCAGATTTTTCGTTATCTGCCTTGAATATTTCCAAACGATGCCCCTGCCGTGTGTGTGTGTGTACGAAGACACATTAAACACAAAAAGGAGAAGTCCACGATGTACATAGAACTCATTTAATATGTTTATGGGTTCTGAGTCTTGACATTTGAGCAATCAACTTTAAGAACTTAATTCACCGGTTTGTGCCAAAATGATTTTGTCGAAGTTATTTTTAGCTTGCTACAATTCCAAAAAGTTGAAATAGAAAAGTTGTTGACTCGGTTTGATGTCATTTTGCACGAGCTCAAATCAGAACATTAGATTACAACCATCTAAGTTTTGGCACAGCTAAAGTTGCTGCCAAATTTAGCACCAAAGAAAACTCCCAAATTTTTCACAGCATAAAAGAACAGCGTATTGACATCCACTTTGCCTAAAAAAAAACCTACCAAAATATTACTTTCACAATCGATATACTAATTAATGGCTGGAATTGCTCTAACCAAACGAAAGCATAATTGATCATTCATGAATCTGGATGTTCTTGAAAACCCATATCGCAGGGTCGTTACCAGAAGCATACATGATCATTCATGAATCGATATACCAATGGGTGGGCATTGTCAGGTGATTGAATTCATGCTTGCCTCCCACCATTGTCTTGCTTGCTCCTAACATTGTCTAGCTATCTATGCCGCCGTAGCAAGGTCAAAACCAAGGAGAAATCAAATCCTTTGTCGGTGTTCAATTCCACAGCAGAAAGAAATTTTGAACATTGAACAAGACAAGCAATTATGTAACTCCAAGAATAGCACTAGTTCGATCCAGATTTGCAGGAACATCAAGTATAGAGACTTTGCTTTGTCCAGTTTAAAAAGTTATTAAGAGTCGAGTATCATTGTCAGAGTGTTTTGTCACGGAAATGCTAAATCGAGTATCATTTGCATATTTCTTTCTTTAAAGATGCTTCAATTCTTGGCACTCCAAACTATTTGGTCAGCTTGGCTTATTTCTTCATTTTTTGAGATATTTTCTCCTTGTGTATTTTTTTTCAACATTTCCTGCAAATCTTTACAGATTGTCCAATTCATCTTGATGAAACTATGTGAGGAGAACAACAAAATAAGATAATGAATTACCTTAAAAAAAAAACTAACAATAAACAGTATACAGCTTTTGCATTATTGTCCAACGTAGTGAAGAAACAGATTTGAAAACAAAAGCGAATATACACAAGGCAAAGAGAAGTCGAAAACATACTTAGAAACTTATGCAATATTGGTAATTATGTTGTCCTAACATATAATTCATGCAGCATAAGATGAAAGCATTACTGGATACTGATATCAACTATCAATCAGACTTATTCTTTGTTGAACATACCCACACTAAAGGGTCATAGCGAAGGTGATGGATTCTTGCTCTCTTCCAGCATGGTCTCGCTATCCATGTCACCCTAGCAAGGTAAAACCAAGGAGGATTAAAGCCAATGTCAGAAATAAAAGGAGAAGTGTCACGCCCCAAATCCGGGAACATGACCGGCCATGCACCATGAAGCAATCATGGGACACGAAGCCTGATTAAAAATAATGTTAACAACTTGAAACAAATAAAGAAAAACTGGATATTTTATTACAATAAAATGCGCAACTCCAAACTAATGTTTTTTTTAAGAAAATGACACAATATCCCATATTTTCCAATCTCCAAACTCCATAATGAATTGCCAATAAATAAAAGTGCGGAAGCGGTTTGACATGATAAAAGAAATAAAATTGCAAACGCCGTAGAGGTCCAAACACGAGGTCCCGACAACGCCGTAGAGTCCACTATAATGCTCCATGAACTAACCTGAAAAATAATGTGGAATAAATCCGTTAGCTGATGAGCTCAGTGAGTAATTAAACATGCTAGGGTAAAGAATACAACGCGGCATACTTTTAAACAAAAGATGCTCTGGGTTCCAAGAAATGGTTTCAAACAATAAGGGTCGATGGTTCAACAATTCATATCAAGGAACTAAATAACGAACGACAAAGTCAATGGCTCACAAAAGGTATCGACGAGATGAATCACTGTTTGACGATTTATCACAAGAACAATCCGGATAACAATAACATGCTTTTTATACCAATAGGTCTGCTCAATAATATCAGAACGATGAACCACAATAAACGGAAATCCAAACCAAAGTGGGAACCATATCTTTCAATCGCCAAGTACCAAATGCCAAATATTTTCTCAGGGCTTAACCCCGTTGGATCCAACATCGTACTTAGAGTCACCACAGGATGGCGCCTGGGACCTTTTCCCTCAGCCGATCCGGAATAGGGTCACAGGGTATTTCACTAGTCTTTTCCCTATCCGTTGAGCACTAGAGTCATAGGGTATTTCACAAGTCTTTTCCCTAGCGGCCAAAGTCACCACGATATCTCACGGGTCTTTTCCTTGGACTTAAATAAATATAAACATAGTCCACGGTCCCAAACACAAATAGAACAATGGCGAGCCGGAGGCACCTGCACCAGGATTATTCTCCGTGCCGTTGCAGAGTCATAATAATATTAAGGAGTCAACGAACGAACAACAAGAAAAATAAGGGCAATCCAACAATCCTATTAATTTTCATCAGTGAACCTTGTATGCCGAAGGGTACATCAATTGTCAATAATTATGAGAGCAACGAATAAAAATAATTATCATCGGATCACAACCAATAACGAATTGTCAAGAATCGATAGGCTCAAGAGGATTCCAAGAAATGGATCACATATTTAACCACTCACCTCGATTGGATAGATAAATCGCGAAATGTAATATTGCTCGAGTACTCTGCTAGTCTGAACAAAAGAATGCATTACGAAAATCAATTCAATGAAATTGACTACGCTAGTTACCAGTGAAACTAATACCAATATAGTTACTTCTAATATTGACATCCCTTAAGTTAACTCCAGGAACAACCATTAATCTCTCAATTCTCTCGCCTCGACACACGCACACACTGCACATGCATACAGGTTCATAATATACTAATATATATACATATTCTCACACTTGTAAACCAAGCACAACACACACTACAACCAACACCCCATGCGCACAACCTCATCTCCATTGCCGCCCCTCCTTCTCTCTCCTCCGTTCACTCGGCACCACCAAACAAAACCCCACTGTTTTCCCAAATCAAAGCCCCTATTCTATGTGTTTGTATAACCATAAACTATATACTCAACAAGGAAGAAAAAGAGACGATGAAAACCTTACCCGAAGATTCACCGATCCAAAAACTACCGCGAACTCTCAACTGTGGCTTCTCTCTTCCTCCCTCTCGTTCTCAACTTTTTGGAATAAAATAACCCTAAACGCTTCCTCACCCTAAAAAAACTGTCCATGTTCAAACTTAAAACTTATCTAGTCTAATTACACAATCTACCCAACATTATTTTTTACGTTAACTAATCACTTGTGGGGATCGATCCATTCCCAGTTTAACCAAACTTAGGATTTTAAGCGATACGTGTAACTGATGCCAAAAATAAGCAGCCCAACATATATATATTTTTTTAGCAAGAAGTTTGAACAGAAAAATGAAAGATTTAATTATTTGCGTTAAAAATATTATTATTATTATTTTTTTAACTAAAAAAGTGGGATGTCACAAGAAGGTTAAACCATAGAAGGATGAATTTACAAAACATTGAGTAAGATCTTCATTTTCTCGTAAAATTCACATTTTAACACGAAAGGATCCTTTTTCGGATAAAAAAAAAAGATACGAAAAGAAAGAGGAAAATTGCTTTAAATGCACCAGAAGTCCTGTAGTATTAAACTAGTGCATTTACACTAATATGTAAAGGGTGTCCCCTCTTTTTTGATGTCCATTTGACGCTATATTGTATGCCAAAATTATCCTTCAACTACTTATTTTACCATCGTAATTCAATTATCGTGTGTGCATACCGTTTCTTGTTTAAGAAATCGACCGATTCACTATGATTTGTTTCATGATAACACTACCAAATTCCACACCTTCGAATGGCATGGACAGATCACGAACCATTTAACAGTCGATCCTTTCTTTTGAAACGACAAAAATTTTATTTGAAAACTTGATAGGGTACATCAAGTCAGGGGAGAGGGGAGAGGGATCCAACCAAAGGTTGGATAAACATCTAAAGAGGGCAAAACCCTACAATCCAAGAGCAAAGTGCCCGAACACCTAAGGGCCTTAAAGTGCTCAAATCAATCACATACAGCAAGAATAAAATAAAAAGCCCTAAACAATGCCCAAATATAATCATATAAGCCTAAAACAGCCAAAACCCATACAAAGTATGAGCCAAAATGCTGAAATTTGGTGATTTGATATTAGAAGAGGCAGATCTAAATAAAAAAACAAATAAAAGAGATAGTTCTTACTTGGAGCTACGTATCCAATGGTTCCCCTTATTGCAGTTGAACTACTTATACTTGGGGTGGTGAGCTCCGCACGAAATCTAGCTAGACCGAAATCTCCAACATGGGCAACCATGTCACTGTCAAGAAGGATATTACTTGGCTTTAAATCACAATGAATAATTGGCCTTCCACATAGGTGGTGAAGATAATCGAGTGCACAAGCTACATTAATGGCAATGTCTATTCTTTGCAGAAGATTGAGTCCCACGAACTCATGTCCCCCATGACTATTTGAACTCGGAATTGGATGCAACCAATTATCTAGACTTCCATTTGGCATGAACTCGTAAACTAGAGCTCTAAACTCATTCCCTTGAAAATCCACACTAGAACAAGAAGTTATGATCGAAACCAGGTTTTGGTGTCGAATATTCCTGAAGGCTTCGCACTCAGCCATAAAACTCTTGGTAGCGCCACGAGTTTTTAGGTCAAGTACTTTGACCGCAACAACAAACTCCCCATTTCGGTCAATAATACCTTTATACACATGACCAAAACTACCAAAACCAAGCAGATTCGCGCGTCGAGGAAAAACCTTCAGTTGCTTTGAGTAGTTCTCCATAAGTGACTTTCGAGAATGAATTTTTCAGCAATGAAACTGTAGGTTTGGACTTTCTTTTCTTCTTGAACTTCTTGAAAAAACATACAATGAAAGTTGATACTGCGGCTACTCCAATGAGTGCCGAACCTACTGTGATGCATAATGTCAGTGAAAGAGATATCTTGTTTCTCGATTTTTTCGTGGCGCACCGAGATAGTCGTAGTTCAGAAATGCCACCACAAAGTCTATAATTTCCGGCAACTGATATTGCACTTGCATTTGTAAAAACACCCTTTATCGGTAACTCTCCTTCAAAATTATTGAAAGACAAATTGAGATTCTTCAGGGCAAATGTCCCTAAAAATCTCGGAATTTGACCGGATGAGTTGTTCTCAGAAAGGTCCAAATTTTGAATACCTCTCAAGGATACTGTCACACCCCAAAATGAGAAGTGACCGGCCATGAACCACAAGACCAAAGCTCGTAGAACATGTAGCCTAAAAAGAAATTTTATAAAAACTCCCAAAGCAAAGATCCACCAAACAGTCAACCATTTTTTTTTATTCAGAACATTCCCAACCAATAAATTCCACAAAAGAAAGGGGCACAAACATCCCATGAACCAATGAAATCCAGTGATCCAACTGTAATAAAAGAATCTAGATGTCTGACAAAATATTTCAAATGCGGAAACGATTAATAAAATATAAATACAATGAGACACCCTAAGGAGGTCAATACAAAAAATCCCCGAGATGCCACCAGAGTCTTTGCTTAATTCCCCAACTTGCCTGAAAAGAAGTTGGAATAAATCCGTCAACTGACGAGCTCAGTGAGTAGCAAAGCATGTATATTAAATACAGTTCCAAAATAGGGATCAAAATAATTTACCATATCAACATAAATTTGGCATATGCGGTGAACAACAAAATAATCCATTAATCCAATTAACGATTCATCCGATAAGTCTTAACGGTGATCACAATACAACCTCCAACAACAATGGGGAACCACAACCAAAATCAATAGTACCAAGTGCCAGTGAATAAATATCCCAAAATTGGATCCAATATCGAATCTTAGGGTCACCATGAGTAGGCAGCCCGTGGAACTTTTCCCCAAGAATGATCCGGTCTATAACAACCGTTGAGCATTAGGGTCACTAGCCTATTCCGGTCTCTACCCTAATGGCCAGAGTCACCCGTACACAGAGGATTAATTTTCCTGGACTTCCAAAATATGTTCCCATCAATATCCACAAAGTTCTCACCAAAAGATTATTCAATCAACAAATGGTTTCACCGATACCGCATGCCAATTTAATATAATCAAATATAACAATGTGTTTCCAATTTCAATCATAAATTTTCCAAAACAACAATTTAAGGGAAGCGGGGAAGTTTGAAAGTACATAACATGCTTAACCACTCACCTGGGCCAAAAGTAATGCAACTCAAATCGCGCAAAATGAGCTAACCTGAACAAAGAATCATATAGTAATACTATAACTAACTGTAGCAATTACGACTGATGTAAAATTACAATTAACTAATCCTAAAGCTAACTCACTCACTCACTAACCGTGTTCGCCATTCCCAAACTCACAGCACAACTACTTAGTCTAACACACTAGTTGTATAAGCACACCACCTCACCCATTGAACTCTCCTGCTACATGAAGAACTATATCATTACTCCCTTAATCTCCAACACCACCATCTCCCAACAACACCAATCAAAGCAACGTGCCAACTCACTCACACAAACATGACAGCATGTGCACATCATCACCCCGCACCCTCAAAGCACCACCGCACACTCGGATCCACTTACTGTATAAGAACCACAACAGCACATGCACACCCATATCTCTCTCTCTCTCTCAACACAAAATACAAATTAACTAATTTACCCAATATCAGTCCATGCATCCTATTGCTATGGGAAGAGGTGGATGACAGAAATGAGAGAGATGGGAGTATATTATTACCTTGAAGTTAAGAACCCCAGTAAAACCCTTCTTCGAAGTTCGACGGCAGCCCTCAAAAATCAGAACTCTTCTCAATGCTCTCTAAAGAATAACCCTAACACCGTATGTATGTATGCTTATATATCGTCCCTCGTAAGTTGATAACACTACCCATTCACACACGTTTCCCCTAAATACAATGGATGGATAAAATAGAGCATCTAATTACGATACAAAACTAATTACTAAAATTGATTAAACTTATACCCTCAAAACAATAATAATAACAACTATGCCCATAGTGCACATAAAATAAATAATTAGGATCCGACCACAACACCCAATTAAGAAGTGGCTTGTAAAATTAATTAAATAAAAAAATGTTAGGCCGTAACATCCTTCCCCCCTTAAAATAAATTTCGTCCTCGAAATTGCATACTAACCTCATTCATACAAATGTGGGTAATTCTCGTGCATCTCCTCATCACGCTCCCAAGTGGCTTCTTCAACTGCGTGGTTGCGCCACAATACTTTAACCAATAGAATCATTTTGTTGCGAAGCACTTTCTCCTTCATATCCAGAATCTCTACTGGTTGCTCATCATAGGTTAAATCGTCCCAAACATGAAGTGGCTCACAATTAATAACATGGGACGGACTACAAACACACCTCCTCAACATCGACACATGGAAACATTATGAACTCGAGCCAAACAAGGCGGCAACGCCAAACGATAGGCCACCTCAACTATCCTTTCCAAAACCTCAAACGTCCCAATGTAGTGAGGACTCAACTTTTTCTTTTTGCCAAACCGAATAACATCTTTCTATGGGGACACCTTAAGAAGTACAACATCTCTAGTTACAAACTCCAAATCCTTCCAATGACTGTTCAAAAAAGTATCTCTTACAATATGACCAGAAATTGAACTCGCCCAAATCTATCAAAGAAGTTAATCAACCAATCCCGTCAATCAAATTAAGACTCCCAAAATTGTAAAGAATGTCAAAATAATAGTCACTAGATTTCCATCATTTAAAAAAAAAATATTCATAGGGCCATCTAATTACTCCAAATCCTTCCTACGATTATCTGCATAACTTTTCTATCTATTCCAAGTGGTTACAAACCTGTCCCAAATAGTGCTTTTTTTTTTTTTGGCATCCTCCAAGTCAAGTCCTAAAAGTCACCTTTTTTCAACCTCATACCACTGGATAAGGGATATACACTTCCGGTCCACACAAAACCTCATATGGAATAACTCCCAAACTCGAATGATAATTGTAATTGTACGCAAATTCCATTAACGACAATTGATTATCCCAATTTTCTTTTCACTCTAAGCTATATGGTCTCAATAAATCCTTCACGAGAGTCCAAAAGCCTATGAAATCTAGAATAAAATTTTAGAAAACAAGGAAGGCTCCCAAACTTCACACCCTATTCCACGTGTTCAGCAATGGTGGCAAGAGCAAATTTATTAAATAAATGCAATCTAAGGAGGTTTGGAAAATGGTACTAACCAAGAATCAAATTGCAAGACCTGTTTTGGGGCTGGCTGAGGAAATTGACTGGGTATGTTCTCGGATGATTGGTGCCTCTATCCCTAGCAGAATCTACAAACTCTCGTTGGCAGCTTCTATCTACTGGATTTGGCGCGAAAGGAATGCCAAAATATACCAAGGTAAAGCTCTTCCTGCTCCTCTCTTGGGCTCTCACATTATTAATGAAGTTCGGGCATGCCTATGCTCTTGGAGAGGCCTCAAGCGGACTGATGGGAACCTTTTGTTGGCTGATATCTGGGGCTTAAATTCTAGGATTTTTAGTTCCTAGCTGGTTGTTGTTTTGTCGAATTCTGTTGTCTTCTTTTAGCCGGTGTTTAGGCTTTGGCTCTCTTTTCTTTTCTTGTTAAGGCTCCTTGTTGGTAGCCATTTTAGAGTTTGTATTCGAATTCTCTGCATATTCTGTTTGTTTGTTCTATAAAGTGGTTAATTTACCCAAAAAAAAAAGTTCAAGACGTCTACGAATAGTATTGCTGAAGTATAAACAAGATTTTACTCCATTGAATCATCCAAAAATCTCATGGGTCATTATACATATATCCGCAGCCTTTATCAATTACCCAAACTCAATGGTGTCTTCAAAACTAATAATCGAACTAATTAGCCGCTAGTCTCACTTCCCAAATAACGTACAATACATATCATCGCCTAAAGATCCTAACATTGAACTTGTAACTTGAAGACCACTCCATATACTAACCCAAAATTTAACACCACAGAATATTCCCTTGTAATTGCAAAACCACGTCTCTAAATTATCCCCAAAAGTAAGAGTTCTAACCTTTCGCAATAAATAAATTAAGAACCCCAAAACTACTAATTTGATCAAGTCGGTAACACTCCATATTTACTTCTACGGCACAATAACAACTCTAATCTCATAAGTTTATCCAATCAAATTTTCTCTCTCCCAACCTTCCCATAATTTCATGACAGCGATACCGTAATGCATTAAAATTTCAAATAACCATCAGTGCACTCCATATTCTCATTGTCTAATCACCAAGCATACTGTAACAATCCCTTTTCATAGACTCAAACCAACCCAAGCAGTCACATGTATAGCCATAGCCCAATGCATGCCAATACTAATCAAGCAATCATACCCTTGCCAAAGCCTATCTATTTACTGTCAAATTCTCGCAACCAAAAAAAAAATTAATACTATGGTTAGAAAAATCCACTTTCAACAGTCGACTACTCCCACTCTATACCCACTAGTCGTAAGGTTTTTTTTTTTTTTTGAAACGACGAATCATAGAAATCCTAACCATCAACAAGTTTATAGGGTATTCACCTAATAACCATGAAGGAATTCATGGTGTAGTTCCTCAAACAAGCTTAATTATTGACCTCTCATAATAGAACATAGCCAAATCTTTACTAGGATCTCAACCATAGGGACAAAGGACCAATCAAACAACAACAATTCAAGACTATCCGGGACGTACCGAGTACTACAAGTAAGAAACTCTTGGCACACCCTCACACAATTAAGCTAGCCCATCGTCAATACCAAATTGAAGCAATCCTCTAAGTTACATTCTTCAAGTCAATTTCCAACTGTACTACCACCAATACTTCTTACGATTCAATATCATACTCCAACTACATTCCGTGACCAACATACTTGTAAAATAAGGGCAACGATCCAAATAACGAATAAAATCACATATGCCACATTCTCCTCCAATATCCTATCAAAAGTCTACAGAAAAATAATGTTACCGCAACTGTGTCACCCAAAGACTGGTATTTCTTTAATACTATGTGGGTACCAATACACATCAAATAACAAAAGTTCTTACAAATGGCAGTAGGACTCTGGGGACTCGGACCTCCACTAAATGAACATGATACAAAATGAATGCAAAACATTTGTTTTTTCAAACCAAGGCTCTGATACCACAAACCATTGTGGAAGGAATAGATTCTTGAAAGAAATTTTGATGCAAATATAGGTTTTCAAGGCTATTGCAGCTACCAATAGTCCCAGGAATTTCACCAGACAAACCATTCTCGGAGATATCAATTTCTGCTAAATTTTTTAGGTTTCCAACCTCAGGTGGCAAGGATCCAGACAAATGGTTGCGAGCTAGATCCAATCTAATTGACAGAGAAGAGACCATCAAAAGTTGTGTTGGTATGCTCCCACTAAGGTTATTTTTAGAAAGTGATAGCTGTAACACATTCCGACAGTTGCCAAGATTCAAGGGTATGGCCCCCTCAAGTCTATTTTTCTGCAACTGAAGTTTAATCAGCAATGACAAATTTCCAATGGAGTCTGGAATTTGACCTAAGATATTGTTGTTGAAAAAGTAAAACTCATGCAGCTTATGAAGATAACCTATGTTACCGGGAATCGGGCCTGTGAATAGGTTATCATTCAAACTTAAGGCTTTCAGATTGACTAGGTTCCCTATTGTTGGAGGAATAGATCCACACAATTGATTTTGACCCAGTGCCAAGAAAGAGACAGAGGTTGATAGATTTCCCACAGAGTCCGGTAGTACCCCTCCGAATTGGCCATTCTGCAAACCTACCCTCCACAAGTGGCTACAATTGGTCAAAGAACTAGGAAAGGCAGGTCCATCTGATCCCTCAGTCTCAAAATTGTTAAAACCAAGATTTTTCCACTCGAGATTTTGTAAGTTTCTGAAATCGTTTCTTACTATTCCAGTGAAATTGTTTCTTTGGAATTCTAGCTGTACCAACTGCGAACAGTTGGATATTGAAAGCGGAATTGCGCCATTAAATTGGTTGCCCCATAGCTGAACGAACTTAAGGTGAGGGAACATGACACCGAATGTCGGCGGAAGATCACCGTGAAGTCGATTAACAGCCACGGATAACCAACCTAGCGACGATAGGTTGTATAAGGAAGGAGGGATGGTACCTGAAATTTGATTGCCACCCAACCAAAGTTGTCTTAAATTATTCAATTGACCCAAAGAATTTGGAATACTTCCTCCAAACTGATTGTAAGTGGCACTAACGTTTACCACAGAAGTAAGATTCTCAATCGACAGAGGAATCTCTCCAGTCAAATTATTCTCATGAATGTATAGTGATTTGAGTCTCTGCAATGAATAAGCAAGTTCTTTTGGGAACTCTCCGACTAGCTTATTTTCATCGACAAAAAGGTACTTGAGATTGGAGCAACGAGATAGGCTTGGTGGAATTTTCCCTTCAAAATCGTTAGAGCCCAGATGCAGTTTCCATAACTTGAAAAGATTACCGAGTTCAGTTTGAATTGCACCTGTGAAAGTGTTGTTATAGAGGCTAAGCTCCTGGAGAAAACTGAGGTTTCCGATATAAGGAGACAAAGAACCCGCTAGACCTCTGGACGTGAGGTCTATAACGGTGACTCGTTTGTGTCGACGGCCGCATTTGACACCTTCCCAGTGACAGAAATGGAGAGATTTATTCCATGAGCCCAAGGAATATTCTCAAAAAATGTTTGACTTGAAGGCCAATAATGCATGAAAATCGGTCTCGTTGCCAGCAACATTAATAGTTTTTGTCACGCCCCAAAATGAGAAGTGACCGGCCATGAACCACAAGACCAAAACTCGTAGAACATGCAGTCTTAAAAAGAAAATTTATAAAAACTCCCAAGTAAGGATCCACCAATCAGTCAACCATTTTTATTTAAGAACATCCCCAACCAATAAATTCCATCAAAAGAATGGGGCACAAACATCCCATGAACCAAATAAAATCCAACGTTCCAACAGTAATAAAAGAATCCAGATGTCTGATAAAATGTTTCAATGCGGAAGCGATGAAATAAAACAGTAAGTTAGGATGAGACGCCCTAAGGAGGTCAACAAAAAAAAATCCCCGAGATGCCACCAGAGTCCTCCTAATTGTCCAATTTGCCTGAAAAAGAAGTTGGAATAAATCCGTCAGCTGACGAGCTCAGTGAGTAGTAAAGCATGTATAATAATACAATTCTAAAACATGGCTAAAAATAGATTATCACGTTAACATATTTTGGCATATGAAGGTGTACATCAAACCAACAAATAAGGCCATAAATCATTTACCAAATAGGTCTCAATGGTGATCACAAACCAATCTCCAACAAAATGGGGAATGACAATCAATATCGATAGAACTAAATGCCAGTGAATAAATGTCTCATAATTGGATCCAATATCGAATCTTAGAGTCACCACGAGTAGGCAACCTATGGAACTTTTCCCAAAGAACGACCCGGCAAAAGAAAGCCGTTGAGCATTAGAGTCACCGGCCTAACCCGTCTCTTCTCTAATGGCCAGAGTCACCCGCACACTGAGGATTAATTTCTCTGGACTTTCCAAAATTATGTTCCCAATAATATCCACAAAATTCTCACCAAAAAAATTTATTCAAACAATAAAAGATTTCACTAAATGTTTCACTGCATGCCCGATTTAAGTAACCAAATAAACAGTTAAAGGTTTCCAATTTCAATCATAAAATCTTCTAAACAATAATTTACAGGACACGGGGAAGTTTGAAAATACGTAACATGCTTAATCACTCATCTGGATCCAAAGCTAATGTAAACGAACAACGCGAAACGAGGTTAACCTGAACAAAAGAACAATACGAACTGATCATCTAATCTGCAAATTGCGCTGACCATGAAACTAGCTAGGGAATGATGTATGAATAAACTACCCAATCTCCAATTTAGGTTTCTACTTCGGTCAGCACCAAACCAAAACTATAACACCCCAAACTTTGATTTTCAATTCCAAACCATGGGTCTCCTACGTAGCTAGCCACCTGTTCTCCATTCTCCAACTTTACCACAAGGACTTGATTCACACAAGCATAACTATATGTACACCACTTGTACGTATAACATAGGATCAAAACCCAAGATCATTTGTTTCCTTCTACAACTGTTAATATCAAAACCATAACCCCACACTTGGCCGATAATCTCCATGGTGCACACCGCCACTACCACGCACAACACACACCCTGTAGAGATCCGTAATTTTTTTTTTTTTTTTTGGGCTCTCAAAAATTTTTATTTTTATTTTTTTTTCTTCTTTATATATAAAAATATAATTACTCGGTGTGGATATTCGGTGTAGCGTATTCGTGGAAGGGTACAAGGGTAATTAGACAAAAGGAGCATGTGTATGTGTGTAGTGAGAGCATGAGATATTTTCCCAATTCTATGATTTCTCCAGGGGAGAAACTATCCCCATTTTCATCTCTCTCTCGGCAGCCCCTCTCTCTCTTCTCCTCTCCTCCGAATTTCTCTCTCACTCTCCCAAGTTCTCACCAAAAACCCTCCAAATAACCAAAGACCAAGAAATTCAACCTCCAATACACTTCCTACATGTGATTTCAACGTCAATTTCAGTGGGTTTGAGCTCGGATTGAAGTTTTCCGGTTGATTTCAAGTTTTGGAGTCAAGGGTTCGGGTAATCTCGTGGGTTCGTCTTTGGAACTCGAGGTAGGGATTTCTACCTCGTATTACATGTAAATTAGGTGTTCTTGTGCCTTATTTGAGTTTGAAATGGTTGTTGTTGAGTTTGGATCGAGATCTGTCGTTGCTACGCAATTCGCCTGATTTTTTTTCGGTTTCCTATCGGTAGCACTCCTTCCCTACCGGTAGGCTGCCTCAGCTATTTTATCGTGCAAAAACCGTGGCTTTATTGTTCAACTTTTGTACCGGTAGGACTTGATCCCTACCGGTAGAACGTTAAGAATTTCCCCTGTTCCTACCGGTACCACCTGTTCCCTACCGGTAGGCCCACAGTAAACCAAAGTGTGGTCCTTTCCATTTCCATTGTGTACTGGTAGGACCTCATTCCCTACCGGTAGAACTTCAGTCCCAGTGCCTGATTTTTTTTAAGTCATTCAAAGTGCTTGTTTGAAACTTTTTCTCGCTAAAATTGGTTCATTATGCAAACTCGCTAGTATTCGGAGAATATTTCTCGTTTATGTTGTATCCAATAGGTTTACTCATATATGCTTGATAATGTTTGAGCACATAAATGAAATGCGACAGCTTGACATATAATACCGAGTAGTTCGAAGGGTGAGTTGAGATAACAATTTGGGAACAAAATGGAAATACAACCGAATTGACATGTGAATTGTCCATTTAACATCATTATCCCTTTCTTACCCATATTCTTGAAATTAGAATTTTGGAAACACGTAGGGTGAAATGTGAAACGAGTAATTGTGAAGTGGATATACGGGGTCATGAGTACCCGGAAAGTATCGTGGGTGTATGGGGCCCTAAGCCCGGAATGTGAAGTGGATATACGGGGTCATGAGTACCCGGAAAGAATCGTGGGTATATGGGGCCCTGAGACCCAGAAAGTTTTTCTCTAGTTCGCTATTGATGAGTTAATGGAGGAGGAGTTACTTAAACTTATATTGGAGATCAATGGGAGGCGTGTGGGGTTCCTCGAACCGGAATATAAGTCGTTTAATACGGAAAATGTTCTAAATGGAAGTTTGAACAAAAAGGAAATATAAAAGATGACTAATGGATTGACAATCGATGGAAAAGTACTCCTTGAGCCTCGGTTTGCCGATTCGAAGTTGGTTTCCATAGCAACTTCATTTGTTATTTAGAGCTTGACTTCTTGTATTCTAATCTCCTTATTTGCATATAATTTGAGTATAGATTTCTCTACTGGGCACGTGTTTTGCTCAACCCTATCATCCTTTCAGGTTCATCTTAAGAGCATTAGCATGGAGCACTTGGCATGCATACCCTTCCCTCCCTTTGAAAGTTAATGCCGAGGATACAACTTAGGTATCTTTGAAAACTCATTTGGGAAGACAAAAATTGTAATTTTCATTCAAATCCTTAGTTTAGCAGTATTGTAATTATTTAGCTTATCTTTCGGTTAAACTTTGGGAAATTGAGGCTGGAGTGCCATTGTTGTAACCTTTTGAATTGATGGTGCATAATAAATGAACATGAGAAAGTCTTTTGGGGTTATTATAAGTATACCGCGGAGGCTTTTCCTTATAAAGGTTATTATTATTACGTTAAAAATCGAGGACGTGACACACCCAAATAACCTCCAACTCCATGATCCAAGTACAACAGAAGAATAAAAAGGGATGCAGAATTAAGGGAACAAAATCCACTTACCCACTTGACCACCAATTTGTCGAACTCAATCGTCTTTGCAGCTTCCGCCCTTCACACACAAAGTTTTCTCAAACTTCTTATCCCAAACGTTCCTCCAAATAAAAACCCTACTCCGCTAAAATATCCCCTGGCCTTAATGAGTAACTTATAAAACCACCCACTAACGTAATATCCCTAATTTGTAGCTGACTGGTTAACTTACGTATCCAACTGCTATAGACTAACTTCTGTAATTAATATTTATACTTATGCCCTCAAACTTTAATAATGCACATAGAAACTATATTACATGGAAAAGAAAATTACTAATTAGGACCCACACCATAAAACTCTCAATTAATAAACAACCAAAATAATTAACAAGATAAATAAAATTTCTAGGCTGTAACAGTTTTAACGAGACCAAGGGATGTTGTAGTGTCAAGGGCAAGGGCTTTGATGTGAAGCAATGGGATGAGAGAGAGAAATAAGGGTAGGAGGGAAATAGAAAGAGATTTGGTTAAGAGACTCATGTTGGTGTGTGGTTTAATTTGAGTTCTCAATTGGAGTATGTTCGAACTTATTATATAAGCAGGAACATGAACGACGTCCAAGTCCAACCACATAATTCAAGTCATCTCATTGGTGCAGGGATTGAGGGAAATATCTAGTAGCAGAGTTGTATACTAGTATATGCGGTCTTTGGTATGTGGGATTATCAAAGGAAATTAGGTTGAGTTTCCCAAAATACCCTGGGCTACATCTTACTTCCCTACCCCTATTTCTCAAAGTTCCTCCAAACTCAATTTTGTAGGTTCTATCAGAGGTCTATAGCATTTTTCCGAGTAGTTTATTTTACAGACGCTGCATTGAGAAAATATTTATTAAGAATTAGCTTGATCATTTTTCTATTGTTCGACCAAATTGATTTCACACGGAAATTTTCTTCTAATAGGCATCTACGTAAACAGTTGGAATTAAGAGTATTTGGGAGTCTTCAGAAACCCACAAAGTCGAGTTTGAGAGGGTGGGACGGAAGTGATCTTGTAATTTCCAGAAATGTGCTAAAGAGGCTGTCATTATTATGAGTTTTCAGGAAAAAAAATTCCCACTAGGCCCCTAATTGTACCTTGAATGACGTCCAAGTCCAACCACATAATTCAAGTCGTCTCATTGGTGCAGGGTTTGAGGGAAATATCAAGTGGCAGAGTTGTATATGTTATGAATTATTGGCTGCCCACATATTTAAGGCTAATTATAGTTCTATATGGTTGTAATAGTATTGTAGATGGAGACATGCAAAACGTTTTGGTTTCGCACTTGCATTGTTTACTCCTCCATCTGCCTATATAAACAGACTATCGTAGTTAGAGAAAATACGACATGAGAATTGAGAGAAACACAGAAAGAAGATAATGAGAATATGATCAGTCTGGAAGATTAATCTCAATAGTTCTTGAAGAACTATTTCATATTGTGTCTAATATTTGTTTACTTTATGCAAGTATATTTTATATATGTCTCAATTTTATAACACTTTATCAGCATGAAACTCTAACCAAAAAGGGTGTCCTACTGGAAGTAGTGTACCCCTAATACTTGAAGTATTCTCTAACAAAAAAAAAAGGTGTCTTACCGGAAGTAGTGTACCCCTTATATTTGAAGTATGCTCTAACCATAAATGGTGCCCTACTAGAAGTAGAGTACCCTTAATACCTCAAGTATTGTATTTATCAGGTACCTGAAGTATTTATAATTTAGAGGTACCTGAAGTACTTTGTCCCTCAAAGATTGAAAAAGACATATTCAATTATGTCCCTCCAAGAATCTTGTCCATTCAGCTCATGGAGCACTAGTTTGTTCCAGATTTCTAGGAACATCCAGTTTAGACTTGGCTTTGTCCGTGTTAAAAGTTATTCGGAGTCGAGTATCATTGTTGGGGTTTGTTCCAGATTTGTAGGAACATCCAGTATAAACTAATAATCATCTTGTGTTAATAATCATTTGCATCATTTACAAACTTGATATATTCCGGTCTCTTTTTGGGTGTTTTCAATGTGAGAGTAATATCTAGTGGCAGACTTGTACTATGTGGACTTATCAACGTGAAATTAAATTATGTGGGGTTGAGAAATACAGTTTAAGGTACACATACAAAATTGAATGCAGTTTAAGGTACCTAACAACCTTAGGCCCCTCTGTACCCTCCTGCTCTTCCACATAATTGATCGAGAATGCAGTTTTAAGTCATTTTCCGGGTTTGGATGGAAAATGTTTTCAACAGAAGTATTTTTACTCCCTTTTAATTTGTCCAACCAAACACTTTATAATCAAGATGATATATTTTGTCATGAAAATATTGTACATATAGCAACAAATGGAGCCTTAGTTACCAATATCCCCAACCAATTACAATGATCACTTGCATACGCATCTAGACTCATGGATCATGTACCTGATGGCTGCGGCTGGTGTAATGCTGTTGTGCAGATGTTCTTCCCTCTGGGGCCCACCTTAGTTGCGATTTATGGTGGAATCAGTGCTGTGTGATTTTCAAAGGATAACATAGTTTACGACGCTGATAACCTGATCAAGAGGTTCACATACGATGAGTACATATGGGCATCTGTCACTCTGTATCTTGACATCCTCAACCTGTTTGAGGGTTCTTAGAAGAGAATAACTTATTCACAGAGCAACCGTAAATAAGTTATTCACGGAACGATGCAATCCCAGCTGTCCGTTTCGACAATTAATGATAGAGATATATTTTTAAACTTTGACTGAGCGCTAATATATATCTATTACCGGTAATAGTTTGTTTCTAATCCGGATCGTCCAAAATACTTTTGGACGGCTAAGATTTTGCTCCATAAAACTCACAGCTCTGTAATTGAATGAGAAAGACCATTGTGGGTAGTACATAGATGGTTTCTAAACTTACCGGCTTTGTCGTTTATAAGACTGCTAAATGGGCTTTGGGAAACTATGGGCCTCAAATAAAGTGTTCTATTGCTCCTTGCATGATATATAGTTTCCTGTTCAATAGCTTTGTTCAGAAACACAACGGTTGGTTTTTTGTTGCTTTTGTGATGTTTCAATTTCCCTATCATGATGTGCTTGTGGTACTAGCACCTTTTTCAACTCTTTTGTTGGTTTTTGCATGTTCTGCTCTAGCACCTTATTGGGCAGCTTAATTGGCTTATTTGCTTCCTCTTCTTCTCCCTTTCTTTTCTCAGATATTTTCTTCGTGTGTACCTTTTCACATTATGTGCGCATGCAAGAAAAATCTAGTGACACTGCATTTTTTACTACATAGACACAAGTGTGGTGGTCCCCACGCAAGTGCTTTTATAGAGCCCATCACACTTGTGTCTATGTAATAAAAAATGTTGTGTTAGAGCATCTCTAGCAGACTCGGTAATCCTCATGTCGGACAAAATGGCGTGAAATGGCCGGAAAATCTTCTTTCTTTTCTTTCTGTTCGTTTCTTTTATTTTTTATTTTCAGCTTTTTGAAGAAACCTTCTTTTCGTTTTCTTGCCAATTCACTCAATAAGATTAAGTAACTTGATGAGAAATAAAGAGAAAAGTACAAAAATTTTGTTATGGGCACCAATTTCTTATGGACAGCAAAGTTTTATCCTTAATCTATAATGATAAATGTTCATGGCCTTTCCTCTCTCTCGCTGGTGCTACCTTTCTACCTAATAATCCCAATGAAATGGACTCGGAAATATGGAATTGATCCTCTTGTTACCTGGCATAACATGGTTTGATTCTCTGGCTATATCTCCCTAGACACGGTTTTATCCTTTTGGATTGCTGTCAGAGGGAGCCTTGATCGAGCTAGAGGTTTAACGTCATAGCTGGGGTGTCATAGAACTCCAATTTGCTCTCTCCGTAACCTGAATGAGGAATATTTGGATCATCTTCTTTTTGAGCGCTAAGCTGAGTTGTATCCCAGCTGGTCCTACTCTTTAGTTCCAGAAAGTTGCTTGGTTCTGTTCCAATTTCAAAAAGAGAGGTTTTCATATCTCTGTGTGTTCGAGCCAGCCTACGCTAGCTTTCACAATCCCCAGGAGACTAATTCCACCGTCCACTAGCCCGGGGGTGCTTAATTTCTCTGCCTTAGCATACGTCTAATCTGGAGAGACGGAGATAGCACAATAGCTGGATACCTAGTTATGAAAAAGAAAAGATAGAGGAGGATGTGAGAGCTTGTTCGGCATCATGGAGACAGATTGATCCTTCTGCAAGAAACTAGACCCTATATATATATATATATATATATATATATATCTATATATATATATATATCTATATAATAAAACAGAGCTGAATTTGAATCCAAAAGACAACCAACGCTCTAGATTTATCCTCATGCCTACATAAATCTCTACCCTTCATTCTAAAAAGGCATTTTGGTAAATACCTATTTAATCCAAGGGTTATCATCAGTGTGGTCTCCCCACGGGAAACCCCAGCCGCACCACCACAGACCCTCTTGACTCTCCCTCTCGCTCTTCTCGATCCCTCTCTTTGTCGACTCCCTCTCTCTCCCTCACAGCCACCGCACCGCCGCAAGCCCTCGGGAATCGAATCCCAGTCGCTCCTCTCTGGCTCTTCCTCTCTCCCTCTCCCTCTCTCTAACCAGTCATTGATCTTGACCTGCTGCTGATCCCGATTGGACACCACTAAAACCGTCGACCGGCACGATCGAGGCTCTCAGGCTTTGAATCGATGGTATGTAGTTCTTCTTCACCTCAAAAGGTTTGAAATCTCAGTATCGCACGAAGGTTTCACATCTTTCACTAAAAAAAACTACGAGTCTAGGGTTTGTTCACTAAATACTTGATTCATGTTGTCGTAGGTAAGGTTTTTCTCTCTCCAAGGGATTTCTTCTCTTTCCGAGAATCACCACCTGTGGCCGATCGAACATTACACTCACCCAAGTAGCGGGAACAACCGAGGTCAAAGGTAACCACTTTTCTACCAAGTGTTGAAAAAAATACTTGAATCAATGGATTTTGTTTTTCATAATCGCTTTCCATTTGCGCATAGATTTGACTATGTGGGGTTATTTTTTTCTCTGCTTCTTTATCCTTAAAAATAAAACCAAATATAATTTATTTTTTAAAGTTGTTTTGAGACCAAATATGATAGCTTGATCAGGATTTTACTGAAGAACAGAACACTCAAGCTGCAAGCAAGGGTTGATGCCTATCCTTTTTTGTGCGTCATGAATAGGTTTGTAGTTCACAGTTCCTGGGCTCATCCCTGACTATTACTACCAATTGCTTTAACAGCTGCCCATGTTGAGTTTTACTGCTAGCTTAGTGTTCGGTTCAGAGAGGCTGATTTTCAGAAACTTAGTGTTCATTTCTACTGTTTTCAACATGAGGGGCCTTTATAAGTTAGCTTAGTGTTTAGTTCTACTATTTTTCTTTTTTGTTTACAGTGCGTTGCTGATGGAGTTTTCTTCGCTGAGCTGAACGACGTGTTGACGAGAGAGCTAGCGGAGGTCAGGGTAACTCCAATGCAAATTGAGGTCTCCATCAGAGCCACTAGCTATCAGAACATCCTCGGTGATTATTCCCTGATTGATCGCACATGATTTTTTTCAGTTTATATGTTTTGTGTTTCAAAATCAGTCCTGGATTCAAAATTGTTGCTTTCCTTGCGTCTGTTCTTTAGCTCCCCAGTTCCCCATTGCTCTAGATGTTATGCTTTGGAAGAAGAGAGCAAACTCTAGATGTTATTTGACTGGAAGTTATGGTAAAATCGAAAGTAGTTTAGATATGGTATGGTAAAGTGTCAACCAGTTCAATTTATTCACCATGATGTAGTAATGGTACTGTCTTCCATTTGGAAAAGCTGCAGCTTTTCCATATCAAGGTTTGTTTTTTTATTTTCTGTCTTCCATTTGGGTTTTTAGGGTTTGTTTTGTCTGTGTATTGCTCATCAGTGGATGTTATTTAAAAGACTTATGAAGTGGGCTTTAAGGGTTTGAAAATGATTGGAGAGGTTGGGGTTTTGAATACACTAGGGATTGGAGAGGTTGGGATTTTGAATACACTAGGTATCAGAGAGGTTGTTAAATATTCCGAGTCCTGTTCTTGAACTTTATGTACACAAAGTGGAAGCTTGGTAGTATTACGGAAATCAAAATGTAAGCTTCCATGAGTAATGCACCAGCTTTAATCAAATACACTATATTTATTGGTTACCTGTAGCAGTCTTTTTATTGATAACCAAATTGTTTCTTCTGATTTCAGTTTTCTTAAAGTTCCCCTCAGTCATAGAACGCCGACGTCAGTGTGCTACAGGTTCTACCTCTCTCTCTGTCTCTCTCTCTCTCAAACTGCATTACTTTCTGATTTGGAGTGTATTGAAAGCTCACTGCCTGTTTGATGAAATGTCTCAAAGGATTCCTTAATAAATACATACTGATGTTCTTAGTCTAAATGGGAATTTATACTTTCCCTGTGCGGCTTCGTTTTTAGCTTGGAACTGTTTTTTCTTAGTTTACGAGTTTTTTTAAGAATTAACTGATTTGATTTGGTTTTGTTGTAATTTGTAGATGAGCCAGGGAAGCAGATGAGAAGTGATGTTAAGATTAAGAACACTAGCAGTTCTCATGTTGCTTCAAGGTATTGATGCTTACTTTGATGTATTTAATTTGTTCGAATGTTTTGTATCCAAATGCAGTGATTAGTGACTGCAAGTAGATCCTAATCATAGATTTAAGTATCATCAGTTATGTAGCAGTTTTTCAGTCCTTCTGTACTGATTGTTTGGTTACTTGAAGCCTTTTTTGTATTGTGTGCTTTATTGCCAAGTCTTTTACTCCATGTTCCGGAAACTGGAAGCCGTGGTAATCTTATTTTTGTTGTTATCTCATATGCATTTAATTGTTAACTCAAAGGTGATGAAGTAAAATGCCACTGCTTTCTCATTCAGAACTGAAGCGTGTTCTATTTTCTATGACATTGTGCATTGAACTCTCACACCACAGGGTTGTTTGTATTGCTCATGAAGTATATTTTTTAAGTATTTTCAAGCATAGGCAATATGCTAAAAACACTCGAATTGTTGACTACATTGTAATGCGCATTTTATATATGAATTTTGAAGAATCACAATGTGGTTAAAAACATAAGTTTTGCTTTGATTTGTGATTAGTGGTTGGCACAGAAAGTTTTGCTAATAATTGTTATGTTGTTAATAGGAGGTTTATGTGAGTGAAAAAACTGATGCTGGGAGGAAGGTATTGGCGATGAGATGCCAATGACCCACTTATCACCAGTGGAGATCGAGAAGGAATGAAGGATGATGGTGCCACGGCCAGTGGCGGTGGTCATGATAATAAGGGTCATGCAATCAGCAATTCAAGCAGCTCCAGCGGCTCAAGCAGTGATTCATCCTCATCAAGTGGTAACATCTAAATTCCTTATTTTCTTCCTCTGTGGAAATAGTTGGTGAAATTTTTTGTGGAGTGGTTATGTGATCATGAGGGATTGTGTGCAGATTCTGAATCTGGGAGCTCTTCGGGAAGTGATTCTGATGCGGATGATGCAGAGTCAGATGATGCAGAGTTGAGGGGCTGAGAGACCAAATAAGTTTTAAAGACTTGAATTAGGAGTGAGTGATGATGATTGAAGAAAACAAGGGTCTGAATTCTTTCCTTTGGGAAAAGAAGAGCTATAAATCTACGGGCCACTGCCAATTTCATTCCGGCCAAGTCCTTCCGAGCTTGCAAGGCTTACTTCAGCAATGAGGTCAGATCTTCGTTCCCTCCTTTGATTTCGACGATGAATGTACAAAAAAGAGTAAGTCTTTATTTTGCCTATGGTGAAATTCAATCTAATTCGTACCTATTGGCATAACTTTCGATCGAAATCGTTCGATTTCATCGTAGTCATGGGTAGATTATTAGTATACTTCAGCATTGAGGTCTTTTGCTTACGTAGCAAAGCAATTGATTGAAGATATTGGAGTTTGTCATAGGTATAGTCAGATGATAGATGAACTGATTTTTCCACTTGGGTAACAGATAGCGAGACAAGTATTGGATTTTTTAGGATTAAAAGCTGCCTTAGTGGACCTGTTAGTGAGTGCATTTCTGTCGCATTGTAAATCATGGAATCCTCATGAGTACATGAAATGATCCAAGTTTGTTTGCTTTGATTGGAGAGATGATGTCAAAAGTTCAATAGTAGACTGAAAGTAGGATTGTGAACATCACAAAAATTATGTTTTTCGTTTGTCGTATGTGATTTTGGAGGGTGAACATCACAAAAATTATGTTTTTTGTTTTGTCGTATGTGATTTTGGAGGTTTAATTTCCATAGTCAATAACTAAATTAGTTTATTTATTTTTACATTTGTGCAGAAATACCCCTCAAGTACGTCAAATTGCGAGGTTTTAGATCCACAAGTATTCACTTATTATGCAGAGCATTGGCTGATGTGCTTAGATTGGTACTTATATTGTTAAATGCAAAGTACTGGTTGGTGTGCTTAGGTTTGTACTAATATTGTTAAATGCTCTGGTGTGTTTAGATTTGTACTTATATTGGTAAATGCGGAGCACTGGCTGGTGTGCTTAGATATGCTCTAATATTGTTAAATGCAGAGCACTGGTTGGTCTTATGTTGTTAAATGCAGAGCTGGTGTGTTTAGATTTTTACTAATTTAGTTGATGTAGAATACTTGCTGGTTGGTGTTCTTAAATTTATATGCAGAGCACTGGCATGCACATGTTTTCTGTTTCGTTTTTGCAATGAAATAGCCATGATCGAGTGACATGTGACACATAAGAACAAAACAGAAAACATGTGCACGGGTTATTGTTTTTCGCTTAGTTGAATTTGTTGGGCATGGGTTGACATATTGCGCGCGAGTCAAGTTTTTATTTGCATGTGCTAATTGTTCGAGTTTGGCTTCAGGCATCACTACAAGAAATTACACCATTCCCGACTAACAATTTAGTCGGCAAAAGGTAGGATTTTAGTCGGCAAAAGGAATTCCCGACTAAAAATTTTAGTCGGCGATTTAGTCGGGGTATTGCGGTCGGGAAAGGTAATCCCCGACTAAATCATATTTAGTCGGCAAATTATTGTTTTTTCCGACTAATTATTTAGTCGGCAAATTTAAATTATTGCCAACAAAACATTTAATCGGAAAAAGTATTTAGTCGGCAATTTTTAATAAATTACCGACTAATTATTTAGTCGGCAAATATTTGATAAATTACCGACTAATTATTTAGTCGGAAAATATTTCATAAATTACCGACTAATTATTTAGTCGGCAAATATTTCATAAATTACCGACTAATTATTTAGTCGGAAAATATTTAAGCAATTACCGACTAATTATTTAGTCGGCAAATATTTAAGCAATTACCGACTAATTATTTAGTCGGCAAATATTTGATAAATTACCGACTAATTATTTAGTCGGAAAATATTTAATTAATTACGAAAAATATAATGATAAATTACCGACTAATTTAGTCGGTAAATGTGAAAACAATTAATAATTATAACTGGTATCTTTTACCAACTATTTTAGTCGGCAAATATAATATTAAAAATTTTAATAATAATTTTAAAATCTGTGTAGATTTTTTATTTTTTGTGATTCACAATAAATTAAATTGAGCAATATTTATTCACCAATATACTGTAATCAAGTATTGAAATTCAAGAACAATTCATTCATAACTTCCATAAATAAAAGGTGTTCACCAAATATTTAACAAACGGTATCCAATTTCACAGAATACAAAATAACGAAAAATCGTACCATGAAAAGTGTACGTAGCATCAAACATAACATATCCAAACCCTAGAGCGCAAAATAATAAAAAATTTCAACAGCGAGAAAACTAGCTTACGGTAGAATCCACGGCAAAAATCCAACTTCTTCATATATAATCCTTAACGAGGGGCCAAATACTCCAATATCTGTGAAAAGAATAAAACACAATAATAAGACCCATGATATTGATACAAACTTGACAAGGGTATATCAAGAGAAGAAAAGAAATCGAACACCATGATATTGATACATGCACATACAATAACATTTCTCGAGTATGGGTATAAGAATGAAAAGAGCCATCTGAGCATCTAGAGTATGAGTATAGAATTCAAAATCTCTAACAGCAAAATAAAGAGTAAACAAGTGACTAAGTTCAGTTCAACTTCCTCATACAAACTTACCGACTTTACATGCACTATGGTTCATGTTTTGGGTGGCAATAATGCCACGAACCTAATTTTTACTGCCACAACGTTCAACTTTGATTGACTATTATGCCCTCTCATAACAAAGAGAAAGGGATAGTTTGTCTCGTTGTCGTCACCTCTCATTCCTCTCTCCCAATTTGCAAATACAAAGCAATTCAAATGTACTATCTCTCTCTCTCCATCACCGACACAATGATTCACATTCTAGAAATGCAGAATCTAGTTCATATGCAAAGCCATATATAACTACTTTCAGCTATTTAAAACAAAATGAAGACCTCCACCCATTTTTTCCATTTCCCCTCAATTGATCGCCCCCTGTAGATTTATGTAGAATTGGGCAATGGATATTATGGATGTACTTAATTCAAAGATCACACATCTACCACCGTCATAGAGAAATGAATTAAGGGACATCAATCTGTAACAGATGGGTCCATACAACAAGCGGGGACAAAAGGTTCAGTTTGGATACAAGAATGGCCACGAACCAAATCTCGAGATTTCTCTATCAAATCTATGGCCCTCTTCGACAATCGTAGATAAACTAGGTGTCACGTCCTCGATTTTCAGCTAAAATAATAATATATTTTCCATAACAAAAGTCTTCCTCTCAAACTATATTTACCCTTAACTGTCATGCCAAACCAACTAAAGAATCAAAGTCTCTCCTTCTCTAAATTTTCGATTTCATTAACAAACTAATCATTAGTCAATACGTACCCAACATGTCAATCAATCCTATAAGATCTCAGTCTCATGAAAGTAAGTCAAAACAATCAAACCTAAGCAGACCATTCATTTCACTACTCATATTCCATTTTATTCCCACACCTTTCCTTGAAATCCATATATCCTACCACATCATCACATCTCAAATGATAACATCAACTTTTATACTTACTGGTTCTCTTTAACCAACACTTAGTCACCTAGATCAACTCATCCTATCCCCACATATCAAATTGGCAAAATTAATCATTTACATTTGACTATATCCAATTAAACAAAATGAATTTCAGGGCGACACTTAAACCATTGAAAAGTAGACTTCTTCTTCTTTGAATCCATAGTTTATACATCAACAACAAAGTTCGGGTAACCTAACTACGGCCTTGCGATTATAGCTTCAACATAACAGTAAAAACTGGTGCAAAGGCAGAATTTAGGTCAACTTTGGATGCAAATCTGTAATCGCTCGGACATACCCATGATGCATGAGATGTATCGTTGGAAAGCCCTATGTGTCTAGTTTCTAACAAAACAGACGGTGCGTCATTTCAAGTCCCGAGCTAGGAGTTATGACCATTTTACCAAAGTCCACCGGTGCTGTCAGATTCTACGCGGAAATAAGTAAAATTGATTGAAAAATCATAACTCTTCCAACTTAAACCCAAAATATTGAAACCAACGCCAAAAGTCGCACCACTACAAGCCCTACACTCAGTAAAAATCCCAGGTTCAGAAACAAGAGGAGATTAACCCAACAATCAAAAGAAATACAGATTCGCAACCATTTTTGGCCTAGTCGACCAACCCTACTTTAGAAATTCACCAAAAATTGTATACTTGACCAAATTACTTGATTCCAACACCAATCTCTTCTTAACTTAAATATGCAACTCCTGTAAAAGACCCAAAGCCACCCAAAGTGTTCATCATGCCCAGAAATTTAAAAGAAGACAGCCTCGCACAGATTCGTACATCCAGCAAACAGTGAGCATTCAAAAATTCATAACTAATTGTGTGATTATTGGTTTTGCATGATCTTGGTACCGAAATCTTTGTATTGAAACGTACTTTAACTGTTATGAAGATACCAAAAATTGATTCCTAGCAGAAGGGCTCCCAAAAGACAGATTACCAAAACCCATGAAATTTTCAGCATGCTCAAGATTTATTCAAGACTCAAAATAGATGATCAAACTTGATTCTTGTACATCCAACTAACACTTAAACATGTAAAGAAAGGTAGGAGATCCCTACCTCGAAGGTTAGAAGCAAGCCCAAACTATGTTTTAACATTCTTAATACAACTAATATAACCCACAAATTTTTTTTTTTTTGATCATTTAACCCACAACTATTTAGCCCCCTCTTTTTTCTCAAAATCAGTCTTCTTCATTCTTCACCAATCTTGTACTCTTAGATTACCACCTCTTTCTTCCCCCTTCTTTGCATTTTCTACACCTCCATCACTCCACCAATGAAACCCCCACCAACCACCACCGGACCAGCTCCAAAACAGCTCTAAAAAGAGCCCAACCCCGCCCCGAAACAGCTCGGAAAAGCTGCCCAGAACCAGCTGAAAAACCAGCATTGAACCAGCCCCATAAACCAGTCCCGAATAGCCCGAAATCAGCCTGCTTCGACCCAAAAAAATTAGCTCTAATTAGCCCCCGAACAGTTCCACAAAACACTTAGCAGTAATAATCCCACATTCAATAATAATGTAACTAAAGTCTCCTACACTTGTCCCATTCACCCATACTTCACAAATCTCCACAGCCCACACGCGCACCGCGTTGCACACACAAAACACCACAACATAACACACCCACTTCCATCATGCATGTATGGTAAAACTCTTCCATAGTTTAATCGCATAAGACAAATAATTTCAGTCGAACTTGTGAAAAACTAGAAACAAAACCCATATTTGTCCCCTCATTGACTCCACTGATACACTACCAAAAGCCCAAGTTTTGTTCTCTAGTTGGAACTCAAAAACTAATAGATAATAATGCAAGGAGTCGTATCAAAATACGCTACAGTGAAACTAAGCAATAGCAGACATAATAGCCACCACAAAAAACAGTATTCAACTATCACCAAATCCCAAAAATGCAAGCAAAGTAAAACAACACAGCGAAGAGGAAGGAAGATGACAATTGATATGCAACCCATTAAAAGTTAACCCATTAATTCTTAGCAAAGAGGAAATTACGTACCGAATATTTCCCACCATCACCTCAATCACACATTGTCTCGTCCATGCATTTGCCTCATCATCATGGCTTTGAGTTCATCAAATTCACGTTGTCTTTGCTCATCTCTTTGCCTTAGCTCCTCATCTCTTCGCCTTAGCTCCTCGTCTCTTAGCCTTAGCTCTTCATCTCTTTGCCTTTGCTGCTGTTCTCGTTGTCTTTGCTCCTCGTCACGCCGGTTTCGCTCCTCCTCCCACCGCCTTTCATACTCCTCCCGTTCTCTTCGTCGCTCCTCACGAAGTAACTCCATCTCGGATTGGACTTTTTGTAGCTCTTGTCGTGCTGAGTTGGAGCTGGATTGGGAAGAGAAGGATGACGGCCTCGGGCCAACCCCAAATCCCCTTACGTAATACTTTGATTCCCCAAGACAAATCCTTGAAAGTTCTTCGTCCGTCAGCGGACATCCTGATTGAGATGCCTCATCTCGCTTGGCCACCATCCTCGCCTATCGTTTGCAAAAAGAAGAAAAGAAACAACGAAAAATATAAGGAATAGACTAATTGAAAAAGAAAAAACAAAATGTCTACAGATATTAGATACATACATGTATCTCCTCACATTGAGGATCGATCCATCCACCATCTTTCAATGTATGTGATGCCTGGTATCTCTCACATAAATCTGGCACCTTTCCATTAGGCTTGTCTGCCTAACATATTCAAATAACTATTAGTTTTAATCACTGACAATAATGCATACATCGAAGGAATGAGATAACTTCAATGTTTCCATGCTAGATTTCATGTTCTGCATCTAATATGCTCTGAATTGAAGCCATGGGAGAGGGTTTTTGAGGTTGGAATTGAGTTTTTATTTCAGAGAATTCATGTATATGATGAACATGCATAACTGTGTTTGAACAAGTTCATAATCTGTCTTGTTTTGACGAATTTATTCAAGGTACCTAGAAATCTTCTAACTTCTTGAAAAAAATCTTGAAGGTTCATCTGTGAGTCTATTGCATCGTGTTAAATTTTCAGAAAATAACTCGAAGTGTTCTGGCCTACAAAATTCGTGGACTGAACTAGTGTCTGATTCGCTTCTGTGCAGACAGCACAGACACGTGTTGGAAAAATGGGCATAACTTCTTGCTCGGGTGTCGGTTTTACGCACCATTTCGTGATTCTGAAACTAGACTTACATACCTTTCTGAACATGTAAGGTTTGTGCCTTAGTTACTTCTAGGAAAACTCAGTTTCGGTTCTGAAGTTAATGGTTTGTTAACTCTGGAAATCTGGGCAGGTTTTGGAGCTATATTATTCATCAATGTTGTCATAGTTAATGTACTTACTAGCTATGGGTTCTCATGAGTTTTAAACACTGATCAATTGGTGATGTTTTGGTGTTAGAATTAATGGAAAAGATTGAGTATGTGATTTTTAATGAGCATTCAATCACAGGCTGTTCTGCAGAAACTGCAGAGTTGTGTTTCTAAGTGTGCATCTTTGGACAGTCATTATTCCTTACAAGAGTGAGCTGCCTTTTTCTTGTTATTAGTGTTTAGCGTATGGAACATTCATGTTGAGTTTGTTCCATTTGCGTGTCGAAATCTTTATTGGTACACAGGAAACGTAAGAGTTCACATGCCTTCTTTGCCTTTACAGATAATGGGTCAATATATTGTTTACATAAGTAGATTTTGTGGGGCTAACGTATGTGTTCATTGGGGTTACATGGGTGTGTTGCCATTTTCTAGCTTCTATGTTAAGGCGTAAGGGTGTGCAATATTCTTGAGAATTCTTTTCTATGGTTGCTCACTTCCATTTGGTGTGTTTAATTCTCTTATGCCTCTATGACATCCAGGATATATAAGGGTTCTCATGAACTGCTTTGCCTTTTACATTTGCTCTTCAAACAAACAGCTTTTCTCAGTTCTCTACTTCATTAGGTGAGGTCCAAAGTATTATAAGTCATTTTCATTGCTTTATGTGTTACTGTTTGTTTGTAATGAGTTTTGTTGCCTCTAGTTTTGTGAAGAGGTTAAGTGGTAACTGGTTTTGTCTGATTTCAGCTTTGTCTGTGATGCCTTGGATGGTTGGTTTGCTCGCAAATGTAATCAAGGTATGAATTCATCTAGTTCTTGTAGACTCAAGTTTCTGAAAAACCTTACTTAAATGTCTACAGTCTAGTGTCAATTAGATGGGATCAACTTACTGATAATGCAACTTGTCGCCTCAGTTTTTTCTTTCTTCATAGAAACATGTCTTGAAGTAGACCATTAATGGCTACATACTGCATATGTCCATGGAGCATTATAAGTTTATAACTATCGGTTGCCTGTATGATACTAAACTGATTAACCATACATTAATTTTTTTTTCTTCATTTAGTTTTCCCTGTACCTTCTTCCCCTTCTCGTCTTTATCTTAATACCTTTCACTGATAAAAAAATGTGACCCGACCTTTATGCCAGTGACACTTTAGTATATTATCTAGATGGAATATATCATATAATGGGACAATTTGACATCACGACACCCTGTTTGGCTGACTAATACGGAGACAAGTATAGGGGATTTGTCTCATAATCAACCTTTTTAAGTTTCGATCAATTAATTCCGTTGTAGTTTGGGCCTCTAATATGTGCACTACCTATTGTCATGGTCTTCACCCAACCAATTGTAAGTAAATGAGAAGCTCTCCACAAGAAATAAAATTACAGGGCCAATTACTTATAACAAATGCTTGTTAATGTCGTGAGTCGTTTCGAAGCATCAACACACAGATTCACATTAGAGAGGAAGACTTTAGAATTCTATCAACTTGAAATGATGAGCAATTGTACCAATTTTTCATTCTATTAATTTCTTAAGGCTAGCTTTTATGGGTCAGTCTAGACATCTCGCGAAATCCATATATACGAAAGGCTCCTATAATGTGAACATGCCTCCATGCTCCAAAGTCTAAACATAAACACTGATGATTGTTTCCAGGCCAGATTATCCTATAATGTGAGAAGCTTTTAGTGTGCTTTATAAAGCATAAATTTCAGGTTAAGGCTCATAGTCATGGACTACAACTTGAATGGCCAATACTAATCTAAGCCTCATGTTATAAGTTTTCGATGTTGTTCCATTTTTGTTTAGGCTCAAGTAATAGGTCAGATAATGCATGAATTCCAATGGCCAACTGAGTATATATTGTGGGGGGTATGGTTAACGATCAGTGGGTCTAGGCGTGGTCCTCCGGTTCGCTCCTGCTCGGCACATGCGGTAACCGTCTTGGCCAACGTCAGTCAAAACACCAAAATTCTATTTTGATTAGTAAAAAATACAACCTAATCAAATGCCTAATCAAATCCCAAAACTCCTTTAAAAAGAAATCAATTTCACACATCCAAATCAGGAAAAAAAAAACTATCGTATATTGTACATTTCTGTACAGCCACTGTCAAAACTTCAACCATACTCTCACCTTCTAATCAGAAACTAGAACTGAAAACCCAGCCACCAAATTAGAAAACCCAAAAAACCCAAATTGATTTTTTCGTTTGGAGCACTAAAAACCCAATTCAATTTGTTAATTTGGAGTACTGAAAACCAAGATTGTAGCGGGGAGAGAGAGAGAGAGAAAGAATGAGTACCTAGCAGGAGCGAGCGAGAGAGAGACACAGTGGCTCGACCACGGCTGGAGATGCAAAGTCGGAGGAGAGGGGTTTTCGTCGGGGGGTTTGATTGACAGGAGTAGGAGGATCTGAGACCACAGTCAGAGGAGAGAGGAGTTTATCGCCTGGGGTGTGGCACCGGCAGCGGTGCTGAGCGGTGAAGACCGCGGCTGGAGAGGTGGGTTGAGCAACCACGGCAGGAGAGAGGGACAGCGTCTGGGTTTTCGTCTGGGGTGGGAACTGAATGACGATGTGAGGGAGATGGGGAAAGTGTATAGCCGGATGGGTATGATAGGGTGCAACGGTGCCGTTTTGTATTATAAAAGACTTGCCGACTAAATAGTTAGTCGGGAATCAGATAAATCCCGCCAAATTTTTTCGCCAAAATTTTAGATTGGCGCAAAAACATGTATCGTTCCCAACCAAAATTATTTTAGTCGGTATTTTTTGTTTTGGCCGACTAAATATTTAGTCGGAGATAATTCTTAAGTCGGAATGACTTATACCACATCCAAAAACATTAAAGTCTTATAATACACCACCCGAGTCTCATTTGAGATTTTTTTGCGTGATCAGAACCATTTATTTTCTCCAATATTATCAATTAGATCATTCTTACTAATATTACAGTTGATCGTTTTCCGTTAGACAATTGATCAAACAAAAAATACTTTTTTTCTAATGAATTTACGTCTCGATAAAGGGATATTCTAAACCTAATCGAGCCGCAAATTTACGGGAATGAATAATTCAACAAGTACAAGAAAATCAATGATCTTGATCGTCAAGATTGTCTCGCGATCTTGTAGCTATTGTAATAACAATTACAACATAAGAATTAGTTAACTATCAAATACGTCAAACATATATATAGTTAAGGTAACTGCCGAGTCATTTTTTATAATGATCGATCTGAACCATTAGAATTTAATGTCTTACTTATTATAGAAGTGTCACTAAAATCGGAGATCATTTGATAATGGTGACCACATTATCGAAAGACATTTAATGTGTTCGGAGACGTTTAAGGGTTATAGTGAACTAACCGAGCCCCGCTTGAGGTATTTTTTCACGATCGAAATCATCTATCTTTAACGTAATATGAATTTGAACATTCATACCAAGAATAAAGTTAACCGCACATGAATAGACAATGAATCGGACAACAAAATTCTTTACATTTAAGAATTTTTGTCCCGATACAGGGGTTTCCTAAGCCTGATTGAGCCAAAAATTTATGAGAGTCTTATGAGTAAAAAGGAAAAAAAAATGAGCGGTAGTGATCGGAAAGGTTGCATCGTGCTCAATGTTGTTCAAACAAATATTTTCTTTCATTGAAATTTTTAGAAAAGGGATTGTATGACTAAATATATTAGTTGGGAAATTATTTGATTTTGTAATTCGGATTAAATGACATTACCCGACTAAAATACATTTTGGTCGGAAAATATAATTTCATTTTCTACTTTATTAAATTAGAAATAATTATATTTCCCGACTAAATTCACTTTTAGTCGGACAAAAAAAATATTTACCGACTAAATTCATTTTAGTCGGCATTATTTATTATATTTCCCAACCAAATTCACTTCTAGTCGGACAAAAAAAAACTTTACCGACTAAATTTATTTTAGTCGGCATTATTTATTATATTTCCCAACCAAATTCACTTTTAGTCGGACAAAAAAAAATTTACCGACGAAATTTATTTTTAGTCGGCATTATTTCCATAAATTACCGACTAAGCTTTAGTCGGCCAAAAAAATCCCCCGTCACCCGCGAAATTTCTTACTTCGCGGCACAATCCTACCGACTAAAAATTAATTTAGTCGGGAAAAATTGTTATTCAGCGACTAAAAAATAATTAGTCGGTGATATTTTTCCATTTTCCGACCAAATGGTAGCTAGTCGCCAATTTCATAACAGTTGCCGACTAAATAAAATTTAGTCGGGAAAATTAGTCGGGAATTGTGTAATTTCTTGTAGTGCATTGACATGCACTAGCAACGTGCATGTAGGCACATTGCGCCGTGCCTTCAGGCACAGGCATTCGCTAGTATATATATATGTCTAATAGATGTTTTAGGCAGCCTTAATTTGTCTCTATTGATTCTATGGTTGCCCAGTAGCCTAGCTTGTCCTGTTATATGTGCTCTAGTTGCTAGCAAGGGTATGGCAGTAGCTGATGTTTGCTCTTTCTTTCTTTTCTGGTTTCTATTTTGTTTTTGCTTGTTTGAATTTGCAAGGATATTCCCATGGTCTTAATTTGTTCCCCTCCGCTTTGTCATTTGTGGTTCTAGTAAGAATTAACTTACCGAAAAAAGTTTGCTCTTTTCAGCCCGATAAAGACATTCATCTTGCCTTTTCTCGTGTCTTATAAGACACATTAAGCACGAAAAGGAGAGGTCGGAGGCACACATAAACCTTACTCAAGATGGGTTCTGGGTCGACATAATGCAGTTTAAGGTACGAAAGCATAAATGATCATTCACGAAAACCAACACTACAGGGTCATGGTGGGCAGTCAAGGTGATTGAATTGCTATCTAAGCTTCAATCCCTAGCAAGGTAAAACCAAGGAGAAATAAACCGAATGTCAAAATGACACTGTTTGAATTCAGTTGAAGATAGGACTTCTAAACATTGAACAAGACATTCAATTATGTACCTCCAAGAATCTTGTTCATTCAGCTCATTCAGCTCTAGTTTATTCCAGATTTTCAGGAAGATCCAGATTAGACTTAGCCTTGTCCAAAAATGCCAAGGGGGAGATTTTTAGAGCAGCTAGATTACAATTTTCGTGTGAAGACTCTGAACACAACCACCGTATTCGTGTGCATGTCTTTCATTTGATTTAAGTTGCACCATAATCATAGGCAAAAAGTGACTTTCTATTTAACGATACGAGAAGTTAATAATGAAAAATTATTCTACTGGCTGGATGTGTATGACTTTCTATTTCGTCCAAACTTCTTTGCCAAAAAGTGAATTTTGTTTCAAACTTTGCTGAGGGCCGGCAATTGTACAAGGTAAATTCAATCATAGTGTACCCATGCAGCCTAAAGACTCTGAACACAGAGTCACAAACGATTCCATGGTTGCTGTAAACGAGTACGCAAACCCAAGAGTATAAGAAAAGTAGAAGACATGGCTTAGAAAACTGTGAAAGATCGGTTATGTGCTCCTAAAATATAATTCATCGAGTTTACAATTAATGAAAGCCTTATTCATCACACCATTAATCAAATTGATTCTTATTTAACATACTCATATTGCCAAGGTTATTCGATTCTTGCTGTCTTCCAACATTGTTGAATGGAAGATGGGTTCGGTCTCTCGGCTTTATCAAAGTGTGCATGTCGTGACCCAACCCCAAAACATATGGGTCATGACCGGCCAATGAGGTTAACTCACTAAGGCCTGCTAATTAAATAGTTTAGGAATTTTCCGCTCATTATTAATCTATGAATAAATAAAATTACTTGAGTGTAACAGAAAATGCAGAAGCTTGATAAATTAACCAGAACTAAGTGTAAGATAGGTTAAAGTTATTACAAACATCCTGAATTAAACATAAGCATAACCATGGTCTTGGCCACAAGTCCAGCACAACCATCAACAAAAGATACAAGTGTCTTAATTACAAGTACACACGATGCTACTACATAATTGAAACAAAACAACATTCAAGCTTCTTCGGCCATCAAGCGTGTTCCACAAAATCAAAAATTACCTGCAACGTTACATACAACGACATTTTAAGCACTAGGCTAGTGTGACACAAGATGTAACTAACTTTACTAGTTTCCCATTTATTGTAAGTCAATGAATTCATTTCTCAAAACACAAATCTTTATATCCAAAATTTTAAGCCCATGTTGTAGACATTTTATTCAGTAAATAACGGCTCAACTAGGCCCGTTCATGACAATCACCTATGAAGTGTTCCATCTCATTAATGACTTACAAACAAAATGTTCAACCGCTACCAGTAGTTAGAGAGCGACCGTAAATGTAAACATTTGGCGTGACGTCATCTACGATCATTTGGGTGTGATCCGCCGTATTACTTTGCCTCACTATTCACTTCCCCTAGCAGTGGGGCATCGATCGAATCACGTGTCATTAAAGTTGTGAATATCAAATTATCCGTTTTCATATAAATCATGGCAAATTTTTCCTTCTCGCGGTTCGAAATCCTTGTAAACATTTACCATATTTGCAACATAAAAGCACATGTGGAACAATAAGTTCGACCACTAAGCCGAAACAAAGCATGCATGCTTCTCAATTCTCATCCGAAAATTCAAGTAAGGCATATACTAGACTCACCGTGAGCGTGCCGAGCAAATTTGTTAAACGTGCAAGCTACGGGACCCCGATGTTTGGACCTAATTAAACACATCAAACCAAACCTATTATGAGGTTCACGATACGTCACACAAACAAGAACGTTAAGCGCCAAGTAGTTTATCTATAATGTGCAACAGTGCAAGGCTCGAGCAGTATAGTTTCTAAGATAGAGCAATCCACGGATACCAATGAAAACCCATATCAATTCAACCCAGAAATTTACCTAATCTTACAAGGACATAAACAAAGATGTTAGGAAGACAAGTCGTGAAGAACTCGAAGGCAAGAAATGCCCAGAAGGGAAATGGAAGGGACGGATCCAATAATTCTAAGTATACAAAATTTATCCCGAAATTATCCAAAAAGTGAATCTATACCGTTGATTTATCTTCTGAAGTGAATCTGTACCATTGAGTTATCTTTTGGGGGTAATTTCGGGGTACGTTTTTTTGTGTACCTAACATTGCTTGGAGGGATTCAAGAGAAAAGGGAGGACTATACAACTAGTTTAGGAGATGATTTCTGAAATTATCTAATGCACTACAAAGTCCCGGGGGGGGGGGGGGGGGGGGGGGGGAGTGGGGTTGAATGGGATGACCTATTTAAAATTAATTCAGCCACCAACTTAAACAACTATCCAATCCTCATGCCAAACTATTCAGTTCAACAATATAAGTAAAGAGCGATAAAACTAAAGAACGCAAACACGAGGTATACGTGGAAACTACTTAGGGTCAACGCACCCTAAGCATAAAACCACGGTCTAATCTACTCAAATTTTCATAAATCAAAGGTTAGGCAAAAAGACTACAAGTTAGGAATTACCGACTTTTATCCCAAATCACACCTAACTCCACTTCTTGCCTAGCTAGCACCCCGTGCCCCTTCTTGATTCCATGGACTCCTTGAGCAACACCATCTCGATCTCCGCTCTAGAATGGCTACGGTATCATCCGGCCATGTAGATTCATAGGCATGAAAGTATGAATTTTGTAAAGTAAAGATTTTTATGCAAAAGAATCAATCTAGAGAGAATACATGGTTCAAGAAGGTATTTCTCTAGATTGAACAAAGATGATTGAATGCTAGATTCAAATCATCCAAATGCAAATGAAAGCACAAGAGCAAAAGAGATAATGCTTTTTCTCTCTAAAGTGGGCTATATGGCTCTCTTGTGCCCTAGAATAATAAAAAATAAGCTTATATATGACCAAGCAAGTTAATCCTGGAGTGCCCTACTAAAGCGCTCTTAGCACGCGCACAAGGGCCTTAGTGTGCTAAGGCACTACTAAGGTGCTCTTAACATACGTGCAAGGGCCTTAGTCTGGTAAGGTGCTGCTAAGGCAACACTAAGGCGCAAGCACTTAAAAGGCTTTAGACAAAATTTCCCTTCAAATAAAACAAGGCCAATAATATAAGGTTAGTGCATACATGATATTTCTTAAAAGACTAAGACATTGAAAAGCTTTAATGATGCATGGAAAAGCTTTAAGCTAAATGCACATGAGATGCATATAACTTTCCAAGCAAAATGCACGGCATGGCCTTTGAGATCAACTCTTGAACCAACGGGTGGAGTATCTAATCTAGACAAAATAAAATCACCTCCCAAACCCAAACGGAAAAAGAATAAATACAGACTCTAACGATTTGTCGCATCCGGAAATTGCCAATTACATTAACAATTTCGTTCCTCCTAGCCACGCACACACAGAGTCACGAAATTCTCTCTTATATTTTAGAACTTAGAAATACTAAGAATTTCTATGCCTATAAAATATAGAGTGTTACTATCTATCCCCCTAACATAATTTCGTCATCGGAATTTAAACTAATTCTGTCAAAATAGATTTAAGTAACACAAACTATTTTTTTAAAATAATAATGCTTAACCTCTGTAACTAATTAAAACAACTCGATTACTAATTTAATCAATCCAAACACTGGTCGGGTTCTCATAATCTGTCGTATGCCGGCTCCAACACCCTGGATTATACATCAACAATGTCTAGCTATCAATGTTGCCCTTGAAAATTAAAACCATAGAGGATTGAAGCCAATATGAGAGAAAAGGAGAAGGTTCAAAACCATAAAAGAACGAATTTACAAAATATTGAGTAAGATCTTCAATTGCTTACCTTCAAAATATTGTTCTTGACTAGATGAAGCCCATGGAGCGCAATACTTATGTTCATTCGGTCTTTTGGAGACTCTGTAGAGCATGTCAATCCTATCTTGATGAGGGAGATCAGATTTTCCATCATTTTGCTGCCATTTGTCTCGTCGGTTAAGAGCATAGGGTCTACAATCTCTATCACACGTTCAGGCAAGGCAATCCTTGCAAACTTATGAAGATTAAGGTCTGCCTCAAACATTTTGTCAGTAGGTCTCTTCCTTGTTATCATCTCCAACAACAGGATCCCATAACTATAAACATCCCCACTAGTTGACATCTCGCTTCCGAGACCATATTCTGCAATTGGAAAAATTCAAACTTTAACACCACGTGAGAATGAAATATTAGCTAGTACATTTACTCTATATTGTGTAAAGGGAATTCCCCCATTCTTTATGTGTATATGACTATTTTCTATGCCACAGTTATTCTTAAACTACTCATTTTACCATCACCATTCAGTTAAGGTGACTGTGCATTCCCTTCTTCTATAATTTTGTGAGTTGATATTATGAGAGGCAGAATCAAATAAGAAAAGGGAAAAAAAAGTTTGTTCTTACCTGGAGCTGCATATCCAATGGTTCCCCTTATTGTAGATGAACTACTAGTACTTGGAGTGGTGAGCTCTAGATCTGCACGAAATCTAGCTAGACCGAAATCTCCAACATGGGCAACCATGTCACCGTCAAGAAGGATATTACTCGGCTTTAAATCGCAGTGAATAATTGGCATTTTGCATTGGTGATGAAGATAATCGAGTGCACAAGCCACGTCTATGGCAATGTCTACTCTTTGTAGAAGATCAAGTCCCACGAACTCACGTTCCCCAATATTTGCTTCTGGAATAGGATGCAACCAATTATCTAGACTTCCATTTGGCATGAGCTCGTAAACTAGAGCTTTAAACTCATTCCCCTGAAAATCCATGCTAGAACAAGAAGTTATGATTGAAACCAGGTTTCGATGTCGAATATTCCTTAAGGCTTCGCACTCTGCCATGAAACTCTTGGTAGCGCCACGTGTTTGAAGATCAAGTACTTTGACCGCAACAAATAACTCTCCGTTTTGTTCAATAACACCTTTATACACACGACCGAAACTACCAGAACCAAGCAGATTTGTTGAAGAGAAACCGTTAGTTGCTTTGAGAAGTCCTCCATAAGAGACTTTCAAGAGTGGATCTTTCAACAATGAAACTGTAGGTTTGGTCTTTCTTTTCTTCTTGAACAAACATATGATGAAAAACGACACTATGGTTACACCAACGAGTATCAAAGCTATCATAATTCCTAAGCTCCGTGAAAGAAGCTTCCTATTTCTTGATTTTTTCGTGGTGCATCGAGGTAGTCGTAGTTCAGAAATGCCACCACAAAGCCTATAGTTTCCGACAACTGATATTGCACTTGCATTTTTAAAAATGCCTTTCATTGGTAACTCTCCTTCAAAATTATTGAAAGACAAATTGAGATTCTTAAGGGCAAATGTCCCTAAAAATCTCGGAATTTGACCGGATAAGTTGTTCTCGGAAAGGTCCAAATCCTGAATACCTTTCAAGGATTCCATTGAGGAAGGAATCGATCCTTGAAAGAAATTTTGATACATGTAAAGGTTTTCAAGGCTACTACAGCTACCAAGAGTTCTAGGAATTTCACCAAACAAACCATTCTCGGAGATATCGATTTCTCTTAAATGTTTGAGGTTTCCAACCTCAAGTGGCAATGATCCAGACAAACGGTTGCGAGCTATATCGAATCTAATTGACAAAGACGTGACCATCAAAAGTTGCCTTGGTAGGCTCCCATTAAGGTTATTATCAGAAAGTGTCAACATTAACAAATTCCGACATTTGCCAAGATTCAAGGGTATGGACCCCTCTATTCTATTTTGGTGCAAGCGAAGATCAATCAGCAATGACAAATTCCCGATAGAGTTCGGAATTTTACCCGAGATACTGTTTTTTGAAAAGTCCAATCGTTGCAACTTACGCAGATAACCTATGCTATCGGGAATCAGGCCTGTGAATAGGTTTTGGTCCAAACCTAACACTTCTAGATTCACAAGGTTTCCTATTGTTGAAGGAATAGATCCATACAATTGATTTAGACCTAGTGCCAAAGAAGAGACAGAGGTCGATAAATTGCCCATAGAGTCCGGTAATACCCCTCTGAATTGGCCATTCTCCAAAAATACGTTCCCTAAGTTGCTACAATTGGTCAACGAACTAAGAAATGCAAGTCCATCTGATCCCTTAGTTTCAAAAGTGTTATTACCTAGATTTATCCAGCGGAGATTTTGTAAGTTTCCAAAATCGTTTCTTACTTTTCCAGTGAAATCGTTTACTTGCAATTCTAGCTGTACCAACTGCGAAGAGTTGGATATTGAAAGCGGAATTGGGCCGTTAAATTGGTTTTCGTATAGCTGAAGGACCACAAGGTGAGGGAACATGACACCGAATGTCGGCGGTAGATCACCGTGAAGTTGATTATTTCCCATGGATAACCATTGTAGCGACGATAGGTTGTATAAGGAATGAGGGATGGTACCTGAAATTTGAGTGGCACCCAATCCAAGTGTCTTTAGGTTTCTCAATTGACCCAAAGAATTTGGAATCCTTCCTCCAAGTGGATTGTAAGAGGTACTAAAGTATACTAGAGAAGTAAGATTCCCAATTGACGGAGGAATCCCTCCGGTCAAATTGTTTTGACGAAGATGGAGTATGACAAGTCTCAGCATTGAATAAGCAAGTTCTTTTGGGAACTTTCCAACTAGCTTATTTATGCCTACACCAAGGTACATGAGATTCGAGCAACGAGATAGGCTTGTTGGAATTGTACCTTCAAAACTGTTAATGCGAAGATCTAGTTCTTGTAACCTGAAAAGATTACCGAGTTCAGTTGGAATTTCACCTGTAAAAGTGTTGTTGCAGAGCCTAAACGCCCGAAGAAAACTGAGGTTCCCAATATAAGGAGACAAAAAACCCGATAGACCTTTTGATCTGAGGTCTACAACGGTGACTCGTTTGTGTCGACGGCCGCATTTGACACCTTCCCAGTGACAGAAATGGAGAGATTCATTCCATGAGCTCAATGCATGTTGATATTCTGGGAAAATATTTGACTTGAAGGCCAATAATGCATGGAAATCAGTTTCGTTGCCAACAACATTGATAGTGTTAACAAGACTAAGGGATGTCGTCGTGTCAACGGCAAGGGTTTTGATTTGAAGCAATGGGATGAGGTAGAGAAATAAGGCTAGGAGAGAAATTGAGAGAGATTTGGTTAAGGGACTCATATTGGTGTGTGGTTTGAGTTCTCAATTATGTTCGAACTATATAAGGATAAGGAAACATGAACGTCCAAGTCCAACCACATAAATCTAGTCGTCTCGATCATTGGTGCAACTTGCAAGTCTTTGTTTGGATGTGTAGACTTGTAAACTAGTACATGCGGTCTATTGTATGTGGAATTATCGTAGGAATATTAGGTTGAGTTTTCCAAAATACCCTGGGCAACATCTTATTGACATTAGCTACTTTGATTCCTAACAAAAAAAAACCTTTAGTCCCAAAAGTTAATATATGTGAGGAGAGTTACATGTCTCAAAATCCGTATTTTTTGGGGTCACCCGTTTGGGAAACTCACCCTTAAATTTTGTGGGCTTGAAGAAGAGACATTTACTTCCCTACCCCTATCTCTCAATGTTCCTCCAAACTCAATTTTGTAGGTTCTTACAGAGTTCTAAAGCATTGTTCCAAGTAGTTTATTTTATAGACGATGTCCTGAAAATGATATTTATTAAGAATTAGATTGACCATTTTTCTATCGATGTTCGACCAAATTGATTTCACACGGAAATGATCTTTTAATAGGCGTCTACGAAATAAGCGTTGAAATTATGAGTATTTGGGTGTCTTGCAAAACCCACAAAGTCGAATTTGAGAGATTGGGATGGAGGTGATCTTGTAATTTCCAGAAATGTG